>JANIPM010000231.1:13849128-13860608 GCA_027478405.1 Erythroxylum cassinoides
GTTGATCCGAACTTCTTTCTACAAGCTAAGGGGTTGTGGGTGAAATCTGACCTTACGAAACACTTTTAGGTGAGGCAGTTTGACTGGGCTTCTATCTTTGGAGTAGCCTGCTGGTTTCTATGGCACTGAAGAAACAAAAATATTTTTGAATCTGACTTCGCTTGGTCAGAAGAAGGTAACAAAGCCGTTATGGAGTACGTAGAATGGATAGAACGGGTAAGGACAACGGAAAGTTATATGTTTCCAATGTAAGGATTACCCATGGGTAGTTTAGTGGGGTGGACAAAACCTCCAGAAGACTGGGTCAAGTTAAACACAAATAAAGCAGTAAAACAAGGGACTAACATTGCTACTGTTGGGGGATAATTAGAGATTGGCATGGTCAATGGTGTGGTGAGTTTATTTAGCATATTGGAAGAGGCTCACCGCTAACTGTAGAACTCTAGGGAGTACAATTAGGACTCACTCTAGCTTGGATACTGGGTTATAAACGAGTCATCGTAGAACTGGACTCTTTAGAAGTTATAAACATCCTATCCTCATCCAATACAGGTTTATCTTATGAGAAATTTTTTGGTGACAAGTACTCGTAAACTAATCCAACGTGATTGGGAGGTGCAATTTCAGCACGTACATCGTGAAGGGAACCAGTGTACAGTCAATCTAGCCTCAATCGCAATCTTAGCCTGTCCAAGATTACATATTCTCCAGAAGCCTCCGATGACAGTAATGGAGCTCATTCACCGAGACAACCAAGGAGCGTTGTACCGCAAAACAATGCGCTAGTTAGCTTGTATTTTGGCTTTTGGTATTTTCCCTTGTAAAAAAAACAATGGAAGACGATAAAGATAAAGTACCAACTAAAGTTACCTTCAACTTTAAGATTGAGTTTGGAAACTTAGTCTTTAATAAATGAGCTTATATGAACTTTAGAAAGCATGATTGAGAATTTATAAACACTATTTAAATAAAAACTATCAAATATATTAAAATATACTACCACTTCATGAAACCGATACCACACCTATGTAGAAATAATACCACCACCTGTAATAAATAAGTCACACTTTTATTTTAATATGAGAATATCATCACTAGGTATAAAAAATTCCATATCTCAATAAAATTATACAAGAACTTATGCATATAATATTACAACTATATATAAAAAATATTTTAAAAAGTATAAGTTAGTCCTTACTGTTATCTATAGTTTCATATTATATCTTAATTTTTCAAAATAGTACTAATAGCACCCTAAATCCTAATTGAGTTAAGTTTTTGGCAACTTTTAGCATATAGGTTGTAAATTTAGCTTATGTTATGTCACAATTAGGCAATTTGGATCTACCAGGCGTTGATGTGATATTTAAAATAACTTTTTTAAACACTTGTCAAATGTGTAATTTTCATATTAATGTTTCACAAAAAAGTCTATATAGGCCTTTATTTTTATCTCTATTACTAGGTGTAACGAGCACTATTTTAATATGCTAGGGTGTAACAATTATGTTTTTACTAATGTTAGGGTGTAAAGTGGTACAAGACTTAAAGACAGGAACTCATTTAAACTTTTTATGAAACACTGAGCTGCAAATCACACATGTAGCTAAAAAATATCATTATCCATAACAGATAAGTCACAATTTCATTTTAGTATAAGAATATCATCACAAAGTATAAAGAATATTACACTTTATAATAAAAACTATAACACTACTTCATACATCTAATACTATGCCTATGTATAAAAAAATGTTTTAAAAACTAGACCAGGCATCAAATCAGTCAAACGAAAAGTTTAAGGTTTAAAGGTTTAACCATTTTTAAACAACTATTAAACCAGTATATAATAAATAAAGCATAAAACTTATAAGAGTAAATAAAAATAAAATATTTTTATTCAAATAACAAATACACCAATATCTGTTATTATATAATTAACTAGTAATACATAAATCTGAGTCTAATATAAAACTTAAAATAACAATAAATATTCATCTTTTTATTTAAGATATCCAATACGATCATCAACAAACTAATTTATAAACAAAAGAAGAAAAAGGGTTGTTCTTAACTCAAAACACATAAATGAAGGCACCAAATTTCAAAGAGAATAAGGAAATCATCTTAGTTAAAATAATTGAACCAAAAAGTAAGAAATAAGGAAGAGAGAAACGACAAGAGCAATAGCACAAACACAACAACAATGAACTCCGAAACGATGACTCGGTGAACATTATGAAAACGATGCTGTAATGGGGAAAATGCGAGATGAAAGAGGGAAAAACAATGCTGGAACAATTAGGATAAAAATAAATCATCTAACTAGCCAAGTGGTGACTTTAGATTGGCTTATAGCATTAGCCATGGATGGAGCAAGTCACCCATTTCTAAGAACAAAAAAGGATCACAGTGATGCTATATGTTCAAATGCATTCAAGTACTGTAATTGTGTTCTTCAAATCGTAAGCCCTAATTGGCCAAGTGCTTAAGGCCACGAATGAAGATTGTTAGTCATCGATGAGTTGTACACATGGAAAATTCAGGAGCATCCTAATTAGCAAAGCGATAATCATCTCGATCATGTAAAATTAAAGATGATGCTTTAAATTCTAAACACGTGTATAATTAAAAAGGAAAGTTAATTTATTCTAGAGTTTTCTTCATTTCTGCTTCTTCCCAAACTCATCTCATCTTCTTTCATGCCTTTTTGCTAAGAGCTTCCAATAATCGCTTTGAGAGTCGTGATATTATGTATTCATCTAATCTTTTCTTCTTTTAGATTTCTCTTTTCGCCTTTGGTATTTCGTTTGTTCACACCACTTTCTCCTTATCTAACGAGTATTTAACGTCTCTTAGGCGCCCCTTGGTTCCTCAATCGTACAATAAAATGGCCATAGTTATGCCTATTATTGCAAATATTCGTACTTAAAATAGTAGTTAGCGGCCACATTTAAGTTGTCATGCTGTGTGTTGTTGGCTAGTTCCTAAGGATTCATGATTAGTTACATATATTGCTTTTGCTAAGTGATGGTAGTAAATTTTGTTTGTGGGTTGTGGAGGGATTAGCGATTTCCAAAAAAGGAAACGATGAGAATTGAGAAGAGAAGACGACAAAGAGTAAAAGCGAGGATGGTTGAAGTACCAACCGACTTCGATCGATTCACTAATAAACCGACCAATTTTTATATAAACATTTTATTAAATTAAACCTAACCGAATAACCAGTCGATTCATACTATTTTCGGTCAAATCAGCTAGTTTAATTAAGTTTTTAAAACATTGATAAAAAACACTATCACCCTTAATAGATAAGTCATATATTCACTTTAATATGAGAATACATCATTGACTAAAAACAATACCATAACTCAATATAATCTATACCAGGACTTTATACATCTAATACCATGCTTATGTGCAAAAGTATAACCACCTATAATAGATAAGTAACACATTTACTTTAATATGAGAATATCATCAACGAGTATAAAGAATACTATGCCTCAATGAAAACTATAACAGAACTCCATATATCTAATACCACGCCTATGTATAAGGAATGTCACTACTTATAAAAAATAAGTCACACCTTCAGTTTAATATGAGAATATCATGCCTTAATTAAAACTATAGTAGAACTCTGTACATCCAATACCAATTGTATACAAAGAATACCACCACTTATATCATATAAATCACACCTTCACTTTAATATAAGAATACCATCGCTGAGTATAAATAATACCGTATACAACCTTCATACGTTCAATACCACTCTTATGTATAAAAAAATTATCATCAATCATTACAAAAATTACAATGCCTCAATACATGTGCAATACTCATTAAAGAAATTACAATGCCTCCATATCAACACTCATTATAGAATATCATATACAACCTTCATACATTCTATACCATTCCTGTGTATTAAAAATACCATCACTCATCATAATGCCTCAATAGAAATTATCTTCTATGTTAGTTCATTCAATACCACTCCTATGTGCCAAAATTACTATGTTGTATTTAAAAATAGCAACATCTTTAGTGAAAAATAGGAATTCCATCTTTAAGTACAAGTTATACCCTTTATTTATAAAATGTCACATATATAAACTAAAAAGATCATCATTCGATATGTATAAGTAAGCCATACACATTTTAAAAGGAATATAATGAGTGAGTGGAAGGGACATCATACCTCAATATCAAAAGATAAAAGTATATTTTAAATCCTAACATTTACACCATAATATAAGTTGAACTCTACCATTTTGGAGTATTCAATTTGCAACTAACGTTTTTCAAAACGTTCAAAATAGACCCTATGAGGATGGAAATTTTAATGAGAATTACCCTTTGTTAGTTAAATGTCACTTCAAATAAGACGTGGATTTTTTTTAAAAAAAATCACACTTTAGTAAGACCCAATACTTGCTAATGTGGCATTTTTATTTTTAAATGAAAGTGGGTCTCATAACTTCAAAACTAATCGTTTAATGTTCAATAAATCCTTCAATATTCACCATTTCACATCATACACCAATTCTATTCAATCACGAATACTTACCATTTTATACCTAAATTACAAAATCCTTAAATCCCTAATTCTTCAAACAATTGAAGAACCAAATTCCTCACTCTTACACTTCGTTCAAACATTTATAGAAACTTACACACTCTTTCGCTAGTGTAGTCCCAGCAATAATAGGCCTAATCATAGCAACACATTCAATTGCCTCCCACACACCTCTGTAGGATTTCTGGGAAAAAGATAGGGAAAATACATCATGGTTGGTTGATTATTTTGTTTGGATTTTAATTTATGTTTATTATATGTTGCAGGCTCTTATTCATTATTGATTTGATGATTCTTTCATCTGGTTGTTTATTTATGTCTATTGTATGTTGTGGCTCCATATTTTCGATCTAAGTCTGAAATGCTTGTTGAGTTGTTTCATATATGTTGTGGTCCCCTATTATTTGATTTTCTTGCTAAGATTTATTGTTGGCAGTGAATATGTTGGTAAAAATAAAAGTAACAGAGTTATAAGAAATTAAATTTCCTTTGATCATCAAATTACGACAAACTAACTAATTATTAAACATTAATTTGCAAAGTTAATTACGACTGTAAGTTATAAGTTAGAGGAGATAAAAATATATAAACAAGAACAATACATAGAGCTTGTTAATATACCTAGAGAAGAAACGTCATTGGATTGGAAAGAGTTTATAAAACCAAAGTAGATAAATACAAAGCTTAATTTATTATTAAGAGTTACAAGTAGAAATATAAGTAAATTATACTGAATTATTTGCATTAGTGGCTAGGCTTAATATAATGAGAATCAATGAATGGTGGTGGCTTTAATAGCCCAAAATACATGGTTTATGCATCAGCTAGATGTAAAATCAACTTCCATTTGGTTAACTACAAAAACATGTATTTATTAAGCATCCTTCTTGGATTTGTTAAGTCATATCATAAACAAAACTTCTTTAGACTTAAGAAAATATTATATGGACTAAAGCAAACTCTTCAAGTTTTATATAGTAGCAAATTGATGATGAAATTTTTGTATAAAAGAAGTATGTACTTGAGATTCTTAATGTGTTCAAAGTGGGAAATTGCAATTCAGTAGCTACACCAGTATGGAAAAGTCGTAAATTGGTGAAGGATCCTGGAGGGCATCTTGTAAATAGCACATTATATAAGCAAATAATTAGCAACTTGATGTATATGACAGTTATTAGACCAGACACTATATATAGTATAAGCTTAGTTAGTAGTTACGTGAAGAAACTAAAGCATCAATACCTTTTAATAGTAAAGAGGATATCGAGACATCTTAAAAGCATAATGGTCAATGTTTTAGTTTATAAAAAAGGTGTTCCTTGTAAGCTGACAAGTTATGACTTTGCTCTTAGTTCTTGGATTTTAACTTAGAGCTCTAAAATACAACCATTTTCACTTTCTCATCCACAGAAGTTTAGTAGTTGGTAGTACCATCTAGAGCTTTTCAAGCAATCTAGATAAGAACAATTATTAAAGATTTGAAGTTTGAATAGAAGGAAGGAACTGAGATGTTTTATGACAGTTGTTTTGAAATCAAGATGTCTAAAAATTTAGTTGTCCATGGTAGAAATAAGCATATCCATGTCAAATATCATTCATTATAGGAAATAGTATAATAAAGTGGTATTTAAATGATTTACGATAAAACAGAAGATCAATATGCTGATATCTTTAATAAACCTCTTAAATGCTTATGTTTGGTGTAATTTTAGATGCGTGAATTATAAAAAGTTGACAACAACTAAGTAATCTACTTTCTTTTAAGTTGAATTTATGGTGTTAATAATTTGGCTACATTCAAGTGAATATTCCTTTTGATTTGGATAATTATTTCCCCTTAATTACTAATAGGTGTTTGATGACCTAATTTAGAAGTATAAGGTTGTTTTATGGTGAAAAGTTCATAGTAGAATTGAAGTTGAAATATGTTGACGAACAAACAAGTGTTTTTGATATAGTAGACCTTAATTATATTAGCTACAAGCAAATATGTGAGATGGGAAAGACGTTAGGATACCTTCAAGCGCATAAGGCCTATTACAGTATACTCGATTTTCTATTTAGTAAGCCATTGAGATTGATTGAATGAAATAAAATTTTATAAAGTTCATTATCCTTAAGAAAATCCACCAAATGATTGATGTTTAAGTAACTCATTTATTAGAAATCCTAATCCTTGCGCATGAGATATTGTCTATAGCTAAAAGAGAAGATGGAGATAACAAGGTGAAGAGGGAAGTTGTGGAGTTGGTGTAGGAGTTATTGAAGGAGTTGATGAAGGAGTTGACGAAGGAGTTGGTGTATGAGTTAGTGAAGGAGTTGATTAAAAAGTTAATGAAGGAGTTAGTGTAAGAGTTACTGAAGAAGTTAGTGAAAAAGTTAACGAAGGATTTGGTAAAGAAGTTAGTGAAGGAGTTGATGTAGGATTTGATGAAAAGCTGGATGATCATGATAGAGACCAGAATGAAGGTTTTATATAAGTTGACATTCCTGATGATAACCAAATAGTTGAAATTGACTTGACTGATTATGGTAGTTTCATTAATAGTGATGAATATCCAAGCAGAGAAGAGCCTCGTGAACCGTTACAAAGACCTAGTACTAGTATTAAGCATAATCTATTTGATGTTGCAACATATTGGAGATTGGGGATGGAGTTTAGATCAACCAAAAAATTTAGAGATTTTGTTATAGATTACACAATTCGAACATGATACAATGTTAAGTTTAAAAAGGTGAAAGTTTTGTATATTGATTATGACAAAAATGAGCGGTGCTTTAAAGTGAAGACATACAATTTGACCATAATTGTTTTACTACCCACAAACCTAAATTCTAGGGAAAGAATGCTTGAGAAGCCTATTGTCTCAACAATGAAGATGGTTGAAGAATGCAGAGAAAAATTGAATATATTTGTTAACTCAAGTATGTGTAGAGCACTAAATAAGAGATTGAGAAAAGAAAGAGTTACTGATTATGTGAATAAATATGCCAAACTAGAAGGATACTCATATAATTTAAGGATTAGTGATTCGGGATCAATAGTAGAGTTACAGCTGGCAAGGAATGAAGAAAAATGTTTCTTACAGGTATGAAAAATTAAATATATGCATATCATTAACAACTATATTTATGATATTTATTCATTTATTCATACTTCTTTATCTCTTTTGTGTAGTTTAAAAGATTGTATATTTTCTTTGATGCTTAAAAAAGAACAAAAGCATTTGAAACCAACTTTTGGTATTGATGGTTGCTTTCTAAAGACAAAATTCCAAGGCCAACTAATGAGTGCAGTTCAAAGGGGTGGTGATGGAGGGATGTATCCATTGGTTTGGGCTATTGTGGAAGTAGACAATCCTGATTCTTAGACGTGGTTTATGAATTTGTTGGCTTCTGACTTAGAATTAGATAGTAGTGAAGGGCTTACAATTATATCAAATATGCAAAATGTATTTTATTCTTCATTTATCAATAGTTTATTGTTATACAAATTTTATATTAACTGAATCTTTTTTATTATTATAGGGATTGATTAGGGTTGTGGAAGATACATTATCATATACCAATTATTGAATATGTACTAGACTTATTGAATGTGTGCTAGACACATATACCACAATTGGCATATGAATTGAAAAGGAAAGGATTTGCTTTTGGAATTGTGCATGGTCAACTTACATTAAAGATTTCAATGAGCAGTTGAAAAGACTAGATAAAATAAAACCTGGATGTATATCATCATTACTTGAATATCATAAGGAGAGGTAGGTAAGAAGTTATCAATCTTTTGAATCGAAATGTCTGATTTTCAATAACAATATGAGTGAAACTTTTAATGGATGTATCTTGCTAGCAAGAGAGAGGCTAGTTATTAGCATGCTTGAAACCATTAGAAACATGGTGATGAAGAGGCATGCAGATAGGAGAGAATGTGTGCTTAGTTTGAAGTTAGATGTTGCACCAAGGATTATAACGAAGTTGGAGAAGAATAAGAAAGATATACAGTAGAGAACAGTTTTGAATGGTGATGAAGCATATGAAGTATCAAAAGATGATGACAAGCATATTATAAGGATTGGTAGACATCAATCATATAGTTTTCAAGCATAGGAGCTTTATGGATATCCTTGTAAGTATGATATAAGTGTTGTTCACCATTCCAAGCAACGACTAGAGGCATTTGTAGATGATTGCTATAAGAAGTCCAAATTTCTCGTATTGTATGACATGTATTGTCATCCTATTAGAAGTGCAATTTTCT
The DNA here is from genome assembly GCA_027478405.1 of Erythroxylum cassinoides. Taxonomy (NCBI): domain Eukaryota; kingdom Viridiplantae; phylum Streptophyta; class Magnoliopsida; order Malpighiales; family Erythroxylaceae; genus Erythroxylum; species Erythroxylum cassinoides. The sequence continues at coordinate 13,857,981 of JANIPM010000231.1, forward strand.
AGCCTATTGTTGATGCAGAAGTACCAAACCCCCCACTTAAAGGAGTTATGCTAGGAAAACCTAAAATAGGTAGAAGGACACGAGTAAATGAGCCTAATAAGTTGAAAAATCCTAACAAATTGACTTGAAAAGGTGAAGTATAAAAATGTAAAAAATGTGACAATTCTAGCCACAATGCTAGAACATGTAAGCATGAAGGACCAACTCAACCTACTTAGAAATCTCCACAGGTATAAAGCATTCTTTGATTATCAAACCTTATTTTGATTACTATGTATTGCTTCATATGTCTAATGATATTTATGACATTCTTTGATTATCAAACTAACAATAATATTTATGTCATATTTATTAGGTCATCTATAAGGTCTCTTCATAAGTTGAACATATGTCATACCGAGCCAACACAGCAATGTTGTGAGATTATGACCATTCATCACATTATTGATAACTTTTACAAAGGAATATTGTTAACGACTTGTGTGTTTGTAGGTTGCTAGCTCTTTGCATAGTAGTAAACGGAAGTATGAAGAAGTTGATCCACATTTATTCAAGTCGTCTTTTAAACCAAGAGGTCTAAGGTTCAAAGGACAACCTAGCATCACTTCTTAACAGTTACAAACCTAAACAATGAGGAGGAGCATCAGTGAATCAACTAGTACATGATCAACCTTCTCAGTTAAGTGCAAATAAGGGAAGCAATAATGGTTGATTCACAAATTATAAATTAATGTTGTATATATGTTGTTGAAACTTTAGTTATTAGATCCAATCTCTTTTATATATTGACAGATAGATCTGATCACTTTTGTATATGGATGGATAGATGTTGTGGTGTAATTATTTACTTATATATTGCTCCAATTATTTATTATGATATAATCACTTTTGTATATACTTGTTGATGATTTTTACAACTATTACTCAGGCATCATTAAGGCATCTTCATGAATAACAAAATAATAAAGATAAAGCATGATATATTACAACGTAGTTCAAATGAGGATTTTTCATTCATCATAATTCAAGTTTTAAACAAAATACAATAATTTAGTCCTATTTATCCATAACAGTAATAACAACAACAATTCAATAAAAATTTCACTGAAATATAGGGTTTTAGGAGGTCCAGTAGTACGTAGCCTTATCTTTAACTAGTAGAGAGGTTGTTTATGAATGACCGACGTGAAAAAAGAAAAATAAAAAATAAAATAAAGTAAGATAAAATAAATACTTAATAAATAAAATATGAAATAACTAATGAACTTAATAATAATAATAATAACAAGAATAAGAAGAAGAAGAAGAACAACAACAACAACAATAATATGGCTAAGTAGGAAAAAGCTTACGCTAAATTCTTAAAAGGTAAGTATTATACATTTAAAATTTTAGGCTAAATATAAGAGGAAAATGCTAAAAGGCCTATGAGAACAATAATGATCTCTTTATGAGAAATCCTTTATCTGTATCCTAGTACGCTAAAATTTTCTATTTCAGGTCATATCTTCGGTAAGTTCCAGCAGTGTCATATTATTCTTTATCACCTCCCCCTAATTATTCTTAGGCCTTCCTTTTTTTCTCTTACAGTCTCTAAGTACAATCTTCTCGCATCTTCTCACTGGAGTGAGTGTCTTCTCTTAACATGTCCAAACTACCTAAGCCTTGTCTTTCATATTTGTTTTTAATAATGTTAGCCACCTTTAATTTGTCCCTTACCATTATATTCCTTATCTTTTTATTTTCTTTTAGTAAGGCTGCATATCCAATGTAGTATCCTCATCTTCATCACCATTAGCTTATGACTATGGACCTGTATGACGGGCCAACACTCCGCCTTATAGACCGTAGCCAACCTAATCGCTATACAATAAAATTCACCTTTAAGCTTGAGTAGTATCTTCTTGTCACATAAAACTCATGATACACTTCTTCATTTAAGCCACCATGATCTGATTCGGTGAACTATGTTTTCATCAATCTCTATATTATTTTGGATGATAGATCATCAATTCTTAAAACACTACTTTTGTGGTATAAGTTTTGAAGTAATTATAACACTCACCACAAGCACAAAAACCCCTATTACGATAATCGAACAACAACAATAATAATAACAATAACCCAGTAAAAATCTTGCTAAATGTGAGGTCTGTGGAGGACTAGTGTATACAGTCTTACCCATAAATAATAGAGAGGCTACTTTAGAATGACCTACAAGAAATAGAAATAAATAAAGAACATTAATAATAATAATCATAATCATAATCATAATCATCATCATCATCATCATCATAATATAATTATAATGATGATGATGATAAGAAAACAATAAAAATGACGATGACAATGACAATGACAATGACGATGACGATGACGATAACGATGATGATCATAATAATAAATAGGAAAATAATAATAAGTATACTAATAATATTAATAATAATATGTAGGAAAATCATAGTACTAATTATTATGAAAATAATAACAACAATAACAATAACAACAACAACAACAAATACTAATACTAGTAGTAGTAGTAGTAGTAGTAATAGTAGTAGTAGTAGTAGTAGTAGTAATAATAATAATAATAATAATAATAATTATTATTATTATTATTATTATTAT
>JANIPM010000231.1:13885825-13903901 GCA_027478405.1 Erythroxylum cassinoides
TTTATTCTAAATAACAATTCCAGTAGTTATTATTTTATTCATTAATATTACATTATTGATTCTTTTATTCATTAATAGATCGCCCCCGGCTTTCGATCTTTTACTAGTTAGTCCCAGTAAAGCCCCCAGACATCGTATTTTTTTGAAACGAGGCCCTCGGTAACAAAAACCATCTATATTAGTAAGGCTAATAAATAAATAAAAAAAGAAAATGACTAGATTAATAAAAAATGTTTTCCTAATATTATAGTCCCTATTAGCAATGCAAAAACTTAATTATGTTTCTTGACAAGTGCATGCTATAATTAGCACTGATGAGTCCAAATAAATCCTATAAGGAATGTGATTATTTATACCAATCGTCTTTATATTATCTATTCTTAATAAACTAGTGATGGAATAAACGAAAATAACAAATAACAAATAAGAGTAAATCATCCAAGGCAATAGATAAGAATAGCATTCAATAGACAAATAAGACTTAGATGTATAATCCTCCCAAAACTTTACTATGCTTAAGTTTATCTTAATTTAATAAACAATTCTAGTGTCTTAAACTAGTAAGAAGTCCTAATTTGAAATTATATTTCATATAAATACATATAAATCTTACCAAGATTAGTCAATTAAAATCCGTTTTAAATCTAGATAACCTAATAATGTACTAATTCACTTTACGAACTCTCTTAATAGGTTTTACCCTAACCAAGCAAGATTTTTCATCGTTCTCTCAATTGACTTATGTTTAACCCTCTTTGCCCACATTTTGATCTGACCAAACATCTCATCTTGCGAATATCAATGCATGAATCAAATAACTTAATATTCCACTTTTTCTCCTTCATTTTAATTAATTATAGAAACTTGGATAAAACACAAAACACTAGATATTCACTAAGCAAAGATCAACAAGAAAATAAGAGATAAGAATGATAGTTTTTGAATCGTAATCCTTCTTTATTAATCTTGATGGAATCATGCTTTCCTCAAAGATTGCTTCTCCTTAATGTGTTGTTGAGTCACCTTAGACATGGAACTGATCATTGATCCTCCTAAACATCTCTTTAAGTTTCTCTTCTCTTTTCTCTTCTTTTATTTCATGAAACCTATGATTTTGTGTCAAACATGATTCAACCTTGACCTCGCGTTAGTCTCGTATTGCTTATGCCTCTTTTAGCTTCTTGTACGTAAAAATTATAGCCAATATGGGTCTAACATAGCCTCGCATCTACATAATTATTTTCATTAATTTTTGTATGAAAGGGTGTATTATGAGATTTTTATATCATGTTTATTGATCAAATCTATTTTGTAATAACTTTCCAAAATGGAAAAGAGTTGTAAATGAAATTGATTTTTGAGCGCAATTATTATATATGTGATTGAAAAAGTTTATGGTTGAAACGGGCTTGAATTAATTGTTGATTTTTCACAAAAGTATGCATTATTTAAAAAAAAGAGAAAAGAAAAAGACTTTGTAATGAGATTTGACTGACTGAGTGCTCTAGCTTGCCACCCTCGTAGGGCTCGGACTAGGATATCACTCATGATGTCGAGTTAGTGTCTTGCAACAGTGGGGTGATACATTTAGTTGGTATCAGAGCCCATAATTACTATCTTCTATGGGCATTTTCTGAAATATGTGTCAAAGTACATGCATTTGTGTCATGTCATAGTAGGCGGTAGCAACTGATCCCTAGTCTGAGTTGCATTCATATGACTCACACGCATGAGCATGTGTTAAGAGTTTGAGCTGTTAGAAGCACTAAGAAGAATGATCATTTGTCATGATGTGAGAAGAGGAAGGTTGAAGGATATCTAGAAATGAGACTTAGTATATGGTTAGAACAGATAAAATTTCACCACATTTGTATTGGTGGATGCATTACTGAATATGACATCAATATTGCATTTTGGTGATATGTCCTCGAATGTGATATAGAAGTGAATACAATGTCATAGATTGTTTGAGGAAAAATAAGGATATAAGTAGAAATGATGAGATTAAAGAGTACAAGTTAAGTTGAAAGTGGCCTTGAGAGGTTAAACTTGGACTTGAAATGATTGTTTGAAAAATGTGACAAGAGTTATAATCCCCCATAAGCATATATTAGTCAAATTGAGATTAGAATTGCATGATGATTTTATAAATGACAGTAGGAAGATAAGACAGAAATGAAGAAAGAACAAAAAGGGAATGAAGTAGACATAATTGACTTTACGAGAGATGAATGGTGTGTAGTAAAGAGAAAGTTAGAAATGCATATAAGAGAGAATTTTATGTATGCATGAGATTAAGAAAAAGATGAGGACTCAAATAGGAAGAGTGAATGCACTCCATATGGTAATTGGATTATTAGGAAATGATGTAACATTAGAAGAGGTAAATTCTGGAAAATTGAGGTAAAGTTGATGTTGGCATATGTCAATGCAAGGAAACCCCGACTGTAGCAAGGATAAAGAGAGAAATATTGTTTGGGATCATTTGAGATCAAAGTATTACTAGTGTAAGATAAGTGGTGATCTGTCAGAAATAAATCTCTAAATAGAATGGGATGACCTTGATGATACACACCTAAGCATATACGATCGTGTCCACTACATCATTGAACTTTGATGCATAAATCATTATGATCGTGTACAAAATGACAGAAATTGATCTTCTTGAGGTATTAAGGATAATGATAAGCAATGATTAAGACAGTTGATTGATAAGGATTTCATGAACAGTATCGATGATTGTAGCAAGAAATATTCTTTCAAAGAAGGAATTTCCCTGAATTAGGTTGAGTTGATCAGATGATTCAAATTAAGAATGATCAATTAAGAAACAAATCAGAAATGAATATATAATTAATCAAAAGTGAATATTAGAGTCATATTCTAGCGGAGACTCAGGCATAAGAGGTAGAATATGCTACTGACAATGTATGCATTTTGTTTGATGTAAAGTATCCAACTATATGATTGGACTATTAAATTTGAGGATACATTATTGCTAAAATGAGGAGAAGTTAGGTCCACACTATATCCTATATGAATATGTTTAGAGGATACAAATTTGATCTGATGAATGTGGTACTAGCATAGGAAGTTAAAATTGCAAATAAATCAAAATGTGTGGAGAAACTAGTATGAATGAATAGAAATTTGAATAAGTCAATGTGAAATCAGAGGAAATCGAATGAATTGAGAAAATCATTCGAGAGAAGAAGTCAATCGGGAAACCAAAAATAACATGAGATAATACTACCTCATTGAGGAATTAGATACTTAAAGAATTATGAGAACAAATCATAGGCATAAGGAAATTTGGGTTATATATGTTGGAGTTAACAATGCCCCGACAGTATTATAGTATTGAAGATTAAAGTGATCTAAGCAAAATTATATCAATTAGCGACTGTGATCATTGATGGTATTTGGAGTGTATTCGAAAAGTAAAGAGAGAACCTTTTGAATATTTAAGGAGATCTTACATATCATGGAAGTAGAAACAATTATATGCCAAGTTTGATGAGAGTGAATCTTAGCTTGATCAAATAAAATGTGGGTTGTATAATATCTGAATATGGCATATTGGGAGAACCAAAGAAAGTAGAGGTGATGATAAAGTGAGAAATTGCAAGGAATATATGCGAGATTCGGAATTCTTTATAACTAGTTGTATATTGGATACTACCAGAGACTGTTAAGGGGTTTTTGCTAATCTTATCCCTTGACAAAAATGTTTGAGGAAAAATGTGTAAACTGTACGAGTGATGAATGTAAAAAGAAATTTGAGGAACTATAACCCTAACGTTAATTATGCCATTTGGAATTGGAGATTTCGCACTATATAATGAAGTTCCCATTAGAGATTAAGATACAAATTATTGTAACATCATAAAGTGATTTTTGTATACATAGAGACAATTAAGGCCTTATAAGCTAAATTTTGATACATGATTTAGAATTTGCTGCAATAGTAATTGCGTTGAGAGCTTATAGACATTATAGGTACAGTGAAACATTTTAGATTTTATACGGATTATTACATTATGAGGTAATTATTGAGTTTGAAAGAAATGAAACTAAGACTGAGACAACAAATAGAGTTACTTGAAGATTTTGATTTTGCAAATGAGTATTTCCCCAGTAAAGCCAATGTTGTAATCGGATGCATGGAACAAGAAATCCAATAGTAGTATATTACAAATTAGATAGTGAAGTTACCAAACCTAGTACAATAAAGGGCAAAGAATGTTAAGTTGAATTTGGGGCCAAATGAAGTATTATTAGCTACATTGGGATTTAAAATTAATTTGTATAGAAAGAATTGCAAAGCCCAAATTGAGGATCTAGAATTGTGAATCTTAGTGAGGAATTGAAAACAAATATGAATTCTGAGTTAGAATAGGAAAAATGTTACTTTGTGATTAGGAATAAGAAGTATGTGTACGCGATAAAGGATGATTGAGCAAAGAGATTACTAGAGAAGCATAAATAACATGTGCTATACATCCTAGTAGGAATACGCTGAAATAGTACTTAATGGCTAAGAATGAAGAACCAAGTGAAAAATGAAATGCTTTTGGGGGTATCGCCTTGGCAAAAAGTGCTAAGATGAGGAAAAAGGATAAACTAAGCTTGAATTGTAGTAGTCCAAATGAAGTTACTGAGAGCATAGGACCATTAACATATAAGTTTGTATTACTAACAAAGATGTTTCAGATTCCTAATGTGTGATAGATGAATAAGCTAAGAAATATTGAGATGATCTGACAAAGATGTATTGTCGGCTCTGGAAGTGAAATTGTGAGTGATCTAATATATGTATAATAAGAAATAGTTAAGATAGAGTGATATCTGAATAAGAAATTGAAGAAGTGATTGATTTCATGAACTAAAGTCAAGTGGAAGAAATAATTCGAGTGATGAAGCAAAATGGAAACCGAAGAAGAATATGCGGAAATAATACCCTGCTCTTATGATTAATTTGATAAGAATTTCGAAGACGAAATTTCTTTTAAAGAGGGAAGAATTGTAACATCTCATTACTTACGTTAAGGCTAAAATAGTAAATATGAGAGATTATTGAGAGATTAGAAAATGCATTTCATATTCATGCATTACAGGCTATACACATACACGTGGACATTGGGTTTTTTGCACATGAAAATAATTGTACATGCATTCAGTGATAATTTTGGATATAATTGAACTGTGATGTAACATTATTGAGAATTGTGGATTTGTTGTATTGAAAAATTAATTAGTGAGCGTATTTGTTAAATTTGAATTTTGGTAAATTTTAGGAATAATTTCCAAAAAGGTTGAATATTATTAGACTAGGAAAAATGTCGCTTGGCGAGTAAATTGGTGAATGGAAATAAAGATGAGAGTTAAATAATATTGGACAATTTTAGAGATAGTTGGAATGAAAAGATGGGAGTTATGAGACTAGTTTAATAAGAACTAGTTAGTTAGGAAACTAGCTAAGGATTATAGAAATTGGACAAGTGTCCAAGTCTAAAGTCACGTTTTTCTTAGCTTGGAAAGATCAAGTATAGTACTCTTATTTTTATCTCCTTCGTAGCTTTCTTCTTCATATTTCTTCATTTACATAGAATTTTTCATCAAATCTCCATCAGAGTTAAATATTGTTTTCTTATACTTTTTCCTACTCCCAATTTTGGTTTTCTTTCTTTTGCCTCGAGAAAAACTGAAACTTGTTAACCTCTACAATGGTGAACGTGGGCCCATGAGAGTTAGGGTTTCCGGAGATTTTGAAGATGTTAGACTTTAGCTTCAATTTCTTCTTCATCTATTGTCAACATAACTTGTATGAGTCTTGAATTTAAACAATTCATCAAGACAAAGGAAGATATGAATTTTTACAATAGGATAGAGCTGAACAACTATTTAGAGGTAGGTATTGTGACCTCAGTTGAAAAGGTGCAGTTTAGTGTATCATCATGGTAGAAGACATGTAGAAATGATTTTCCCATTATATAAGTAATTGTACGAGACTTTTTAGTAATTATAGTATTTATTGTTACTTTAGAGTTTAGTTTTAGTATTGACTTTTAAATAATTAGTCTTTATCATGCTTGACTTCGTCTTAATATTATAGAAGACCTTATATGTGCCGCAAGTTAATTACGTGATAAAGATATTTAGGATAAACTCTATTCTTTATGATATTTTAGTTTGTTTACCTTCGAATTTTAACAATTATATGTTATATTATCTTATGTTATTTTTTTATATTAATATAGGTACAGAGACTATTCTTCTTCCTGAAATCTTTTTTTTTGAATAAAATCAAACTCGGATTAAAATTTAAAAAATAAAAATTTAATTATTTAAATATCTCTTTTTAAATTTAAGGTAAAAATTACAAGTTGAGCTTGCTTTTTTTTTTTTGGGTGTAATCCTAAACAAAAGTTTTGAAGTTGCGGTGATTGTTAATTATTATTCATTTATTCAGCTTCTTCCTCGTGACTTTAAATTTTCCTTTTATAGAACTAATCTGTAATTAAGACGATCCGAAACCCGTGACCCGAACCAAACACCTTTGACTCGGTACAGACAAACACGGTTGTCTCTTTGGGTGGAGAATCCGACTCACCAGTGCCTTGCTCTTTCAGCCTCAAGTAAGCATCCTGCTCTCTTTGCTTCTTGTGTATTTGCTTACTTATTAAATATCCCAAAGTTTCAGTGTCGATGCCCCTTTTAATTTCGCTATCTACAGTCTAGGGTTCTTTTTTCTCTCCTTCCCCGAATGTAATTGAAGTAACAACTTTTTCTTTAATTTTTTTTAATTTATGAAATTGTGGGCAAATGCACGCACTTTCTTTCTTTGTGGATTATCTTGTTTGATCTTCTTTTATTCTGTGTTCTGATTCTGGAGATATGAAATCGCTTCGGTTTTTGGTAATTCTGTTTCAATTTTGAAGTTATTCCTGTTTACATTGAAACATAAACCTCACTTTGGTTCTTGCAGGTTGGAGCTCTGACTCTTTTGGGGGGTTTCTTTTTTTAGTAATGGATATTTAACGGAAGAAAAGATTAGCATATATTTTTAGTTCAAAGATAAAGATAACTGCCATTGAATTTCAATGGCTCAAGTTAATCCTATAAATATTAGTTCCTCTGACAGTGATATTGACTTTGATGAAGTTGGAGAAGTTAATACATATGCTGCAGGCTCCTCTACCTCTCGGCTTCTTCCAACTTGGGCGGATTCCCAGGCCTCCAGTTCAAGGAATAGAGGTTATTGTCCTACACGCATTTCACAAGTTTTGTTTTTTCCCCATGCTTTTCAATTTTGTTTCTTTCCTGTTTTGCCTAATTTTTGTCCAAGTATCAATACTTTGAAGTTTGAATTGTAAAATGCAGTTATATGTTTGTTAGGAGAAGAAGTTGAATATGGTGCCAGATATCTGAGTATTGAACTTTCTATCAGGTTATGGTGGAGAAAATCCAAAGGCTGATTTTCCTTCAAGATATTATCCCAGGAATGGGTATTTGTCAGGTGTAATTGGGAATTCATCAACAAGGCTACAGAGCCAATCTGATTTTGCAGATGACGTTAGATCATCCGATTCATTTGCAGGCCGCATACATGATTCTCAGTATTTCGTAGGGAATGGGGATCTTGGACTGCATCGTGTTAATTCTCGAATTGGTAATGGTTCTGGTAAGGATTATGAGAAACTTTCATCTCAACAGGCTTTGAAGAGGACCCTTCCACCGTCAGTACAGCCATCTTCATCAAGTACCAGATCAAATAACTTAAGTGCAAGTGGTGCTCAGGATATCTATGGAAATATATACCATCCAACAGGGCCAAGTTCAAGTAATGGAATGGGCTATGTGTGGGACCAGTATAGCAGGGGCAGTAATGAAGACATTGTATTATATGAAAACAGTGGAAGTAGGATGCTGCCATCATCTTTGGCACATGGAAAATCTGTCGCCTCTACACAACTTACTGGTTCAGGGGACCCTGTATACCGATCCATGGTAGGTGAAGAAAGGGTTGATGGAGCTGATGAGAGGCTGATTTTCCAAGCAGCATTGGAGGTACTTCTTAGAATTAATTGCTATTATTTGTTTTAATCATTTCAATTACAGATATGAGTTGTTACATCTCCTTGGTTACAAAGGTGGAAAAATAAGTTCTGTTTATCATTATATGGTGGTTGTTTTCATATGGGTTGCAAGCATCTGTAGCATATTGATGACAGGCTTGTAAACTTTAAATGAGCTGGGACAAACACAATGGTGATGGAAGTTTGATAGGATTATATTAAAAGGAAGTTTAAATCTATGTCGCCTTTCGATTTTGATTTCATTGACTGAAAGATTCTTGTTGTAAGGACATATAAATGGTAGTAACAAGAAAAAGGAGAATAAGGCATTACTCATTCATTAAAAAAAACACAATTGAAAGAACTAGTATTAATAGTTAGAATTATCATTTTTTCTGAATTATCTTTTGGCTTTGTTTCCATTAAAAGCTGACTGTTATAATAGTGAAATAATAACGGAACTTAAGAAAAAGGAGTATAAGGGGTATTTTAACCATGTAAAAATTAATGCACATCATTTTATTATTCATAGTCATAATAAACCCTTTCTTGATGCAATGGAAATTAAAAAGTGGCGCTTGTATTAAAATGACCTTAATGATTGAAGTAGTAGAAGAAGAAGAAACTGACACAAGGTAAAAAATTGTTGAAGGAGGTTGGAGAAACATTCGACATAATGTTGATTTCTTCTAGGAAAAGTTGCTTAGATGAAGTCTCTTGTTGTGCCTGAGTCACCTAAAGATGAGGACAGTTTCTGTATTTGAGATGAGGTGGAATAGTTTAGGGAAAATCACAAAAAGTTAAACTGTTTTTGCATACAATTGGGACAAGTCTTTCAATTTTGAAAGTTTTAGTCCTTTAATTTGTTAAAACAAAATCCTTTTGCTTTCCTCTTGAGTATTTTATGACAAACCCTTTTTTAATTTTTATAATAACTTTAGTCAAGCAGGCTTGAAATTACCGAAAACCATACTGAAAACCAGTTGAAAACGAACTCGAGTGCCGCAATATCTTAGAGAAAAAGAGAGCTTTGAACTTTGAAATTGTTCTTGTCACAGCAATTTGAAAAAAAAAATTTCTACTTCTGTATTGGATGCTAAAGTAGCTTATGGTTACTTATTAACAGTGAATTTTGTCTTGTGCTCTTATGGACATGCATGAGTTTCCATGGTTTCTTTGTTAAGCTCCAGTAAAGTCTCTGATGAAGACTAGAGTGGCTTATACTTGCTATACGATTCTACTTTATTTAGATTTTTTTTTGTATTTAGTTGATTAGTTCTAGTTAATATCTATCTAGTTAGAGTTTAGTTTCAATTAGTTAATACGTTGTCAATATCTATTTTCCATTTTTAGTGAATTATGAGATTTTCAGATCTCGAAGTGTGATTAGTGATTCTTAGACCACAATCCTTTATTTTCTTTCCTTTTTTCTTAACTCCGGATCTAAATTCGAAGCTCTAGCAACCTATGTTTTCAATTTAGATGCTTGTCCTACATCAGTCTCATTCACAAGTTTTGGGCTTCTTTATCCTTTTGCTACTATTTTATGGCATAGTGTCTGTTGGAAATTATGGCAACTGTGATGCATGAATTTTGTACACATATTAGAATTATCAATTATGTTACCATACGGTTTGACTTTATGGTGAATCTTGAAGTTTTTAATTTCTTATTGCTTTATTAATGAAGAGTGAATTTTGCAGGAGATTAATCAACCGAAAGGGGAACTTGATCTACCTGACGGTTTATTATCTGTGTCTCTGCTTAGGCACCAGGTCATACCTCTTAAAATCTTCATATGACTATTTATGGGTCTGTGTGGCTGTTGATTTACAATATTTTTTAACTACAGAAGATTGCATTGGCATGGATGCTTCAGAAAGAAACAAAAAGTTTGCACTGTGCAGGAGGAATTCTAGCTGATGACCAGGTTACTTAAAAGAGCTTATATCTTTATTTTTTGAGTTAGTTTCAATATCTTAGGTCCTCGTTTATATGATCCAAACACAATTTTTGGTTTTGTACTCCAGGGCCTTGGTAAAACTATCTCCATAATTGCTCTTATTCAATTGCAAAAGACTTTGGAGTCAAGATCAAAGTCGGAAAGCCAGGGAAAAACTGAAGCTTTAACTTTGGATGATGATGATGATGACAACAAAGGCAATCCTATTATGGGTAATGTGAAGGAGATTTTAGATTCTAACAATGTTAAGTCAATGCCAAAAGTTGGTAGCTCTTCGCAGGCATTCAGAGGTCGAAGACAAGCTGGTACCTTAGTCGTGTGTCCAGCTAGTGTTCTCCGACAATGGGCCAGAGAGCTGGATGAGAAAGTTGCGCCTGAAGCTAAACTTTCTTTTCTGATCTATCATGGGGGAAGTAGGACCAAGGATCCTGCAGAATTGGCAAAGTATGATGTTGTTTTGACGACATATACTCTCATAAATGTTGAAGTTCCAAAACAACCTTTGGTTGATGAGAATGAGGCTGACGAGAAAGATGGGGATAAGTATGGCTTATCTTCTAAATTTTCTGCTGATAATAGTAAAAGGAAAAAGGCTAATGGTAGCAAGAAGCGAAAAAAGGGTAAAAAGGGTACAGATTGTTCTTCTGTTGATTGTGGTCCTCTTGCTAAAGTTAATTGGTCTAGGGTTGTACTAGATGAAGCTCAAACAATAAAAAACCATCGAACGCAAGTGGCTAGAGCCTGCTGTAGCCTTCGTGCTAAAAAGAGGTGGTGCTTATCAGGAACCCCTATACAAAATGCTGTTGATGATTTGTTCAGCTACTTCAGGTTTCTTAGATATGAACCTTATTCTATATATAAGGCGTTTTATTTTGGTTTAAAAGCTCCAATATCAAGAAATGCTCAACAAGGATATAAGAAGATACAAGCAGTTCTCAGGGCTGTTATGCTGCGTCGTACAAAAGGTAACGGCTTTTTTTTGCTTTCTTTCTGTGCTCTGAGGAAACTTCATTCTTTCTTCATGATTGAAATAGTGCATCTTTTTCTACGATTTACTGCTGTTTAAGCTCCACTTTGTGTCTCCTATTTTTCCTACTGGGAATTCTTTAGTGCCTCTTAACTTTTTGATCTTTATATGGGCCTAGGACAGATCTTACTTGTAACAAGCTGGATGCATTTGCTTCAACTTTAGGGAAGACATTATGGTTAATCAATGTCATATTTGGGAATAATAATATGTCATATATTATTGAAATAATACTGATAGCTTGTATTACTTTAATATATTAAATAAGTGGGTTTGAATTTTATTAAGGTTAAGCCAATTTAGTTGATTCTCTATGATTTATCAGAAATTATGATACATACTTCCTTTTGCTCTTCAACCTCTACCTTTTCCTGGCAAGTTAGTATTTCCCTCCTATTTCTATATTCGTCCATTTTGGAGCATATATTGGTTAAGTAGGAGACTACTGTATTCTTAAGTAACATCAATTTTCCTGATTGGAATTTCATCTTTATCAGCTTTATTGATGCCAATGTAAGTTTATAGAGATAGATAACAAGTAAGATATCTGAATCAATTTTTATTGTCTCTTTCTGGCTGTCTAGATGTTGGTTGTCAAACACATGATATTTTGATATTTTGCTGAAAACAATGTTTTCAGCTTCACATGTAAACTTAGTAACTGCTTGTAGATCATAAACTCTTCAATGCCATTTCCTAAACATACATGTGATTTTAAATGTAGGAACATTAATTGATGGGCAGCCTATAATTAAGCTGCCACCAAAATCAATCCGCTTGACAAAAGTAGACTTTGCTGCTGAGGAGCGAGCTTTTTATACACGTCTTGAAGCTGATTCACGATCCAAGTTTAAGGTGAGCTTTGCATGTCATGTCACTAGAGGAAGATAAACACAAGTTTTATTTCATATCTTGGTTACTTGAGTGTTTTAAATTGCTGCGGCTAGTATTTTGATTACGAGTTAAGACATGCAAATTGTGCCATTTCATCTGGTTTTAAGGGAAAAGCTCAATGCAAGGAAAAACTAGCCAGTCTCATGCTGCTTCATTTGGTTTGAGTATAAATCAAAAGCAATAATAACCTCTCACCATTTGAAAGTTAATTGGTTTTTAACACTATGTCTATAAAAAGGCACACAATATTTCCCATCTAAGTTAGAAATCTATAAACACTAAGTTGCAATGCCATTGAAACCCAGATCAGGTGGAATATACACTTTCATTTCCCCATATTTCTCTGTTCAACAACTACAGGCTACTTGATTAACAATGCAAATTCAATTCACCCTGTACTTAGAGAAATGGAGGAATAAATTACTGCTTAAATCATATAACAATTCCACTTACCATCTTAATGCCACATGGATTTTCAAGATGCTGACCTTAATGAATCATTAATTTTAAAATGTTAAGAGAAACAAAATCACTTTCTTCATGATGCGTGGTGGTTGAGGTAACAATTATACAATTGTGGTAGGATTTTGCTTGGGGTTTGATAGATGCCAGTTTGATCACTTCTCCGAAGCTGTCACATTGTGCTGATTGCTGGAAAACCTGTGAAAAATTTTAAAATTCCTTTGATCTATTATTAAGGAATTCCATTTAAAAACATTTACTTGGAAGAGAATTGGTAATGATTTCATTAAGAAAAAGAGAAAAAAAAATTTCTGTGGTGATTATATGGAAATTAGAAGTAATTATGCCAATTAACCTGACCTTCTTGTGGTTTAATTATTATCCTCGTTTTTATTCTTGTAGCTTAATTATTCTGAATTTGAGTTATATTTCTAAAGTTTCCCCCGGTCTCTCTGTTGCTAGTACTGAAAATGTTTGGATCATAATCCTGCATATATTCATGCTACACTTCTCTTATGTGAATCTGGAATTGGCAACAAGGTCTCCAAAATGGAGAAACGGTTCTCTATCTAGATATCTATTCCTGATGGTTTTTCTCTTATTTTCTTATTTGGTTAGACTGGCAATTGGTTGATTGACACAAATATTTCTGGAAAAAAGAAAAAAAAAAGAAATGTTTTGATGGAATTTTTGCACAATCTGAGTGAGAAATGAAGCATATCTTATGAAAATCTTTTTCAATTTTTTTCCCATAAGAGTTGGTGATTCTTTTGGACAGTTGCAATTTTTCATGGAGCTAGACTGACATCTTTATTCAGATGGGTTTGACCTTGAAATCTTTCCCAATAATACTGTAGTTTAGCTTCACTTTCAGAATGATTCCTTGTTGCATATTATCTTTTCCAAATATTCTTTGTGATGAATATTATGTCTCAAATTTTTGATATGTAACGTCTAGGCATATGCTGCTGCTGGCACAGTGAACCAAAATTATGCCAACATTCTTTTGATGCTTTTGCGCCTTCGTCAGGCTTGTGACCACCCAATTCTTGTGAAAAGTGTTATTTCTGAGTCATTTGGAAAAGAATCTACCGAAATGGCGAAACAACTACCAAGGGATATGGTTTTGAACTTACTGAATCAGTTAGCCACTTCAATGGCAATCTGTCGTATGTGCAATGTGAGTTTTCATAAAGTTTATATGTTGATTCATCATGGATGACCTTGTTGAGATTTTTGTTTGTGCTTCTACCATGAAGTAATTGCCATTGAATTCCATTGTTGGGTTTTACATTAATGATACTCCTTTTCATTGAATGTCATTGACTCTCAAGTGCCATTAATCTACCCGGATGATCTAATGCTTTGTTTTTGTCCTTTTTCTTTTCATTTGATGGGTCATGTAGAATTGAATGTAGTATGACTCAGTATGGGGTTGGAAAGTTGAATCATACTCTTGTGGGATTTTGGACGTTTTTTCTGATGAATAAATGTTTTGCTGTTATAGTTTTAGAGAATGAGAGTATGGTAGCATTCATTTCTTTCTTTTAAAAAGGAAGTGTTTGGCCTACTAGTAAGAACTATCATTACTTTTATTGAGTAGAAATGCTTGACAATGTTGTGCAAATTACCTTGACTTGAGTAATTGAAGTTCCTAGCATGGTCTTGTTACATTTGGTTTGATCCTTCTGGTAATCCCGATAAAAGTTTTTAGCATGGCCTTATTAGATTTGGTTTGACTCTTTTGGTAATCCTGTTTAATATGATTTTGTTTATCACCAATGATTGCCACATTCATACTCCAACTCCCTCCTACATTTGCTACATTTTAGTAATTTAAGCTCACTTTTGGTTCAACTCCTAAGAAATTTGGCAACATGCCAATTACTCTACGATTAAAATTTCCCCATGCCTTGCTTCTATCGTTTACGTCTACTGACTGGGTTCTACATGTCCTTTCTGTACATCCTTTGCGTCTGGAATCTTTCTATTTTGCATATTTTATTCCAGTTTTGTGCTTCTTTGGGCCTTTCAAATAAGGTTCCTGGATGGTTCTTGTCAAGAATGTCTCTGCACTGCTACTGCTTGATTGTATGATGTATTTTTCCATCCATGCAATGTTTGAAGTGTGCAAGGATTGGGAAGTTGTCCATATTTGCTAGCGTAAACAATCAGTATAAAGATGTAGCAGTTCATGACTATCTTATGGAATTTTATATATTGAATGCTTTTACAGGATCCACCTGAGGACCCAGTAGTTACCACGTGTGGCCATGTTTTCTGTTATCAATGTGTATCAGAATGCTTGACAGGGGATGATAACATGTGCCCAGCTCCGAATTGCAAGGAGCAACTTGGTTCAGATATTGTCTTCTCTGAAGCCACTCTTAGAAGTTGCATATCTGCTAACTTTGACATTAGTTCCGGTTATTCGAATCTTGAGGAGAAATCGATAGTCCTTCAGAGTGAGTATTGTTCATCAAAGATCAAAGCTGTTCTTGAGATACTTCACACACTTTCCAGAGTACAGTGTTCAGTTTCAGATCAAAATGGGTTCACTGAAATCAATGAGACCTCAACAACATGCTCTAACATGCCCAGCAAAGGACCAATAAAAACAATTATTTTCTCCCAGTGGACCAAGATGTTGGACTTGGTTCAAACTTCATTGAATAACTATTGTATACAATACAGGAGACTTGATGGCAGAATGACTTTGGGTTCACGAGACAAGGCTGTCAAGGATTTCAACAGTGACCCTGAGGTTTGTCCCTTGTGGAATTTTCATAACCAGTTCCTTGAGTTGATTACTTTGATTGATTGTGAAATGGTAAGCCAGTATTAGTGAAGTCTGTATATAAATGCAAAAACTGCTGTGCCAAATTTATTACATAAAAGAACTATCGACAGGCCATATTCATTGCAGCAGGTCATGGCTGTTTCAAAATTGATAACATGTCAATAAAATTAATTATTGAATTGCTCCAACCTCTCTTGTCAAAATTCATAACTTGCCAATAAAGTTAATTATTTAATTTCTCCAACCACTGAATAATTAAATATTTTTCAGGTTATTGTGATGTTGATGTCTCTCAAGGCAGGAAACCTGGGTTTGAATATGGTTTCTGCATGTCATGTTATCCTTTTAGACCTTTGGTGGAATCCAACTACTGAAGATCAGGCTGTTGATCGAGCACACAGAATTGGACAAACTCGTCCAGTTAATGTAACTCGATTGACTATTAAAGATACCGTGGAAGATAGAATCTTAGCTCTTCAGGTATCATTCTGCACTTTTGTGCTGGTTACTGCTTTCACAACAGATGCTTGGCTTCTTTTTTTTTTTTCATCTGACTTGAACTTTGATTAGTAGCCAGTTTGAAGTAGGATGCTATTGGGTGTGAGAGCTATCAGAAATACAGAAATTTCAGTTCTTCATCTCCTGAACGTAGCTTTCTGAACCAACAACCGCTTAAACTAAGTCTGTCACTTCTTTCACTTTAATTTCCTTTACTGTGCTCAATTAGTGGAAAGAGATGGTATGTAGCCTGCTACTGTAAGAGTTGACAATTGAAGCTAATTTCATGATTGGCTTCAATATGAAAGTTCTTAGATGTTCTTAAGTATGATGATATCCCACATTGATGGCCAAAAGAGCCTAATAAGCCTTTAAGGGCAATCCTCCTCTCCTGAAGTATGGTGGGCCTATAACAGCCTATAACCCAAAGTTCCCAAGGTAAAAATCTGGCTTTGATACCGTGACAAAACTTAGTCCAACTCTACATGGAAAGGTACCTTATGCGGAGGAAGGTTGCTCAAGCCTTACTAGCCTTGTTAGGCTCTTGCTGCTGGTTGATATGGGATATTAACACGTTAACAGAAAGAAAACAAGATTCCCAATGTTTAATTCTTCAGGTGAACAAATTTCCTACGACAAGAATTTTACCTCTACGTTGGACATTGAGACCCATTAGCAGAAAGAAAACAAGATTCTGAATGTTCAATTTTCTGCTGAACAAATTTCACAAAAGATGAAATTTTCCTCTACAGTTAATGGCAATAGTCAAAGTTTTCTTAGCAAAACCAATAAGTAATTCATGATTTTGGGAGTATCTAAACTTTGTTTTGCTTAATCTTGAACTGCATCTGAAAACAAATATTCTAGCAAGAGATGCTATTATATGAAATATTTGTCGTGCAGAATAATCCTTAGTGTAGACTAGTTTGGATATATTTAGATGGGAATCCTTGGCTCCTTTGGTATATTCATGTCAAAGCCAAATAATGTGGTGGATTGTTATAGCAAAAAGATTATGATAATTCTGGAATTGCTACGAAGCATGGCTTAAACATTTTCGGTAAAATTCCCTATTCCTCTTCTAGAGTAGTAGATGCCTGTTGCCCCTTTTATATGTCTGATGCCCAACTTCCAGTAATGACTATTTAACTTGGTGGAAGTTAATTTTATATTTTCATTACCATTATTATGCAGGAAGAGAAGAGAAAAATGGTTGCTTCAGCTTTTGGTGAAGATCATAATGGGGGAGCTGGTGCTCGCCTTACTGTGGAAGATCTAAAATATCTCTTTAGGCTCTAGGACATATTCTGGTAAGGCTTATACAGTACAAATTTTGAGGGAGCAGAACAAAATTTCTGATCACCTAAGGGAATGGAGGAAACTAGTGGCTGCTCTTGTAGGTTTCTAGCTATGCTGCGGCTTAATTTGGAATCGTTTTTTTGGATGGTTACATTTTTTGTGGTTTTGAAAGCCCAGAGTTTTTGTTCACAGGTGCAGAAAGTAGGAAGCCAAAGCCAGATGTAAATATTTCTTATCTATTCACTCAGTGTGTATATCAAGTAATCAGTTCCTTCTTCTCATCTATGGTTGTATAAATGCCTAATACTTCATAAATTACATGATATCCAATTATTGGATTTTAGTAGGAGTCGTGCAAGAGAGATTTGGTGAGCCAGCTAAGTCTTACAGATAGGTTAGTGAACTTGTGGATGGGTTCTAAATTTGCTTCTTCTGGAATGGATTTGAAACTGAACATGCATTCTTTTGCTGCATATTCCCAGTTCTTTTGCTGGTAAAAAACACATCAAGATTACTGATAAAGATTACATGTTTAAATTACGAAAATAATCTCTTTATAAAAATACAAAGGAAAGGTTCGTGTATATTATAAACCTCCTCGTATATTCACACGGGGAGCCTTGTAAGTTAACTTTTTTATTTTTAAAAATAAAATAACTGCAACAAAATTATGAAAATATCAATTTTTTGTTTTCTCCTGCCAAAACAAAAGGCTAGCTACAACTGGTTATTCCATTCTCCTGAGTGCCCATTCCCTGACTTTTAAAGTTGGCAAGCCACAGCCACCACTTGTAATACTGATAAAGGCTACAGAACAAATGTGGTCAAAATAATTTTCATATTATTAGATTGGATATCCTATCAGAATATTGTTTATCTTATTTCTTATTTAAAAATTAATTCAAAGTTATTATTATTTTTTCTTTGGGACAATAAGCAATGTTTTAAATAATCAACGAGAAATTAAACCAGTAAAACAAAAAATTTAGGGGCTATTTGTTTCTGTTTTTTTTTTCGTTTTTGTTGTCGTTTTTGTAAAAAGAAAAACAGATAAG
>JANIPM010000231.1:13903939-13935606 GCA_027478405.1 Erythroxylum cassinoides
TGGAAAGAAATATTTAATTAAACTTGTTCATGAATTAGTTAAGGGTCAATTTGGACTTATAATTGGATTTACATTATTAGTTAGATTAGGTGAGTTGGATTAATTTATAAAACTCTATCTTAACCTATGGAAAGAAAACAAAATTAATAAGTGATATATATCTTTGATAATTAATACAAGGATTTATTTCTGGTTTGGGTGACTCAAGTGGTGTGAGGCGTGGGTCATGCACCCAACAAAACTCTGAGGTCTCAGGTTAGACTCCCAAGACCCCCCCAAAAAATGGAGATATGAGGTAGACAACCTAAGCGGCTAAATGAGACAAAACCTCAATTGTGCCGGCCTACCCAAACCAGATTTCTTTATTTGTAATTTATATTGAAAATTCGATATATGTTTCTCATTATTCTTTTATTTATTTAAAAACCAAAAAAGAATAAATAAGGAAGAAAGCGCAGGCACACACATCCACACAACTCAGCTTCCATTTTTACATTTATTTATTAAATTAATATTCTTCGTACCAACAAACAAACCGATTAAAACCTAAAAATAAATATTAAATACCACTTCCCACCAGCCAGCCCCTTGCATGAAGCATCCCTTTTCTCTTTCTCTTCCACATTTTCTCTCTCGAAGCTTTTTTCATCTTTAGAATCCGAGAAAGAAGAAAGAATAAACAGCTTTGTGGAATCTGCATTTTCCGTTGCTTTTCTGGCCATTGGTTAGTTCTCCTTGTTCGGTTTCTTTTCATTATCTCTTGATTTTATGCGGATTGTTTCGAGAGGATTTTGATTGAATTATATGCAGATATACGTTCATTTTACCAAATTTCTATTTCCCAATTCCAAGAAATTCGATTTGATGAACGGTACAAATTGGGCATTTTGGATTTTTGGCTTTTCGGTGGAATTGAATCAAAATTGAGTGCTTGGTAACTAACTGAGTTTTGACTCATTTTGTAAGCAAAATTTCTCGTTTCATGGTAGCGTAAGTTTTTTTTATAATAATTTTCTTGGTGGCTTACGTTGTGTTTGTGTTTCTCGTGTTGCTTAATAATTCGTGGTTTCGGTTAATAGACTTTCATTGCTTGACGCGAAGTGGGCCTCCGAGAGTATCGGAGAACCCCACAATGTGCACGTCAATCACCCTCACCACGTTAACCCTAAAACAAAGACAACGTTTTTACTTTACTTTTGATATCTCTTTTGCTTTTTCTAATCCTTCACGTGTTCAAGTTATATTTTATTGATAATTTTTTCCCATTTTGAGGGCTTAACGTGGATTTGACGGTTGATATTGGCAGGTACGCGGTTGTTTTCGCCTGAAGGAAGAAGCTTCCTGGTCGGTTGATCGGGCTGTCAAATTGGAGGGAGGTTTGACAGCCCGACTTTCTCTGGTACTAAATTCTTATAGCCTATGGAATATTCCTCCAACCCTTGCTTCCCTGTTTCTCGCGTGGAGCTTTATATTTTCCACGTTCCCTTTTATGTTAGAAGAAACAAAAGCCAACCCGTTTCATATTCTTGGTCTTATGAATTGGTCATCTTTTGAAACTTGTTTTCATATTCATTGCAAGTGATTTTTTCCTTTGATTTTGGGCCATCTGGTTCGTCACCGGATTTCCTGTATCTATATTTTTATCTTCTTATGATAGATTCTCTTCTTGTACCTCCACCATGGGTTCCTTGTCTGGAATCCTTCAACGACCTGTAGTTGCTGCTGCCGCAGTTACCGTTGCTTCTCTTTCTACCGACTTTTCTGAAAAACTAGAGTCTCTTCGATCATCAGACGCTTGTTCCACCTCTGAACATTCGCATTCTTCATCGTCTAATTCGGTTCAAGGACCACACTTTTCATGGGTTTCTCACATATCGGTTTCCCAGCTGGCAAATTTGTCATTCGTTACTAGAGTTCGTGTACCCGTTCCTGATGTCAATTTCCCATTTGCTATAAGGAGCCGATGTTTTGCTACCACTCCTTTAGGTTCTTTTGTTGCTTCCTCGCCTCTTCTAATCAATTCATATCAGTCTGCAGAGTTGGCCAAAGGGCCAAATTCTATTGCATTTAAGCATAATATTGCGGCTTCTTCACCGGATGTTTTGTACAGATGGCATCTACCTGAGCCAAATGCAATTGACGTTACTGGCGCCTCTAATTGTTCGTCGGAAAAGTCTAGGACTGTAGTGGTTTTACTAGGATGGCTAGGATCGAAGCAGAAACATCTAAAGAAATATGCTGAATGGTATACCTCAAGAGGGTTTCATGTCATTACCTTTACTTTTCCAATTGCCGAGATTCTTAGTTACCAAGTTGGTGGGAAAGCTGAGCAAGACATAGAATTGCTTGTAAACCATTTGGCTGATTGGATGGAAGAAGAGCACGGAAAGAAAATGGTTTTTCACACTTTCAGCAACACTGGATGGTTAACGTAAGTTTCCTTGCTATCTCTATCTCGCTGTATATCTCCCTGGTACTCGAATAATATTATTTAGACGCAGCGAGAACAGCAAGCTTTTTTATCTGTTTTTTGTAAGTAGATTGTATGTTGATATGTGGTCCCATTTATGATTGTCACAGATATGGAGTTATATTGGAGAAGCTCCAGCAGCAGGATCCTTCTTTAGTGGGAAGTATCAAAGGTTGCATAGTGGATTCTGCACCTGTTGCTGCTCCTGACCCTCAGGTAATAACATAAAAATTATTAAGAAGGGTTAAGAAATTGTCTACTGGATCAATAACTTGTGCATAAAATATGTCTATTCATTGATTTGAAACTAATTGTTGGAAGGTAACTTGGAACATTATCCCCCATCTTCTCTTTTTCTTCTTTTCAAATTTATATTTCAACATTCCTATAATTAGGGATATTCAAAGACCATCGTTGAATGTGATCAAACCATCTGAAGCGCCCCTTCCACATTTTCTTAGTTCTCACATAACTCGTCCAAGTTTTATGGTTGACAGCTGGCATAGAAATGTTTAAGTCTTAGATTTACCAGGTTTTTGATCCAGGCGTCATCTATATAGATTGATTGATTCAGGTATTGAGCTTTATGTGTCTCTAGATCATTGATTCTGAACTTGCTTTCATTATTTGGCTAAGCTTGTATTTGAAAAATACCCTGTTGCCATCTAGCCAACATCTGCGGAATCTGACATTTAACGCACCATTTTGCTATGAAGATAGTATTTGATGACTACTTTTGCTTTAATTGATAATGTTGTTGCTTATTATTGTTAGCTGATGATGTATAGTTTTTTCCCCTTATTCTATTTTCTTCGGGCTTTCTAATTCTAATGACCGTGATGCCATTTGTCAGGTCTGGGCTTCAGGTTTCAGTGCTGCTTTTCTGAAAAAGAATAGTGTTGCTACAAAGGTGCATGTGAAATCAGCTGACTCCAATGTGGAACTATCGCTTGGCACCAGAACAACTGCGGAACCTAAACCTGCAGTAACTGAAGCAGCTTTGCTAGTCGTCCTTAAGAAGTTCTTTGAAGTCATATTGAATCTTCCTACTGTGAATAGGTAATGTATACTTAATGTTGATGGAGCAACACCAAAGCAAAACTTGGATAAATCCTTCATGTCATTAGCATAATTGTTAGCGGTATTTTGATTTTTAACTGAAGATTACGTTTACACATTTCAGGCGGCTTTCTGATGTGCTAAACGTTTTATCATCAAGGCAACCAAGTTGTCCACAGCTATATATTTATAGCTCCGCTGATAGAGTCATTCCTGCTGGATCAGTAGAATCATTCATCAGTGAACAGCGGAAGGCTGGACTTGAGGTGAGGGCTTGCAACTTCGTGTCCACGCCTCATGTCGATCATTTTAGAAATGACCCAAAACTCTATACTACTCAGCTCACTCAGTTTCTGGATGACTGCGTGCTTACTTGTTGCAAGAAATCTTGACTGAAACCATTGAAGCAGCGAACTTTGACACTAACTAATTTACCTCAAGATTTTTATTGTATACAGTTCGTAGAGTCGTTTCATTCACTTACATGTTGAACACAAAGTGGAGGAGTAATAATTGTACCCAATTACACATATATTACTAGTACCTGACACAGTTGTAATTATACATTTTTATTAGATTATACATCTAAATGTTTATTTGCCACTGTCAAGACAACTGGCGGGTTGAACTTTGTTTTGTTGTATGTATGCTAGTTTTGTGCCCCTTCTTCCTTCAAGATTGTGTCGTATTGCCAACTATAGCAAATTATCCTTGGCAACTTTTGAAGATAATAGACATAAGATATTGAAGAATATTATTTCAACCATGTTTGTTAGGTTTGAAAACAAGCATCCTCAAATTTCTGCAGTTGCCTCTCAGCTATTGAATGTTAGCACTCGCGGTTAGTAATGACAATGTTCATGAGTAATATTATATAGCAAGTTGCTTTTACCATCAAACAATTGACATGATACATGCTTCAATGTTAATGCATCCTTTAATTCAACTTAAACGAGCATATTCCATAAAACAAACATATCTCGCTGCAAATTCCATTTTCTAAGGAACAATTACAAA
Organism: Erythroxylum cassinoides; assembly: GCA_027478405.1. Classification (NCBI taxonomy): domain Eukaryota; kingdom Viridiplantae; phylum Streptophyta; class Magnoliopsida; order Malpighiales; family Erythroxylaceae; genus Erythroxylum; species Erythroxylum cassinoides. The sequence goes on from JANIPM010000231.1 coordinate 13,908,486, forward strand.
AGACTAGTGTCTGAATTTACAACAAAGAATCTCATCCGCAGTTCCCGGTCATAGATCACAACAGACTACGCACAGACTTGTAACTCCCAACTACAAAAAGACTTGTCAAACAATATGCAATGAGCATACAAAATACATAGGTTGATACAAAAGAAGGAAATCAGTTTCAAAGGCATTAAATCCATTCTTTGGGATTCATGCAGGCATCCAACAACTTCCACTCTTCACTTCCCTCTTCAGGTTTCTGCATTGGAAGCAAGAAAACAATCTCCCACTGTTAGATCACCACTTTCTATACATTTATTTAGTACGAGTATTCTTGTGCAGAGTTATTGTGAACCTACATGGTCATATTCCCATCGTGCAGTTAATGGCAAAGAAACAAGAATACTTTCAATTCGACCCCCTGTTTTCAGCCCAAATGTTGTGCCACGATCATACACCTTGCATTGAAAAAAGAAAAATGATAAGAGCCAGCGTACTTCAAAACCACAATGCCTTGACTTATTAATGTATCATTTTGATTATTCAAAGATGACTGATCATTTTGTTACCAAGTTGAATTCCACATAGCGCCCCCGACGCAACTGCTGCCACGCTTTGTGCTCATCGTTAAAAGGCGTATCTTTCCTTCTCTCTATGATGGGAATGTATGCAGGTATCACAGAGTTTGCACACTCTACAATGCAACAAATTTTATGCATGCAGGCAAATTAGTAACCATTTGAACTTGGAGCTTTGCATGTAACCAAAAAGAAACACCAGTATCATGGAGCAAATACCAGTGGCAAATGAAAGAAGCATCTCCTGATCATAATCATTTAGATCATCGAAAAATATTCCTCCAAGTCCTCGTCTCTCACCTCGATGCTGCAAAAAGCATTAAAAGTCAACAGAGCTCCAAAATAAAATAGCTCCAGATTTTGCACAACACCGGCAACGTCAAGACAATCATTAAAGCATGGATTGAGTAAATCTTCGTTCAATCCACTATTCCCTTTCATAAAAAATGCTTGAAAATATATTTATACACTCTGGTTAGCATCACTGAGCAAACCTTTTCCTAGAAACAAGAAATCAACTCTTATGTAGATAAGATAACTTGTGAGTTTAGCAAAGGATAGTTTAAGGTTTAATCCTGATTGAAGTTATCAGTAGGTATGGTTCCCAAAGGAAAAAAGAAAAAAGAAAAAAAGTCAGCGTAGCAAGACCAAGTCCATCCTATGCCATTTTAGATTACTCAATCAGCCAAGTGTTCAGATAAGTTAGTTTAACAGAACCTTGTTGGGAATTTCACAAGTATAAGTGCAGTTTAAATGCCAGAAAAACAATCTAACATGCTTAGTGGTCCGAAACCTAATCAGAATCTAGGTGAAACAAGAAGAAATGCTCAACCCAAAGAAGACTAACAGACGTATTTAATAAAATTAGCAAGAAACTAGGTCAACCATGTCAACTCCAGTTACATACAAACTGTGTAGGGCATCAATTTGCTTTTGACAACTGATTGTTATCCCTCTTATGCTCATTTGTAATTGAACAATCATATTCAATGCCTTTGCAATGAAAACCATGAATAAATCAAAAGAAGAAACTGAGAAACACATAAAGCATCAGCTGACACAAGTTTTTTTTGCCCCTAAGATTGAGTTTTCTTCAGTTGAAATACCAGGTAAACATGCAAACAAATATATGTTTCCATGATATAATTCCAAATTGAGAATTTTAATGCATAGTCTTTATGTATAATACCATGTCTAACAAGAACACCTTGTCCATTCTTCGTTTGTTTCATTAATATTTTCTGGTACAGAATAAAAAGCATACCTTAATATAGAAATAGTCATCACACCATTTTTTAAACCGGGGATAAAAAGAAGAATCAAACTTGTCACAAGCTTGCTTTTGAATCTGCAAAACAAACAAATTTGGATTAGCAGGAGTAAATGATTTCACAATATTTTAAAGAAACCCACCAACGCACAGTAGTGTGAAAGCACTTTCAGACTTTTGTTTTCATTTTTTTCCTCACTAACCAAATGATTGTATAATGAACAAATCAAACATTAGAAGCATGGAATTTTCTTTAACATATCAACTATCAGGAGAAATTCATATAAAATGGTGATTTTATCCTCCATCACCCTACTCTCCCTCTGTTTGTGCTACACTGACAATAAACAAAATCCATGTTTGAAATAAAGATATTATCAGTATTTACCGAATGGAAATGCTTCACATCATCCTCGAAGATGTAAGCAGGAGTGAAATCGGTCCCACCACCAAACCACCATTGCCTAGGAGCTCCAGGAGTATCTGGATATCACAATGACAATAATTTACATTCAAATACTCCTTTTCAAGTCATAGAAGCACAAATATGATTGAATGGAGTCAGTATGAGCATAACTTCTTTTAGAGATAATCTTTTATGATGTTACTCATTCTATGATGTAAGCAGCTAAAGGATTATATACTTTCATATAGTAGCCAGCCGCTAGAAAATAATAAAGTTGATATACCTCTTTAATAACTCGTACAAAGAAAGCTTAGATGGCCCTTTAGAAATGTCAATATTATCATTCATTAGAGTCAAAAAGAAAAGACTAACAGATCAAAAGAACATAGCAAGCAATGATATGTGTGTTTAGAGGATAAAACATACACACTTGAGCAATGATATATGCGTTTAGAGGTCACAACATACACACTTGACTGGAAGAATCATTAACAAAAAGTTATACATCTTTTAAAGATGCTAGAGTACTAGTTTGAAGTTATTATTATAGACGCAGTATAGCAGACATATCCTCGCTGCAGGTTTGGATGGTCAATTTAGTTCTAATATGCATCTAAAGTCCAGCAGCCAGGCAGGAAAACCAATATATGTTTCTATAAATGAAAATAGCGCATGTGTCAATACTTATAAGCTAGCTTACGCTTCACAAGATGGCCGTGAAGAAAACACAACCAATAGTAGTAGTTCATAAATTGCGAGATCGAGTGAAAGTGTCAAGCTAGTCAATATCATATGAAATAATCATATGCCTTCTGCATTGTAGCTTAGAAGAAGTAAAAAACGATTTGAAAATATACCTTTGGCAGCATCAGTCTCAAAGTACCTATAATTAAAATGCAACGTTGGTGCAAACGGATTCTTAGGATGCAGCACCTAAGAAACAACATAAAGGGTAAACTTCTTATGATTGTTCACAATGTAAAAGATACTTAGGAAAATGAATAGTAAGAAAAAAAGAAATTACAGAGCTGATCCCAGCTGCAAAAAAGGGGACGGGACCAGGCTTCTGATCGCCGGAAGCAGCCTTGGCAGCACGGTAAGCCTCAGGAGGCATAACACCGTAGACGACCGAGACATTAACACCAGCCTTCTCCCAAACGTCCCCGTCTTGTAAAACCCTGCTAATACCTCCACCACCACCAGGTCTTGACCAAACATCCTCCTTGAACTTAGACCCTTTATCAACTGCCTCAATGGCCTCACATACGCTATCCTGAACGTCTCTTATCATCTTCTCAAACCTGGCCCTCACATCTCCGGCGCCATTTTCAGAGTCCTGACGGAGAAATGTTGGGGGTCGCTCCGTCTCCGGGGTCTCCTTCTCGATTGAAACGGCGGAGGCTGATGTTCGCATCACAAGAGGCTTGTGTTTGACGGAAAAGAATTTGACGCTGCTTGGTAATGGGAATTTGGTGATGTGATCAGTGGAGGTTGAAGAATAGAAGAGACAACTGAGAGATGAGGAGGAGGAGGACGTAGAAGAAAGAACTGGAGTAAGCATCCCCATTTGATGAACAAAGAGAAACCCACTAATGTAAAGCTAAAAATGGATCAAACCCATGAATCAAGATTAGAAATTTGGACGTGTAGAGATTGAATTTGGTGGCAGAAGAAGAGAGTTTTTGTGTGTGTATGGTGAGGTGAAGTTGTTTTATGTGTGAGTGGGAGAAGGTTGAAGATAAGGCTGTGGGTAGCTGTATTGACTCGCTTTTCACTGCCCTCCGTATTGAGTAATGGTGTACTATTGGCGTTGCTAGATTAGATCTGCAAATCAAAGTTGTACCCTAGCCCGTAGGATAGGATAGGACTATATCCGATAGCTTTATTTCTTGTATTCGTTAAATCAACCAAAATGTTCATCAAGTAGAAGATGACTTCCTCGTTCAAAGTTGTGTGTAGGTTCAGAAATGAAGGTTTTGCAAGATTATGTGCTTTAGTATGAGGTCACTGAGATGTTAGTTTCATTTAAATGTTTTTATCCAAATACAATTGTCATTTATGTAATAAATCATAAATGATCAATCTTTCTCTTTTAAATGTTTGCCTCACATAAGATGAAAAATTGAACAGATAAACTAAATTTGAAAATTAATTAATTAATTAATTATAATCATTTATGTAATATTTATTAATAAATATTAATAATTCATTCATTATGTTTTTTAAAAATAAAAAATTGTAATCTACTTCTAAACTAATGTTTATTTATTTATATATGCTTTTAATTGTTAAAATGATCTTATTATTTATAATTTCAATAATTTTACTTAAATTTTAGTTCATAAATAGCTATTATTAAAATTAAAGAATATGGATATATTTAATAATAAAACCGGATTGTGACAAAAATTTAAAATCTAAACCCACATAAATAGCTATTACTAAAATTAAATAATATGGATTTAGTTAATAATAAAATTGGATCATGAAAAAAATAAAAAAATCAAATCCCACATTTTATGATTTTATAAATTATGAAAGTAGAAAGAAAATAAAACTAAAAATACAAACTAGCAACTCAATTGAAATAATTATTTTACTAAATTTGAAAATAAAAATAAAAATAGCATAGAACCAAAAGGATCATATTTACTTTTAAACACTCATTATTTTAAAATTTTATAGTTAATCAATGAAACAATTTCCTCTTTAAACACTTCCTTCTCATTAAAAGGATTCAATAAAGATTTATCTATTTCATTTAAAAATTTAACATTGTTACATTTTTATTGAGTATAGAATTGTTGTAAATTTGAATTAAAATTTTATAAATAATAAATATTGAAATGAATGAACACATTCTTTATATTTTAATAAACTTCAATATTTAGCTCCAATTGAAGCTAAAAAACTTAACTTTAAATTTTGTTAATCAATGCAAATAATAAGTTTGAAATTATAAAGTAATTAATGTAAGTACTTAGTTTTAATTTGTTTATAAGTTTGAGAGTTTACATACATAAATTATGCATAACATCAACGTAAATACCAAGTTTCGATAAGTTTGGGTAGAGAAGAAAGGAAGAATTTTAGAATATATTAAAATATCATCTTATTCACCTCCCCTGTAAAGAGCAAACTAAATTATTTAAATAGTTCTATACATACACTTGGATCTTAATAAACTACGCTAAGAATTTGAAAAATAAATTGTAACTATCAGATTACAATTAAATACTACCTCCTAATGGATTATTAGACTGAAACCTTCCTCAATTTGGACCCACCCTTTAAACAATTTGGAAATGACCAAAATATATAAGAAAGCTTAATCGAAGCTCTTTGAAAGTTATCAATAAGGTTAGAGCTTAAGGTAAACATAGTCTCCTACTATAAAAGAAACTTCTACTCAACTTTGATCACCTTGACATTCCATTCTATTATGAGCCAGGAAGAGATTAATTCATAGCTTGCATAAAATGGAATCACAATCTTTTAAGTACTCATTTTCATTAGAGAATGGACTGGTGTATTATATCTAAATTCACCCCCCAAGTATCAATTCATACCATTTCTGCAGTTGGTCACCTACAAAGCATCTTAAGTACTTATCCAATATGTGATTCATCACTTAGATTTGCCTATTTGATTGAGTGTGATAACTTGAACTTATAAAAAGCTTACTTTTCTAGTAGCTGAGACAACACTTACCAAAAAGAACTGATAAATATCTTATCGTGGTCACTGACAATGGAGATTGAGATTCCATGAAGTCGAACAACATTTGTTACAAATGCCTTAATAGTGTCAATAATTAAAGCATGCTTTAGAAGTTATAAAATAAGTATATTTTTTCAATCAGTCGACGAATACCATGATAGATGTATGTCCATTTGATGTTGGCAAATATTGGATAAAGGCCATTAATATGTCTGCCTATATCTGAGTAGAAATTGTCAATAGTTGAAGCAACCCAGCTATTTTCATGCAATCAACCTTGTACCATTGACATATATTACATTACCAAAAAACTCTTTTACCATCTACCACATTTTAGGCCAGAAGAAGCTAAACTTTATGTAAAATGATGTTTTATGAAATCCAAAAATGTCCTCCTACCAGGGATGAGTGGCAGTTTGCAATTATTTATTAAATTAGAGTTGAAGTGGGACTCAAATAAACCTTGCCACTTTTAAATCATACCTAATCTTGCTATATCATCTAGTTAAGTGACTATGTTTGAGAAAGATTCTTATAAAAGAATCCTACTTTGCTTCCTTTTAAAACATTGGCCACTAATTTGCATAAAGCATTGAAAGGAATAAGATCTGAAATTAATCCAAGTAGTTGACTTGTGAAACACCAAAATCCCATTATACTTCTTTAATCGATAATTGGTTAGTAACTAATATGGTGAAAACAATTTAAAGATGTGAGCATCCCATGCCTTTGAATACATAAGAGTATTGCCAATGATTACCAAAATAAAATTTTGAAGATATTGGTGAAATACATCATTCATAAGGCTTTGAAAGATTATAGGAGAATTAGTAAGTCCTAACGACATTGTAACAAATTCATAATGTCTCTCATGTATATGAAAACTTATCTTTAGAATATCTTCATCTTCCACCCGAATTTGATGAAAACTCACCCTTAAATCTAATTTAGAGAAAAAAATTGGTCATGTGAATTTCATCTAAAATCTCATTACTAATTGAAATTGGATATTTATCTTTAATTATAATAATATTTGGAGCCTTCAATGCCCAACAATTTATATAGAATTACCAACCACTATCTGCCTTCTAAACTAATAAAATAAGTGATGAGAATGAGCTATGATTAGATCTTATGAACCTATATTATAAGAGTTCTCTTACCATCGTCTCTATTTCAGTCTTTTGGTAGTAGAGGTGCTACTATGGTTTAACCTTTATTAGCTTAGTGTTTATCTATATAAGAATGTGATGATTATGCAGTCATCTGAGAGGAAGTTTATTGGGGGCTCAAACACTTGTTGAAATGTAGTTAGGAGGTGGTCTATGTCATGAGAGTATGAGTTTGGTTGGGAATTATGATTAGAAGCCAAAATTTACAAGAAGAAAGCAATACCTTGGATGTAACCAAGGTCTTTCCTTCTAGAGTTGTAATGTCATCATATCTTAGCCCTTCGAATGTGTAATTAACTCTCCAAATCTTAAATTTCATTGTTAGCCTTTCACAATCTATCCCAATTGGCCCAATAGTCTCTAGACATTGTACCCTTAAAACTAGCTACGACATTGCAATAAGAAGAACATAATAATATAATGTTATTAGTTTACTATGAATAATGATTGTAAGTGTTAGGCATTATCCAACATAATCTATCTTCTCTAAGTTAGCAACCTTAATTTGAAGCTTTTAACTATGAATTACTAGTAAACTGTACTTAGTCACTATTGCTTAATCAATGAATTTACAGGTGCTTACATCATCTATAAGGACTATCATATCTTATTTTTTAGCTACATCATTGCCCATATAGCTTGGGGATGGTTAGCTCCAACAATCGCATGAAAATAGATATGGGGGCACCATATTTTGATTTTCCAGCTTAAGCTACAACATTATTATCATCCAAGCTATGATGAGGAGGATCTTCAATGAAACGAGGATAGTCTTCAATAATAAACAAATTTGGACAAACACATCGATGACTTGAGACAAACTTCTTATCATAATAGCAACATGACTCCTTTTCTCGTCGTGCTTTTGTATCTTGATTAGTAATTCATCAAATTGTGGATTAAGAATTTGAACTTGAATTTTCTCGCTGGTTTAGTAGAGAGCCTAAGACTCTAGTTGACAGATTAGAATTTAGCCTTAGGGCCATAAAGGATGGCTGAAACAGTTGACTATATTTCTTTTATAAATGAATATACTCTTCAATAAGATATAAAACCCCTATAGTAGCATCCAATGTACTAGGTGTTTAATTTCAACATCTAAGCGAATGTCTTCTCGAAGTCCTACAATAAAAAACTAATAAGAAAACTTTTAGGCAAGTCATCATCCGGTGAGAATGCTTTTCAAAGGCTTCTTAATAACTTGCTTCCAATGGATCCTTATAATCAGTATGACCAAAGCATAAGATGACTACCTTGGAAAATTCATCCCAAGTAAATGGTCCTTGAAATTTTCAACCACCAATTCCATTGCAAAGCAATCCCTTTTAAATGGAAGGATGAAAGTATTGTTTTGCCTTATAGATCCAGCCAATTGGATCCTCCTCATTGAACTTTAGGAATTGTAACTTAAGGTGATGGTGATCATGGTCATTGAGTTTATTAGTACGTGAAGAATTTGGTGAATTTAAGGACTCTCTTAGGTAGAACAAGTTAATCTCTAGTGGGTATTATAGGTACTACGAGAGTCTCGTAAGATTTGTAACTCTATTAATACTGTTTGTAAAATAACATTAACTTAATCAAAACTAGACTCATACAGAGCTAAAATTTCACTAATCTTATTACAAAATTTCAAATTGGTTTTGTTACGAGTATCCATAGTTGTAACCTAGGACCTATGGGTTATTTGAAAGATGAGTAATCAAAACTATAATAGTGGACAAACAAGGGGCTTATAGATCACAAAAATATAGGTTTTTTGCTAGGAATGTGCATAGAGAGCCTGGTGAGCTGTTCAATGAGAGTGACTTTAATACTAGTTGATGTAGAGAAGTTTGGGTAGAGAAGAAAGGAAGAGTTTTGGAAAATATTTAAATATATTCTTATTTGCCACCTTCATTTAAAAGATCCTAGATTATTTAAATATTCCTATACTGATAATTAAACCTTAACAACTAAGCTAAGAATTTGGAAAATAAGTTGCAACTATTGAACTACAATTAAAGATCAGCTCCTACTATATTATTGGATTAAAACAAAATAACAAATAGGACTAAGTTTTTCCACTTTACAAATGGAGATCCATATCAAATTTCTACTTTATTTTGGTAACTTTTGATAGTTTTTACATTGAAACAAAACATAAAACTAACTATACAAATTACAAACATCTTTTTTCATTAAAGTTAAGCTTTTATGCTTAAATAAATATTTATGATTTATTGTGCTGTTTTTTTCCATTATAAATTTCACTCTTAACAACATGCAAATAATAAATAAGGTATGATATACATTCCTTTAATTCGTTATGTTTGATAGATATGCATACTTTTTTTAATTAAAAAAACTATAGGATATTTCTAATTATTATATATCAAATAGAAATTCCACTGATAACTTTAAAAAGAAAATCAAGAAAATCTTCTTTGGTAGTAATTCTCCCTTCCATTCAAAAGGGTTTCTCATTGCTATGGAATTTTTCTTTTGTAAATTCCTAAATAATACCAACAAAATATATTGATCTTGTTACTGCTTCATCCTTTATTTAGCTAGTTTACCAAATTATGCCTTGTTTATCCTTTCAAATTAATGTTAAGACATAATTCTTCTTACATTTGCCTCTCTAGGCTCCCCTCTCCAATAGGGAAGTCTCTGATTGTTTTTTCCTCGGGCGACGTCTTAAACTCTTTGTTCCCTCCTCTGCTCCCCTCTTGCTCCCTCATCCTTTAGGAGACTCTAGTTCTCCTTCAACTTTTACTAGTAGGGAATTCCCTCCTCTTTCTCTCAACTTTATTAACTCCTCGCATCGACCTTCCTCAATTGAGGCTTCTTTTAATGTTGTTGTTCCTTCTCCTTCTTTCAAGCCTTAGAATAAAATGGTCGACTCTAATAATGGGAAGTCATTATCTTACTTTCTATTGTGAAAATTCTAACACTCACACACTCTTCCTGTATCACGCTCATGAACGTTAACAATCTAGAGGGAGAGATAGATTAAGAAGGCAAATTCACTCATGATTTTTCATCGATTCCATAATTATGTTACAAAAAATACTAATAACAATACAAGAAGTTTCATGATAAGGACACATGTCTTCTCCTATTGTCAAGTTATTATAGTCGTTAGTGATACGATGCATATTTGGTTATTTACTAATAAGAACCCTTCTACGTTGTTTCCAGCTTCTTCTTCTTGTCTATAATGTCAGTTGTTTGTAACATCCCCCCTTCTTAAAAATTTGCCTTGTCCATTAGATTAAATTTCAAAAGTCTCTTTTGTAGCTGTTCCATATGGCTTTCTCCTTAGGTTCTCCTTGCCATTGCACTAATAATTATGTGATTGCTTGGTTGTGACTCTTTATCATTCTTCTACCCTAGACTGCTATTAGAATTTCTCAACAATTGTTATGATGGACAACAATTAAGTCGACATAGGCATATTTTTCGAAACAAACTTCTTCAGTTGTGAAACATGAATAATAGGATGAGTGGTGGATTCTTCTAGAAATTTCATTATATAAGCCACCTTGTTTACTTTTGTGGCAATCTGATAGCGTCCATAAAAGAGAGGCGTTGGCCTCTAGTTATTTCTTCGTTGTAGAGAGTGTTGTCTATATGGTTGTAACTTCACATAAGCCTATTGGCGTTCTTTAAACTCTCTTTTTGACCTATTCTTACTCATATATACCTTCATCCTCTGTCTTGCTCTATTTAAGTGAAATTTTACATTTTGGAGTGTTCCTCCCATTCTCATCAATAAGAATATAGCTCAAATCTTCGACTATATAGGGTACATAAAGTGGTGGTGGGTGCCCATAGAGGATTTCAAATAGAGTGGTATCAATTACGACGTGGTACATCGTAGTGTACCACCATTCCACCATAGCTAATCAACTTAAACATTTATGTGGTGTACCACTACAGAAGCAGCGCAGGTATGTTTTCAACATCTTATTGATGACCTCAATCTATCCATCAGTCTGTGGATGAAAGGTAGTTGATAATTTTAATTTTACATCTTGCAACTTGAACATCTCCTGCCAAAATTTGCTTAAAAAGGGGGGGTCCCAATCACTTATTATTATTTCTAACATTACATGCAACTTGAACATATGGTCCATAACACTTATGTGATATCCTGAGTTGTGTATAGGTGTTTGATGGCTATAAAGTGTGTGTATTTGTTGAATCAGTCTACTACGAAGATGGACGATTTCTTCCTAAAGATGGTAGTCCCTTTATGAAGTCCATGGTTATTTCTCATCAACATCGTTCAGGCACAGGAAGGGTTTGGAGTAAACTAGATATGTCGCATGGTCATGCTTACTTCATTGACAAATAACGCAATTTTTGACATGGTTTCTTATGTCCTGAGCTACTTCCAATGAAATAAGTTTTGTATCTTCTTGATCGTCGCTGTTACACCGAAGTGTCTCCTTTAAGGGCTATTGTGTGTAAACTTTATAATTTTCCTTTGAATTTCTTTATTGCAGCTAACCACGTTCCTTTCTTTCCATCTTAACAATCCATCATTCCATTCATAGTTTTCATAAGGCTTCTCTTGCTTTTCCAATTTCTTTATAAGGATTTTTATAGTAGTATCCTTCTTTAACCTTTGCCAATTTCCTTCAACAGTGTTGCGTGTATGTGAGACACCGACATTGTAATAAATGTTGGCTTAAGATTTTGGATAGTGTGTTTATTGCCAGATTTTCCTTCCCACTCTAATGCGTTACTTTGAAGTCCCATCTAATCATTTTTGTGGGGGCAATTTTGCTAAAAAGGTGTTGAGATTCAATACTCTAGGATGTACTCCAAACTCCGATGGTCGTCTACACTATAAAGAAGATGTCATTGCTTCACTACTTTAATGATAGCCAGGAATTCCTTATCGTAAGTGGAGAGTCCCTGGTGTTATGGTACTAGTGCTTTACTTAAAAACGTTATGGGACGCTCATCTTGTTGAAGCATAACCCCCATTCCCTTGTCATATGCAATTGCTTTAACTGTGAAAGGTCTTGTGAAGTTAAGTAATGCTAGGACAAGTGCCTTTGTCAATGTTCCTTTGATTCATTCGAATGCCTTCTATTGCTCCTCTTTCCATTTCCATCTTCCCACCTCCTGCTTCTTTAATAATGCATTCAATGGTTTTATGATAATTCTATAATGTTTTATGAATCTTCTGTAGTATCTTGTCAGCCCAGAAATCCTCAAAGTTACTTCAGTGTTTAAGGTTAGGCCATTGTTGGATGGTTTCCACCTTTCGAATATCCGTAGATACTCCTTTCTCCCAAATGGAATGTCTAAGGTAATCCACTTTTCTTGCTCTAAAGGTACACTTACTTCCCCTAATAAATAGTTTTTGTTGTTGCAACACTCCCATAATTTGTCGCAAGTGCTCCAAGTGTTGCTAGAAATCACTATTGTAAATAAGAAGACAAGAAAAATTTTACACAGATAAGACTTAAAAATGTCATTTATACGGCTCTGAAAAGTGGAAGGGGCATCCATTAGCCTAAAGAGCATCATAAAAAATTTGAACTGGCCCTTATGTGTTTGAAACATTATTTTTGGCACATCTTTTTCCTTCATTCGAATCTAGTGATACCCAGACCTTAACTCTAACTTAGAATACCAACTTGAGCTTTTAAATTCTTCCAGTAGCTCCTTTATCAATGGAATATGAAATTTACTCTTGATAGTGTATTTGTTTAATTATCGGTAATCAATACACATTTGGTAGGTTTTATCCTTTTTTATAAGGATTACCAACGACATGTATGGATTGAAGCTCTTCTTAGTGAAACCTTGCTCCATTAACTCCTTCACTAACTTCTTGATAGCGTCCTTTTATTCTCTAGAGTACCGATAAGGCCTTATGTTTATAGTCTCCACTCCAGGCTTGAGAGGGATGGTATGGTCACACGCTCTTTTTGCAGGTAGTTGCTTCATTTCTTTAAAAACTTCTCCAAATTCTGCTAACAAATTTTCTATCTCTCCCTAGGTATTAGAATTGCTTTTTAACAAAAGTTGTTGCATGTGGAATTTTATGGGATGTGATATGCACAACATAAACAAGGTACTTTTACTAGAATTTCTAATTAGTTTATGAAGGCTTTTACCTGAAACCTCCTCGCTTGCTCTTTTGGGTTTCCTATTAGCCTTGTCGTCTTACCCTCCCATTGAAATTCCATGGTGCACGTTTTGAAGTTACACAATACATTGTTGACATTGATCAACCACTAAACCTCAAAACCATGTCACAACCTCTTAACTTGATGATCATTGCATCCATAAAGAACTATAGCCTTTGCATTTTCCACGTTAAACTTCTGCATGCTTGTATAACCCCTTTTTAATTTACCTCCTATAGTAATACTCATAGGAGTTATGTCCATTACCTCCATGTTTCCATTTTAGATCGCTTTTTCATTCAAAGAATTATGGGTACTACCGTTATCAATAAGGATGTGTAGAGGCTTTATTTGGTGATTCCTCGTGATTTTTAGGTGTTTATATTCTGTCTAGTCTTTTAATCCCCATATTGCTTTAAGTGAGATGTTAGGATTGAACGTGCTCTACCTTCTAGCTCTTTGCTTGTTGGTTCCTCTTTGATGGCTTCATCGTCTTCCACCACATATAATTGAAATTGTTTCTTCTTGCAACAATGCCCCGAGGAATACTTCTCATCACACCAAAAGTATAAACCCTTGGCCTTCTTTTTATCAAACTCCTTACTGCTCGTTGTTCATGTCCCTCGTGAGTTTCTACAGTTGTTGGGCATGTTGCTACTCCTTTAGTTCCCCGACGTGGGTAATAATCTGACCTCTGAAGGGGGTTTGAATGGAGTTATTATTGTGTGGCTTGTCCCCTTGTATGTAGGTATCACCCCTCCTATTATTGGTCCTCCAGATCTAGCTCATTTTTTGAAGTGCACTGGGATGCTAGATGCTACTATCGCTTCCTAATTACGTTCAAGGGTGTATGTCTGATGGAGCATTTAAGTAATCTTTGAACAATTAGAGTTTTAACCATAAGTTCTAGTTTTGGTTTGAGGCCTTTCAGGAAAAAACCTACCAAGTAATCTTTGAACAATGAGAGTTTGTTCGAATATCTATCAAATAAAGTACAATATTCTAACATTGATCCTTTTTGTTTTAACTCCTTTAGGTTGCTTATAGGATGCTCGAATATATCTTCGTCAAATCCCTGTTATAGCATTGTTAAGAAATCATCCCACTTCATTGCTTCCCCTTCCTTCCGACTTCCAAGCATGAGCTACTACCACTCTTGTGCTACGCCTTCTATATGAGAAGCTATCCTCGTCTTTATTTCTTCAGGTGTGTGATCCATTATGAAAAGTTATGCACATCGATAGCTCTAGTTTATTACCCCCCGTTCCATTAAATATTGGGAATTTAAAATTTGATTTTGCTTACCCTCGTCAGTACAGTATATTATCCTCTATCTCCCCAACTTCTCATGGTGGCTTCAATATCTTCTCTGCCCATCTTTTGCATGAATTGTTGGAACATCGATTTGATGTCACTATTCTCTTTCTCATTTGGCATTTGGGCTTTTGGGAGATTTTTCATACTTTCTTCCAGCATGTACTTCTGCACCTCATGTATTTTCTGTCATTAAGTCTCGCCAAGGGTCGTCTGCTTTGATGTCAAATGTTGTGAAAATTCTAACTCTCACATACTCTTCCTATATCGTGCTCCTGAAATCAACAATTTAGAGAGAGAGGGTAAAAAGAAAAATTCACTCGCGATCTTTTATTGATTCTATAATTATGTTACAACAGGTATTAATACTAGTACAAAAATTTTCTAGGTAAGGACATATGTCTTCTCTTGTCATCAGGTTGTTATAGTTGTTAGGGATACAATGCATATCTAGTTATTTATTGATATGTAACCTTTTCAACGTTGATTCCAACTTCTTCTTCCTGTCTAGAATGTCTTGGTCAATTGTTCATAACACTTTCCTTCCTTTAAGCTTGAAGGAATCATTTCTTCTTAATTAAAGGTCTTACGGACTCGAGCATCTTGCTGATCTTCATCCCTATTCAGTTTTTTCCTAGAGAAACGATCATTATTTCCTCAAATGTAACCCTGGGCTATGTCAAAATGGGGAAAAAAAATAGGTCTAGAGAAAATTTTGCTTATTGCATATGACACTTTTATCTTCAAATTCTCTGGTGATGTGAATATGCTTACCTTTTTGGAGCTAGGGCCTTGGATTATTGCAAGCAAGTCTCTACTTCTACAAAAATGGTGTCTAGGGATGAGTTTAGACCAAAGTTGTGTTGAGTTCATTACATTGTGGGTTAATTTATGCAATATTCTATTGGAATATTCGACAATCTGTGGGTTGAGATACCTGGCTAGTGCTTTAAGAAGATAACTTATTCTTAATTCCCAAACTACGAAGCTTGACAGAATCAGATGCGTAAGAGAATGTTTAGAGGTGAAAAGAGATGCTGCACTTTTGGACACAATTAATATAATGAGGTTCTCAGAGTATGGGGAGCTAATCACCTTCGAAATTCAACTTTATACTTGAAAACCTTCTAAAGATCGTAAGCATTAGAAGTTTACTAGAAAATTGTTTAGAACTAGAGAATGTATAAAGCTAATAGGAATGTAGGAGGACACTATATTCCATTATAAGAAAAATCTAATTATTTAACAAGTTCAGGTAGCTTCAGATGGCTTTAATTCCAATGGAGAGATAGCTTTCAAGGGTCAAGGGATTGATAATATGGATGGTAAAGTCTCTTCTCTCTATGAAAGGGGACTAAATCCTTACCTATTGATACCAAACACGTTAATAGCATTAAAAATTTAGAATTAGGAAATATATATGATCCACTATAGTCAGTTGAGTTAGATCAGAATCTCTAAGACGATTTTTCCTCAAATCTTCACCATTAGAATTTAGGAACAAGTCTAGCCTATCTAATGAAGGCTTCACGTTGGAATCTTCTGATGGTACTAAGAGGAAGTTAGAAAAGAAGCCTAGTAAGAGGAAGTTACAACTGGATACTTTCTTGCTATCTTAATTTGATGTCTTTTATAGTTTGAAAGACTCAACAGTCCTCTCAAACAACAAGCAGTTAAGGATTTTGTTATTTAATTTTTTTAATTATATTAAGTATTTTGTAAACCATAATAAAAGGGAATAAGTTTAATGATATCTTGTTTTTATTGAGCGATAAGTGGAGGCTTTTTCAAACCTCTCAAACCATTATAATGGGTAGATCTTAGTAACCTACTAACCTGAATTTCATATTTTTTAGCTTGGTGCTCCTCACCATCATAGTCTCTATCATTTATGTAGCAAATTTCTCTTTCCAAAGGACTCAACTATGGAATGAATTGAGGTTATTACATGTTGATATTCAAGTTCCTTAGCTACTGATTGGCAATTTAAATTGTATTTTATACCTTTATGAGGTGGAAGGTGGCAGGCAAACTCAGAAATCTCTCATTGGAGAGCTTAGTCTAGTTGTTGATCAATTGGGGGTCTCAAATTTAAATTGTATGGATTAGCTCTTCAAATGGAGCAATAAACAATATGGTCATTGGTTTTTCAAGAGAAAGTTGAATAAAGCTCTAGTAAATAACTTGTGGTTGAGTAATTTTTTAATTAATTTGCCTACTTTAGAGCTCCCTTATGTCCTGGTCACTCACATACTGAGGTGCTTCACCTTGGAAATATACCCTTTATTAAAGCCCCTTTTCACTTTAAGGAAAATGACATCGAATTGGTAGCTGAGAATATGTTTAAAGAAGGAGGTTGTAGGTTACAAAGCCTTTAGCTAATACTTAAGTTACAAGCCATTATGGAAGAGCTTAAAGCTACTAATAGAAGAATCTATCCTGACAGCAAGTTGCAATCTTAATAATGGGCTGGATAAGGCTCATGCCTTTTATAGTCAAACTCGTGATCTGATTAATTTTTTAATTTAAAAATAAAAAATAACGTCATTTTACTTAAAAATTTTAAGACTTTCGGTTGGCTGCTTAAGCCTAAGTTCAACCTGAATCCTAATTAAGAAAAAAGTTTCCAATTGACTTTAGGTCGGGTTGGGCGAAAAATTACCATCTCGGCTGCAAATTAAGATTTCTAAAGAGACGTTAAAACATTGGCAAGTTGAATGTTATAAAGACCCTTTAAATAATTGATTAAGGGATCAATATCAATCTACTTTTAATAATTACTCTCATGCACTATCAATACATAATTCATTCCTGAAGCAAAAGGTGAGGATCCTTTGGCTTAAGAATGGTGATACCAACACCACATTTTTTTATATCTCAACTTTATCTTGTAGGAATGGCAACATAATTAACTCCCTTTTTGATCATGATAGGAACATATACATGGATTAAGAATCTATTAAAGCTCTCACATTTAATTATTTTAGATCCCTACTTGGTGAATCTGGCTAGTGTGAATCTTATATACAAGAGGTAAGGAATTTCACTTATATAGCTTAGGTGTTGTAATGTCATATTACCTAACCAGTCCTTTCTCCTCCATGGATATCAAGTCAGCCATCTTTAGCCTCAACCCCCATAAATCTCCTGATTTTGATGGGTTCAGTGCTCTATTTTTTCAAAGCACCTGATATTTAACGGGTGAATTTGGTGGAAACAGTACAAGAGTTCTTCAAGAGCAAGAAAATTCTCGAAGAGTTTAACAAAACTTATATTTGCCTTATACCTAAGAATAATCCTAATTCCTTATATAACTTCCGACCAATTTTATGTTGTAACACCATTCATAAGGTGATTGCAAAACTGTTGGCTTAGAGATTGAAAACATACTTAAAGCCCCTTATTAACTTATGTTAGAGTGCTTTTGTACAAGGATTTATGATTAGTGATATTATTATTCTTGCTCAAGAATTCTTTAAGGATTATAATATTAAAACTTCAATCAAGAGTTGTTCTCTTAAGATCAACTTTTACAAAGCTTTCAATGGATTAGATTAGAATTTCATCTTCAGTAGCCTCTATGCTTTTGCTTCTCTAAAACTCCTTATAGAATGGATAAAAGCTTATATGAGCTAAAGGATCAAGGCAAGGGATCCCCTATTCCTTACCTCTTCAATATGTCTACGAAAGTGCCCACCAAATTAATATCTCACAAGATTGAGACTTCGACTTCCATTATAAATGTAAGCAGTTTAGGATCTTTAACTTAGATTTTGTTGGTGATTTTTTGCTTTTTTTATAGAGCTGACCAGTATTCTCTTAAGTTGATAATGTCATCTTTAAATCTTTTTCCAAGATCTTTATATTTTTGCTACTGTGCAAAATATTTCCAAACTTAGTGCTATTGTAAGTTTTTAGGTTCAGTAAGCTTCTTTCCAATACCTTGGCTTGCCTATCACTACAAAAAAGCCAACTTTCAGGGACTATCTCCCTTTCACAGAATTAGTTAAGAAGAGAATCTCTAGTTGGCAAAATCCCTCTCTCTTATTAGGTTGTTCGAGCACAACTTATCTCCTTTGTACTCTCTAATTTGCATATCCATTGGAGTTCTCAATTAATTTTTCCTAAGAAGATTATTAAGAAAGTAGAAGGTTTGTTAAAAATTTTCTTATGGTTCAGAGATGTTAATAACTCTGTTGGAGTAAAGTGAATTGGTCTGACTTATGCTTTCCTACAAGTGTAGTTTCCATTAAAGTAATGGCTACTGTGTATTGTGGACTGTATGGCTTTTGTATAACATGACTTGCTAAGCATTTGGCTTAGTCTAATATATAATTCTGTATATATATATATATATTGGTCATACTACGATCGGAGTTGCAACTTTAATTCCTAACGCCAAGGTGTCGGAAGATGATTAGAAACAGACCAAATTGATGAGTACATAAAAATGAACGACACCAATTTTCATGAGCCAACCACATGCATACTGGAATGATCAAAATATGTTCTTTACAGCTTTTGGTTAATGAAAAGAGAGACCAGAACTGGGCTACTTCTATCACTAGGAACTAGTAACATTGTCCTACTGTACTCTGCCATTTAATAGCTGCGGGCTATACAGATGCATGCAGTTCCCTTCCCTATTGCTTATTCAGAACAAATGAATGAGTTGGGACTACTAGTGCGTACAAATATGCAAAAACCTTATTCAGGCTTTAGACAACCTATAGACCAGGCATTACAACGACCAAATAGTGTTCTACCTTTTGTACATTTTAATTACCTTTGAGCAGTTGTTGGAGGCATATGATATGCCATAGGACCCATGTTCATTGATGCACCAGGAACAACCGCCCCAGGTACCGCCCCTGGCAATGCTCCAGAAATTGGAGCTCCAACTCCATAAGTCATGTGAGCAGGTGCAGGAAGATTCACTGGAGTGCCAACGGCTGACATAAGGGGACCACCTACTGGTTGGCCAATTGTTGGGGAACCATAAACGCCAATGCCTGGTGGACCAGCTGGGTGTTGAGAGGTTTGTTTTGCTGTTTTGCCTGAAGAACCCCCAGCAGCAGAACCATTGGTTTGGCCAGTTATCGGTCCTTGTGGACTTAAGATATCCCCATTGTTAATGCTGGTTATATCATGAATGCTGGAACGCCTCCTGTCTTTGTTCATCGAGTTCAGACGAATAAAATATTTTTGTGCATGGCTAGCCACTTGGGTAGGTGTTCTTGTTACCACAAAGTTCCTAGATATACTTCGCCAATCACCTTTCCCATACTTCTCCAACCCAAGAAGAAATAATCTGTTTTCACAATAAAACATGAAGATCAATGCTACCAAGAAGTATCAGACTCAAAGGTTCAAGATCAAGCTTTATCCGTACCACAGAAAAGAAGTGAAAAAAATAATGACTACAAAACAAGAGGTGCAGGGAGGGAGAGGGTCCGATGACTAGGATGCATTGGAGAAGCTAACATTTCAAGAGTCTTATGAACTGTCAACTTTTAATTGACTTTAGATCCGAAAAATTTCAAATTTGTAAAACTGATAGGATCATTTCCATAAAGTTCTAATCACAATCACATTCTCACAGAAGTTTGAATGGAGTTCAAACACAGAAGTGGTGGTTTTTATAAAATGAAAGTTGTAAAGTATCATCTTGGCCATCGCCAATGGAGAGGACATCTGCAGTTGCAGCAATAAAACCTTACAAAGGTGATGACTCACAGTCCCACTCGCAACTCTACTCCTAAGCAGCATACCTCTGTGCGAAATAGAACACTAAAGCCAATTAAATCGTACAGTAGGACATACAATTTATACTTCATGTAAAATAGTTATGGTTCATTGTCCCAACTTCACACACGAAGCTCCTGAACTAGTCTCTGCTAAAGCACTCCTACCAAACAAGAACACACAGGAGAAAATCTGGAATATGCAATGGCATAACTTCTCAATTAGTGCTGAGTGTTGCATTAAAGCAAATAAAAAGTAACCTTTCTGATGGAGCGTCCCTGTCCAGAATTTTAATTATA
Source organism: Erythroxylum cassinoides (assembly GCA_027478405.1). NCBI lineage: Eukaryota > Viridiplantae > Streptophyta > Magnoliopsida > Malpighiales > Erythroxylaceae > Erythroxylum > Erythroxylum cassinoides. The sequence continues at coordinate 13,929,109 of JANIPM010000231.1, forward strand.
TATTGTTTAGCTTTGTTTAGGATAATTTACTATTTTGATTCTACAGTAGGGTGACGGCTTTAAAACAATTGATGAGATAGTCAAGTCCAATTATTAATTTAGGCTCACATCTGATATACAGATCATATAATTTGGAGACAAATAGAAGCTCGAGAAACATATGAATCTAAATGAATTTGAGATTTAAGCAAAGGATTTTTGAAGAAGAGACATGTAGCTGCTGAGAGCCATAATAGTAAGAGAAAACTACTTGCATGTGGAAGGTAAGGGATGACAAAGAAGAACCCCGGTCATAGGCTTACTGTTAGATTGTTGGCCCCCCATTCTCTTGGTAGGTAATTTCTAATTAACAAACCAAGGCAAGGCGTTGAGCAGGGTATGGAGGGCTACCTAGAATGGGACAGCCATTTAAGTGCGGTCATTTGAATAATGTCGCTAGAGGTAATGGCGTGAAGGATAATTAGACTAGAGAGTTTAGAGGTCCCCTTGATTGACCGTTCAGTATTCAATTCCATTCAGAATGAGGAAAGTAGCAACCATCATATTAGAGAATGGTAGGAAGCCGGACAGTTAAACTAGAGAAGTAAAACTTGGAGAGGAATGGAATCAAAGATCTAAAAGAATGTGTTAAAGGAGATGTAGTTTTATCTACTATTACTAGATCTTTGTAATGAATTTCCTTAAAATGGTGCATAATGAAGAAAGTGGATCCACATAACACGTAAAGATCAGCAATGTGTTGAAGGAAATAAACCATTCACAGTTCACACCACAGTGGATTTTGTGGTACACTCAGCAGCAAAACTGAGGTCATCAAACAAGGACATGGAACAGTTACAAAGTTCTAATTATGTCGAATCTATCTGCGAAATAAATTGTATTTTGAAAGTAACTATGATAGAAACCAAAATTGGACAAAAAACTAGATCTAACCATAAACCATCCATCCAGTGAAATACCCACCCCCCAAAACTTCCAGAAATGTGCCTCTATAGGCAGTTTTCATCTTTTTCACCAATATGAATTTTTATGTTTAAGAAGCCAGAGCTAACTAATGGGACTAATTGCAATCAAAGCCGTTTCAGTAATACCGTGGGACCTAAAATGGAGCCACAGAGAGCCAGCATTTTATTTTGTTTAATTTCCAGGCTCTTGAACAGCTTATAAGCATACAAGATTCAAAGTAAAATGGCGCACTAGGAATAATTCTCAAAAATAAGCTGAAGAGCAAGAAAATCAATTCACATGTTCAAAACATCTTTCAAAAGACTAGAGGCATAAACCATCTGTAAGAGCCAAAAAATGTAACAATGGAGCAACAACCTATCCATTTGATGGTAGGTGTACCATTCATAAGTAGCAAAGAACAACTATGATAGAGAAACTTGGAAGGAAATGCAGCTATTAAAAACCCAAAAACTGCTAACCCTAGGCCAATCAATAGAAAGACTAGTGAAAGCAGAGCTCCACTCAGTATATTGCTCCATTCATATAAATATCAATCTACTGGTCATCAGCAACACCCGTCACTTGATTCCAAAGTGATATCAATTATTCTCTAGCAACTAATTCTTCATACATTAGGCATTTTTGAGAAAACAATCTGGTGATTTATGAAGCAGTTACTAAGTCGCATAAAATCACAATATCAGCTATGTTTTTCCTACCAATTAGATGAGAAAGTAGAATAAATCATACAACCATAACAGTGCCAAGTACCAACATCGGAACAAACTAGTTTTAAAGATTGCCAAACTAACAAAATCACTAAAAGAATCAACATCCTCACTGAAATCAAATAAAGCATTGTAAATTTGCAGAATAATGTGGCCACGTGGTGCTTCTACGACTTCTTAATGCTAATTAGTAGACAAATTGTCCTCATCACAAGCTAAGACACAAAAAGCAAAGATATAGAAAGTATGATTTATTAATTAAAACTCTCTTTTTAGATAGACAAAAGGCACGTGCAGTGACATTATTCATTTGTCGCATTCAAATTTGTTTACCGACTTCAGATCATCCCCAGTCCTGAGCTATTGAGGGTTTTGAACACTGATTACTTTGATCATAAATAAATTTGGCTGGAAGATCTAGCAGAAGGTAACAAAAAGCTTTATCATGCTATGAAAAGAATCAATCAGATAGTTGGTTTAGCTACAGCTCAGATTTCATAAAAGATGGTTATTGCAGAAGTAAACTACAAGATGGAGGAACAGATTCAGGTGATTGCAAATGATGGGTGTGACTAAATGTAAAAGTAAACGATCAGAAACAACAGATAAGAGGATACCTTACTGCTTACAGTAAATAATCATCAAGAACACATGAGAATTTCAGATACTTTGCATGTACCACCAATTAACATAATATAGAACAATCAAGCAATAAAACAGTAAGAGCAATTATAAGTTACCTGTGCTCATCCTCTGTCCAAGCAATCCCTTTTCTGCGTTCTTGATCTGACCTTGAAGTCTTATTTCCATGGCTCGAGTCACCATTATGATGCCCTGAGTGGCCGCCCTTTGCACCAATTCCTTCATCACTGCCATGGCTAGTCGAACCTTCGGAATGATAGTTTGGCAGAGGCACACAACCAGATTGAATCTGGTTAACGTCATCAACCAGAAGGTCATAGTGTTGTTTGATCTCTTCTACAGTTTTCCCTGATACATCAGATGCAATTTTATCCCAACGATCAGAAGCATCTTCAGGATAAGTTGCAAGGGCATTCTCAAATGCCTTATCTTGCTCTCTAGTCCACATAGAACTACAACCCACTTCGTCCACCATCATCTAGCGCTGTTTCAATCCACCCCTCAGAAAAGTCACTCACCCAAAAAAGACGTACCCAAATGCTCTGGGGTTTATGTGCTAATCCCTAAACTTTAGATTTTCCTGGTGATTCTTGAAAGTTGGATTTGAATTTGCTATCACCAGCAATTGGACCGATGTTAGACTTGAATTATTGAAAAGCAGGATGTGTCAGAGCTCTAGGAAAGCAAGAAGTCAGACGAAACAGACCCCAGAAAATGCCAAGAAAGCTGAATCAGAGATCATCTCCAATAAAATCCACCAAGCCCAACTGGAACATGTGAAAAATTCAATGGTGATTTACTCCAGAATTCGGAGAGTTGGACTCTTGTGTACTGCTGACCTATTGTTTAAATGAAAAGGCAACAAACTTTGAGTCAGACAATGATAAATATCTGAAACTCTCTAACAATAAATGGCTGCTCAAAGCCCACAGGAAATATACTGCAGAAATTAATGCTGTGGCGGTGAATTTAATGGTGAAAATTGGTAATTAGGGTTTTGGAATTTGGATAGTGAGATGTGAAAGAGACAATGGGGAAAACAAGCAAAGAAGAAAAACCCAGAAGACTACAAGAATCGAAAGCAGTACTTATAGCACCATCCTAAATTCCAACAAGTACCACTCAGTGAAAAACCATTTCCCTATTTGATGTTTTAACAGCTGAGGCCCACCATCGTTGATCAAGCTACAATCTTTCACCTCATATAAAAACCTCAACTTTACAGCCTCTGTCATTCCCTATTTTGTTCTGACAATTAACCTTACAAAAGAGATTACCATACATATCAAGCACCATATGGAGCAGCTAATGTACCCAAATTCTTGAAACAGCAAGAAGCAGAAGTTCAAATCAAGAAAACGCCACAGCACCAACTAAATTACTCAAAAAAGCCATTTCTCAAATTTAGACCAAGATGAGATATAAACAGTTAAAAGGTTTTGGATTTTGAATGCTTACAGTAGAGGTTAAAACCACCACTTGGTGATTCCTGAGAATAGACAACAGTAACACCACGACCCTACTATAGCTCTTGTTTAACATTTAAGACAGTTGTGACTTCAATTTGTTCGATTTTCACTGTCAGAACCCAGTAACTGTACAAGAAAACGTCATAAAGCAACAGCTTACCAACTCCTCGTAGCATTACAAGGATTTTGACACTTTAGCCAACACTCAAATGTTCACTTTGAAGAATTGTACTACAGGTTGACAAATTACAAAAGCAAGAAACTGAAAACAACCTAACCTTGACAGTGCAGTACTAATAGCATTCCCTGGTTTCATCTCCATGTCAATCTTTCTTTTTCTTTATTATCAAAACCTGAGAACTAACGAAAACTTAGTAATGATCGTATATACTTTTTAATACATAACTTAGTAAAGAATCGTATATTCTTTTTAATACATCCAAATGCTAACAAAACCCACAAAATAAAAACAAAGTTTGGCAGTATCCGGCAATCAGATAAACCCAAAACAAAAAAAAATTATTACAATGAGTGAAATTTGCAAGGGCAGTTGTAGAAATTATGGTTGATGTTAATGCTTTATCCCGACAAAAATCAAAAAAAGGAGGTGGCCTCTGAAGCAGGATGGGTCAATTGGTCCCATCTCTGGCAGCATCAACAACAACAGAACCAACAAAAGTAACAACTACTTGCATACACATAAGGACAGCTAGGATTGAAAAAGGCTCCTCCTAAGCTGCCATACACTGGAATCTGCAATACCCATTTAGTATCTGACAAGATAATATTGTCGAGAGAAAAAAGAAAGGAGCAAAGAGTAAAAGCAGCAGTAAAGTAAGACCTTTTGCCAAGAGAAAGAGAACGGCTTGGTTTTCCCTTTATCTCTTCTCATTTTCTTGCTATCCAAACAGACAGGGAACAAAATTGTTTGTCAGTATGCACAATCTTTTATGTACAAATGGGAATGATCACCATTCTCCTTTTTCTGATTCAAACAGAGTAATCATTGGTGAGTGTTTCTTCTTTTCTGTTTCTGATACTGTTACACTTAAACGAGTCAAATGACAGTTTTTATATATATTTGAGACAGACTTGTCACTGAAATCGGTGCTGATCTGAATTTTTTAATCAGATCGGCATCTCTTTCACTTTCTAAAGATGGCATTTTTAAATTTGCTGATACTGCTCTTCAAGTTCTTTGCTTAATCAAACACTCCAAGTTCTATTACATATTCCCCTGTTCATGTACATTATAAGTGAATTCTAAAAGATTATTGAAATTTGAAGCTTTCCCATCCTTTTCACTGTCCCAATAGAGCAAAAGCTTTAAACTTGAAGATTTGGCAACCGGATCAAGAAAAGGAAACGCTAACTACATTATCTGTAGATCTGATTTACCACACGTTAACTTTTGGAATTCAAAGTTTTTCTTTAATGGAAGAAATTGTACTCTGTTTTTTGGATAAAGTCCAGCAAGTGCACAATTGCACATTACTCGCATCACATGTGCTTCAAGTTTGAAGTCATTTACACACTTAATACGTCGGCGGTACTAACAATTTAGGAAAGTTGGAGTCGGAACACAGGACAGGACCTCCACACAGAATTTTCCATACTTATCTTTGATGATGTGATAAGCATCCGGAAGAATGAACTAAATTTCTAAATATAGTAAATTATCTTTTGATGTCATACAAGTCCGGGTGCATTGCACCAGTCGCGATTGCTTTTTCGTCATCCAATTATTATTGAACAGACATTTGCAAGTCACGTCGTCTTATAATGTCAAATTTGATTTATCTTATCATGATTATTACAGATAAGTCTGAATTCTTTTCAATCAAAGGTATTATCCATTTTTTTTAATTAAATGCTTCCTTTCCACAATTATGTCAAAACTGATTTTTAGGTAAACTAGTTTCATCAATTTAACAGTGGAATTTTTATAGGGTTGATTACAAAAATCTAAAATTTTGTTTAATTTTGTAATTATAGTTTAATTTTGTAATTATAAATTAAAGTAATAAAATATTCAAACTTTTAATTTTTTTAATTCTAATTTCAACTTTAAAAAGTGACAATAAATTGCTTGAATTTTTATTTTTTTTAATTCTAGCCCAATGCTAGTGTCTACGTTAAGTTTACTGACATGACTTATCATGTGTTTCAGAAATTTTAATTATTAATATACGTCAGATCAAATTAACACAATAAATAAAGATCAATGAAACGGTGTCGTTAAAAAATGGAATTCCTAAATTAGTTTACTAAGTCTCAGTCCTTCATTATTTGTTTATTCTTCCGACACACTCAACCTTTTATTTTCGGTATGTTCTTTCGTTGCCCCCAAACTACTTCCACATTGCAGCGTGTTACACCAGAAAGCTCCTTATTTTCAAATTGTTCTCCTAATGCTCTTAGCGTGAGGGAGTTGGGGTTATATAATATGAAAATCGAAGGTGAAGGGGTCAAGAGAACAATCTAAAAACGGAGAGAAAAACTGAAACATTAATATTTGGTTAGAATTGGAAAAAAATTGAAAGTTTGAACATTTTATTGTCACTTTTTGAAATTCGAGATACAATTGAAAATATTAAAAATTTGAACATTTATTATCACTTTTTAAAATTCAGGCTATAATTACACAATTGCGCAAATTTTGGAATTTTTTTTAATTAACCCAATTTTAAACTAGTTAATTTTTTGGTTCA
>JANIPM010000231.1:13937966-13965688 GCA_027478405.1 Erythroxylum cassinoides
CAATCCTGTCATTTTTTGGAAAGTAAGAGAAAAGAAAGGAAGAGAATTGAACTTCTCTTGGTTTCCACCGTTTGGACAAAAATAAGTAAAGAGAAAGTGAGAGAATGGAGAGGAAATTGACAAAAATTTGAACTAAATATATTTCTCTTCAAATTGGTAAAAAATGAGGAGAAATTCAAGACAAGAGAACCTCAATATATGTAAATTATCAATATAAGTTTCAATTTCATCCTTTTATAATCTAGAAAAATAAATAGAGGAAAAAAAGTCTCATTTTTTTCTATTTTTTCTCCTCTTTTTTTCTCAATATTTCATTTCATTTTTTGTGTGCAAGTAAGGATCCAAACAAAGGCTAAGTGTATTTTTATGAGTTGCTTGGGTTACATTATTTCAGCCCAAATAAAATTCAGGCAATTCTCGAATGGCCTGTTCTAGCCATAGTCGAAGCCCTTCGTGGGTTTTTTTGGGCTCTGATTGGGTATTATCGAAGCTTTGTTTGACATTATGCCAGTGTCACAAGTCCTCTTACATAGATGCCTTCAAACGAATGGACTCCTCCTGCCACTAATGCTTTTGAAGACTTGGAGCAACGACTACAACACCTGCTTTACACTAACCAGATTTTTCTAAAACATTTGACCCTCTGGAACTGTAAGAAGAGCAGTTTTATTTCAAGACAACCATCCAGTGGCATTTTTTAGTAAGAAGCTTCCGCCTCACCCGATGGCCATATCTACATACATGAGAGAAATGTATGCAATTACTGAAGCGGTAAAAAAATGGGGACAATATTTTTTGGGAAATAAGATTCTTATTTTCACTGATCATCGGAGCGTTAAACATGTGGTGTTTCCGACGATCCAAGCTCAAGATCAACAAAAATGGCTTACAAAACTAAATGGGGTACGCATTTGAAATTCATCACACACCTGGTAGGGAAAACAAAGTGGCCGATGCCCTTTCTCGAATGTCCAGTGACACTTCTTCCATCCTCCTGGCTATCTCAACTCCTTCTTTTCCTTGTGTAAACCAGCTTTCCCAGTATTTTAACAACCCTTCTGCTTTAAGAAGTTATGATCCAGCTTTACAGCCCCACTACAGTTTCCACCATGGCCTCCTATACTACCATAACAGACTTTACATCCCTAAACCTACAGGATTCCAACAACAATTACTTACCGAATTCCACTCCCATCGGGGGCCATTCTGGTGTCCGCGCCACAACTTAACCGCATCATCACATCATCCTTCTACTAGCCCAACATGCACAAAGACGAAAAATTCGTTAGTGAATGTCATGTATGCCAATAGAACAAAGCCCTCACCGAGAAACCATATTGCACATTGCAGCCTCTTCTAATTCCATCACAAATACGCAACGAGATTACAATGGATTTTATTAGTCACTCACCAAACTCTCGTGGGAAGACAACAATCTGGGTTATGGTAGACCGCTTGATAAAGGTTGCACATTTTGTTGCCTTGCCTCATAAATATTATGTTTTTCACAAAAGCAATCGTCTATATTATTTAGAGCATTAAGTACATAATAAGATTAAAATACCTCCAATGTTTGGCATAGAATCTTGATACATTCTCTCCATTTTGGACACCACACTATATCACTATTAACAAACCTTATGCAAGAGAAGAAGCTTATGGTACTCAATATTCTGATATCATACCCACACACTATATGCACACAATCTTACCATATGTTATTCCTTAGAACATGTTCTATCCTAAAAGATAGAAAAGGATAATTGTGTCATTTCAAAGATGTTATTAACTATAATTTAATGAGTCAACGTATGGTTATTATAATACTACCATGTCTCTTAAATATAATTAGTAAATTATTAATCATCTCATTATGATTATTAATCATACATTGGACAATTCAATTAATGGTCATGAATATAAAATGAATATTGTGATTATATTAGTCCAGATATTTCTAACATATTCTGCGACTTCCTTATCGTAAAATTTTCTCAATACTATCTTCAAGCTCCACGGGATGCCTAAATCAAGACCATATCTCCATTAATTATTTCTAAAAGGAAATTTTTATATCAAGACCATATCTCCATTAGTCATTTCTAAAAGGAAATTTTTATATTCACTTAATAACAGTGCATACCAGTTGCAGACGGATGGCCACTCCGAGGTTGTGAACAGCTACCTTGAAGTCTACTTGCGATGCTTTGCAAGTGATGGAACGCACCAATGATCTCAATGCCTTCATCTTGCGGAATACTAGTACAACACCTCGTTTTACTATTCTATCAAAATGACACCCTTCCAAGTCTTGTATGGACATTTACCTCCCTCTATTCCTTCATACACAGTGGGGTCTACCTCGAGTGAAGCCTTAAAACACAGACAAAACATCTTAACTAAACTTTAAAGAAAATCTTTCCCACAGCAACCACCGAATGGAGCAGTAGGCAAATCACAAAAAACATGAGAAAGAGTTCACCGTTGGATATTGGTCTATGTTAAACTTTGACCTTACTGCCAAATATTTGTTCAACAACGACTCTCTCCGAAGCTTTCAAAGAAATTTTATAGACCCTTTCAAGTTTCGTGCAGGATTGGCAAGGTGGCTTATAAACCCTTTCAAGTTCCATGTAAACCAGATACTCCAGCTTTTCCACTGCCTTCTTTGAGTGATGGAGTTAACCTCATACTATTCTCAAAGGCCATCTTTGGAAATCGTATCTCCAAAAGGTCCTATGCAGCAACTTTTGGTGCAGGTACCCCCTGCTGCCCAATCAGGTCCGAGATAGCTGACTCGACCTTGAGCCCAAACTCAACCAGACGAGAGAGAACCTGTTCGAGACCAAGTCCGAACCGAAGCAGCTGAAGCCGGACCATTTGCCATCTCTAATAATTTACCTTCTTCCTCTCTTTTTGGAGCAGAACCTTCTCAAAAGTCAAATCGGGGGATTAATGTGCTGGTTCGAAAACACTTATGTTTCCCACCCAACTAGACGCCACTACGACATTTTATGCGTAACTCAGGGTTGAGATAATATTAATACAATATTACTAATTCAAAACGTTTACTTCTAATGTTCATTATTTAATAAATTGCAGGGTTGGACCACTAAACACCACAGTGCATATGTGATCAGATATTGTCAAACATTGCACTTATCCAATCTAATTTAACGACTTCTTGTGTAGAACATTGCTATTTCCTGTCACAACCATAAGCACAGGCCTAAACCTATGGTTTCTAGGGCCGAATGCCCAAAAGTTGGGAACACATACCTCAGTGCAACGCGGATATTGTGAACTGCGGAAAAATATGACCCAAAGGCTATCCTACTAATAACTTTCAGTGAAATCTGAACCACCACAAAAATATGTAAAAGTCCGAAGTCAAAGACCAATACCCATATTAAGTGCATCAACCATAAGGTTCAACATAAACATAAGCTTCAACATACAACATAAACATAAGCTTCAACATAAACATAATGTCTAACAACTGGAATAATCTTAAAACAGCCCTGCAAGCATCATCGACACAGGACACAGATAAACGGCATGCTTATCTAACGGGATTCTGATGCAAATATATAAACATGCATATCTTGAAATTTCTGGTTCAAACAACTGGCACATTCTTCATTACGAAGCCATTACTTTTTCAGTCCTCAAGGGAGAGCTGCATAAGAATAAGAGTTGGGCACTCTTCTCTCCCACTGGTAAGCTGTTCAATCACAAGAACCACAAGCCTCACCATCACCTTAAGCTTTGTCCAACTCCGAAGTATCATGCTCTCCTTCAAAGGAACAAAACACCATGACAAATTAAAAGTTTACGACTAGTTCACCCGTGATGCACAACAATAAAAGATGTGAAAGTAGAATTGAACATTAGTAAATGAGTTCAGAGATCGGAACCTCAAATTGAACACCACCGGCAAGTTTTCCGAGCAGCACGCGCAATTGTTTGCGCACTGGTGCAGTCACTTGCACCCCATTTTCCTGCACCAGTAATGGGGTAAATTTGGCTGATTGCTATTCAGAATCATCATAAAGTTCTCCATCAGAAAGCTCATCAAATGATCTCATATCAAGTTGGTAGCGAAGGATTCCTCCAATTCCTCCAAAGCCTCTGCAAAACTGGGAACCCTCTTGCGATTTGTTGGTAACAAACTCAAGACTGCAGCCAAACTTCCTGTACTCATTAGCAAACCATTCAAGCAGTGGCATCTTTTCCTGAACTTCCAACTCAGCAGAGGTAGTTGAATCCAAAAAGGCACTTGAATGAGCCTCTTGCTCCTTATTCAAGTGCTTCACAATAATTTCACCAGTAACAGTGTTTTTCAGCACATACCGATTAATATCAAGATTTTCCCAGACAATAAGAATTTCAACAGCACCCATTTCCAAGCCCTTCAATGTGTCTTCAACACCAAAAACATACTTTCCAGTATCCTGGCTAATCTCCTCAAAGTATTTTCCAATCAAGCGTTTTTCCTGTATGAACTTCACATTTGACAAAATCTCAGCTGAAAGCTCAATAGCTTGGTTGAAACCATTTTCCCCACCATAGGAAACATCAACCACATTCAATATCTTCGCTTGCAAGCGAGGATCAAACATGTCGGACTGGCTCAACTCAGTTTTGAAGTCAGCTGAACCGGCAAGTATCAGCCCTGCAACATTAGGCTGACTGGTAGCGGGATTGATAAAAAACTGTGTAGCAAGCTCTGCAGTTTTCCTGACATAGTTATGTCGTTTTTCCATCCTAAGACGAGCAAAACGCAGCGCAGACTGTCCTCCCCTACCATGCTTCTTTGGCAAATCAACAGTAAATTTATGGAGCACTTCTCTTGTATTCCCACTTAATGTCCCAAACAGCGTGCCATTTCCATCCATGACAATGAAGCCAAATTTGTCATCAGATTCCAAGAGCTCATTTAGGGCTTCTGTGTGAAATTTGTTGTCACAGAGGTAAAGTGATGCATTGATGGGCCTAAAAGGCTCAAAATCAATGGTTACTTTCTTTTCTTTGCCATCCTCATTAACAACTGTTCCAGTGTAAAGCACCAAGCCATTAGGAGGAACCTTGTTATAAAGCTTCAGCCTCTGTTGCGCAGATGTAATGGCAGCCAAGACAGACTGACGATTGACTCTACTCTTAATGTTTGAAGCAGTTCCATATTCATCACCAAGCATTTTTGTGACCCGAGATATCTGATCACGAGGAGGCATGATAAGAGATATCATGCTAGTACCGTTACCCCTTGCAGATTCCAATCCCTTAATCAGCTTTTTGATTTTCCATATCTCAATGTTCTTATCTGATTCATGACCATCTGCCATTGTCACCGATTTAACCAAGATCCAAAAGTTCCGATTGATATAAACCTGACAGGAAAAAAGAAAACAAAAATAAGAACAAAATCTAGCAACCACCTCAAACGGCCTCTTCAAACATAATAATCAAGTAAAAAGCCCTTGAACCATAAGCAATTCTATCTAGGGAAATAACCCATACAAACAGTTTGATTTAATATTTTGAAAACCAGACAAGCATTAGTCACAGGAGTAAGCATGGGCGAATGGGATTGGTTTTATCACTATGAATTCAGATTCATTATCAGGTCCGTACTGACTCACAATAAAAAAACCATAAACCAAAACCAGACACGGGAATTGAGCACCACATGTCAAAATCTAAACTATAGGATTATCAATGATGTAGATTCTTATCTAACAATTAATAAATATTTCTACTAAAGTTTTATTAGTTTTCCCCCATCATCAAACTCTACCAAAACAACAGAAAAATAATAATAATAAGAATAAGCCCAAGTTTAGAAGATTCAATTGTCTTAAAAACACAAACAGATGGTAAGATCCATAAGAGTTTTACCTGGTACGAATTGAAACCTGTTAATCTGAATCCCGAGAACCTGAAACAGAAACATACAATAACAAAAGATCTTTGATTCAATATCACAAAAATAAAAGGAAATCTAGAGATATGAACAAAGAACGTCGGAAGTTACGAACCTTCTGAGGAGACAGAGAAAAGTAAGTAAACAAACAAAGATCAGTGATTCGAACGGCCACGAACAAAGGAAAAGTTACATAAAATATATATATAATAAAAGGAGCAGTAACGGTAGAAAGTTAAAAGGGGCTCACGCATTTATTAAAATTAGGGTTTCATTTTATAATTTTCTTTTACACTATAATCTTTTCTTCTTCTTTTTTTTATTAGAAAAATAACGTGCCCATTAACAGATTACTATTTTCTGTTAGGTTTTTTTTTCACCTTTTCTGTTCCTTTTATTTAATATTTGTTCATAATTTATGTCACAAATTATTAAATGTCCTACTCTACATAGTGTCCAACTCTTATTGAGCATATATTATAGAAAATTTACCATTTTAAATTATGTTCCTTTTATTTAATATGTATGGTTTCAATGAATCCATTTTGAATCATTCTCTAATCCAAATTATCATTGTTAGGAAATAATTAGCATACATTGATATACCTGGGCATTTGTGTATTACATAACATGTATTGATTTGTTCTTATCATTTGTGTGAGCAAGAATTGATGTTTTGAGTAATGACTATAATTATTGAAATTGAAAAAAATCTTTGGGGCATACTTTGTGAAATTTCCTCTTGATTTTAAACAGGATTTCTATAGGGGTACTCTTAACTCATGACAAAACAAGACATTTTTGTAAGGCCTCCTCTTCACCTACGATAAAAAAAAGATATTATAAGGAGGGTTTTATTTTCTATTGCTTTAGATGATAAATCTTAAATACTTAAAACACCCTCTTTATGGTATAAATTTTGAACAAATCTTTACTTTCATACTAGAAGCTACCCTATGATCTAAAAGGTACACTCTTAAGTACTCAGTCTTAGTCTTACTTAATTTAAAGCTCTTTGGCTAAATCATGATCATGCATTCAAATTGTACAACTCATATCTCTCAATTCTAATATCCAAAAATTACAAACTTTATATCAATTTAAATCTAAGAGAATAAGCTACAACTTTGGTGAAGATACCTCAGTCTAATTCGACCTACATTAATACAGTTTATTCAATAACCACAGGACATAATTTCTGTCCCTGGTAGTGCTACAACCTAAGCCAAAACTCAATTTTATGCCAATTTTCAAAATCTTAGAGACAGAATTAAAATTTGACTTCTTCAAGAAAGTTGTAGACTTATGTCTCTAGGTTAATCTAAATTAAGAATCAATCCATTTATAAATCTACAGATCAAGTTATAATTAAAATACTGAATCATGCTCATGAAAATTCTCTAGTTCATAACATTCAAGTAGAATTTTTTACTTTCATCCAATCAATCTTTTTCAAATTAGCTCAAACAGCTCTAAATTTTCATGGAGAGAAAGAACAATGTCTTAGGAGTCTATTGGTTCAATCTTTAAGTCATTTGGAGGTCGGATGACAAAGTTGTGGTTAAAAGAATCAACACAGTTCAATTTTGGAAAAACCTTCGGGTGCAACTAGTCTTCTCTTCTCTCTCTAAAATCCAAGCTTCTTCTTCTTCACCATAAACCGCAGATTTTTTTCACTTTTCTTCCTCTCTTCTACATACCCCATCATCTTTAATTTATACTCTCACATTTCTACTCTCATTCCAAGTCAACTTACTCTAAAGCAACTCAAAATTTAAAAGTAAACACAAACATCAAAAAGCAGAAATTATATAAGATATCACCATTTTTTTGTTTTTACTTTGTCTTTCTACTGTAAATCTTGTTTTTATGTTTATCAACAATCCTAAACAAAACTTCTATCATGCCTTTCCACTCCCATTTACATTCAACTCACCATCAAAACCTCTTAAAATTCAAGATCACACAATTTCAAAAACAACAATTATATTCACGTATTTCATCAAAGTTTCTGCGCTTGCATTCTTTTTCACACTTTCAACTTCTTTTCTAACCCGTTAATTATCATTGAAACTACTTCTTCCTACTCTCACTCATGCATGTATCTATTTCCACACACTAAAACATCATCAACATAAATTCTTTACAAAGCCCATAACACTTTCGGTGGATGAAAATAACTTAAATAAAGAGTATCAACACAAGTTTTAGATTGAAGTTCTTACTTTGATATCAAAATCCAAAGCCAAATACAAAACCAGAAGCAATTAGATGATTCAGTGATGAGATGGATGAACAAAAAGAATTTTGGTGTTGATGTTTATGGTAAAGAACAAAGGTGGAGAAAACAACAATAACTACAATAATTTCTGTTTTAGCCTAAACATAATTACTTGCATTTATAACACCTCTCCATATGTCACCATGCATGTGAGCCATTTGTCACATCTATAAGCTGCCACATGTCACAATATAATTGATCTATTATTTTAATATTTTTCTAGTCTAAAATATCTCAAAATTTTGAAAATTTTCTAAAATTTACCAAAAATTTCGAAATAATACTAATAGTCTTTAAATAAATTTTTAACATAAATAGTCCACCATTTGCATTTTTAATCACATTTATAAATCAATTATATATGAAAATGTCAATGAATGCATGTACAATTTTTTTTGCATCAAAAATAAATATTCACATGTGTATAAATATACTATGACGCATGAGTATGAAATGCACTACTAATTTCTCACTATACTCTCAATTCACTATTTTGGAGTTTAGCCTCGAACATAGGATATTACAATACTAATTCTCGATATTAGTAATTTTCTAAGTAATTTCCATTGTCTCTGTGTTCGTTATTGTTTCTTATTCTATTTTACTTGTTTAAGTTTTTGTTTCCTTTATTAAAAACCAAAATCAATACGTAGGCTAGATAATAAAAAAAAGGTAATTACTAGTAATCACTATTTGCGTAGGATTGACCTGCACTTTTCGGTACTAGCTACAATTATGTCATGAACTTGCAATTATTACAATATTAACTAACTCACAAAATAAGTAAATCAAGTTTTTGACACCGTTGTCGGGGACTTTGATATTAGGAAAGCTCGAATGCTATTACTCTATTCATTTTTCATTTTATTTTGTTTTATCTTTATTTTATTTAATTTTAATTTTAATTTTAATTTTTGCTTTGGAATTTATTTTATTTCATCTTACTATATTCCTTTGGTTTGTTTATTTCGTTGTCTCTTGACTTTTCTACACTGATAGTGTGTGGTGGTTTATTTTAAGAATTGAGATTTAACGTTATAGTTACAACGCACAATGGAATGATAGAATAAACAGTATTTTTATGGGAGCTAGAATACATCTTCACTATTTGTATCATCACCAAATATGAGAGAGAGGTGTTCTCACATGTTTTCAGAGGTTCAATCAATATTTAGGCTGTGTTGCCACATTGGTGGGAGTTATCATTACAATTATAAATGTCGAGCACCAACACATATATGGTAGTGATCAAGCATGCATAATCAACCTTAAGGTGCACCATACAGGAACAACAACAATTCAGAGAGGAGCAACTCTTACTCTTATAGATGAAATGATTACGCTCTAGCTAAATATTTACAACACTAAGCACCTCCAATTAACGAACCGACTCTAAAAAATATGATCGTTAATTTCATTCAAGAATCAATCATGTAGTATTAAGAAACAAAGAATCGTATATAAAATTTGGTGAATCGGATGGATCAGCTGACGAAGATATTATCTAATGAGATCCAAGGAATGTGCCTAGTCCTATCAAAACGAATATTAAAGAACATGGAATGACAATCACTCTCAAGAGTGGAGACGAGCTTCCAAAAAAAGAGCTTCCAGAAAAAAAGTATTACAAATCAATTAATGGATTCTTCGCCAAATTGAAATCTAACTAGCACGAATTCAAGAGTGAAGGAAAGATATGGGTTGGCTTCATGAATGGAGGGACATTCGAAGAATTTCCTGAAGAAGAAGAAGAAGCAGAAGAAGAAACCTCCATCCAATAAGAGAAAATAGAGAAGTGTCAGTAAATAATTGAAGGAGATGAGCTAGAAACCTCTGTCCAGGAAGAAGCGTGGACAGAGATAATTGAAGAAGATTTGGAAGAGGAACTAAGTAAGGAAACTACTAACGAGGTGTTAGTAGTGACTTTACGTATAGAGGGTTCACACTTCCTCCAAGTCAAGTTTCTTGAGCCAATCGACGATTCAAGAAGTTTTATTATTCCCAATTTTATTAACAGTTTATCATTAAAAAGGGCATTAATGATTGCAATTGGATTATTTATTTTGATAACTTGTGTCCTTGTTATTATCTTGCAATAGGTGACTTATTTATATACTACAAAATCTTTGTGCAGAGAAATGAGTGGAAGCAAGCCACTTATTATTAATCTAGGATAAAGTTGAGCACAAAGGGTACGTCAATGCTAACAACGATAAACAAGCATTGCATGGGAGGTAAATAATGAATTAAGATAGGTTTTATTTTAAATTTTATGCTATTTCTATTTTTCACATTTTGTTTTTAACTTCTTTATTATTATTTCTATTTTTATTTTTTATCACTTTGTAAGGATGTTAGTCGCATATTGGATGAATCAAAACCAGGACAAAATTGTCATAGTAAGGAAAGTACCACTAAGCCCTCATTTATCATAAATGCTTGCATTGTGTACATTGAGAATAATTGGGGATGAGTTTAAAGAATCTTTAACAAATTCTTCAATCTTATTATAATCTTAATTATAAATTTTATGAACTAGTGTTCTGAATTGATTAAAAAATGTCCATTAATATTGTGTTTCATTATTAAATATTGATTGAATTGGTATGCAAAAGGATGATAGTTAGAATAAAATTGCTTTCTAAGTCATTTTTTGTTAATCATTGAAATATTCAAGTTGAATGATATTACATCTTATTTACACACATAATACCAATCTTTTTAGTGAGTTTTTGAGCCTAAGAGCAAATTTCAAAGCTTTTTAAGCCTTTTTCCTTCATTCATGTGTGTGATATCATGTATGGTAGAATAATTCTAGAACTTGCTTTTATTATGCACATTAAGACCATATTTATTAAATTAGAAGCATTGATATGATGAAGGCATTTAGATTCAAAAACTTATTTTAGCCTATTTTTTGATAATTATTATACCTATAAATTCACCTTTAGTAATAATCAAGTTGAGCCTTAGCCTTATCCTATTTTTCTTGAAGATCTTTTTATTATTTTGAACCCTAAAAGTTATTTACATTATTTACTTGTTAATACTTGAATTTTTTAAAAGGTCCAGTATGTCTATTACTGTGGCACTGAAAGCTCAAATTGGTTTGATTGAAGAAAAAAATAAGAGCAAAAAAAGAAAAAGAAAAAAGCGAGCATAAAAAAGAGAAGAAAAGAAGAAAAATATGTTGTACCGATGGATTTACAATGAAAGGACCAGTATGTTTTTCAAACAAGTCTTGTAAACTTTTTTAGTAAATTGCATTTAATTTAACCCTTGTTATTATCCCAATCATATCGTACCTAAACCCTATTACAACTTGCATAAATACCTTTTAATTTTTGTTTCTAGTTTGTACATAAGTGGTGGAGATGTAATTTTATTGTAAGCATATGGTAAGAATTCTACTATGCAATAAGTGAGAGTTTTGATATTTTTCACCCTAAACACGAGCGCGTTGAGTAAAATTTCGGTAAGGGTATAAAATTATATGCTTTGACTTCAATATGATTACTATTAATATTGCTTAGAAGAGTTAATTTTAGGATAATTTGATTCTACTTGTATGTTAATTTGATTCAATAGGATATGATAATGTATAGTATGAATGGATAGGTTGAAATTGATGATGGATTGATGTTGCAAATTTTATAATTTTGATTATAATTTAATTGAGGACAAACAAAAATAAGTGAAGGTATATTTAATAGATGCATATTTAACTATATATTTACACCTATATTTGATACATTTTGCTTGATATTTTATACTTTTGATGTATATTTGATACTTAATTCGCTCCAAGTGCTTTCATAGGTGATAATTACCTTCACGGACTTTAAGAAGAAGAATTCGGTTGAAAACCTTAGGATTAGTTGCTAGTAGATTTAAGGTTAGCTATTTGCATACCATAGGAATCTCCACGGTCTAATAAATCAATAAAACAATTGCATAATAAAATATCAATCTATTAAAGGTTTAGGAGAATTCAAAGCCTACATCCTAATTCTTGATATCAGTAATTTTCTATGTAAATTCCATTGTTTCTATGTTCATTATTGTTTCCTGTTCTATTTTGATTGTTTAACTTTTCATTTCCTTTATTAAAAACCAAAATTATAGATAATATGAAAAGGTAATTACTAGTAATCACTGTCTTCGTGGGATTGACCCGTACTTGCCAGTACTAGCTACAACTACACCGTGCATTTGCGGTTATTACAATATTGACTAATTCACAAAATAAGTCAACCAGTACTCCTCATTTTTCTTAAAAAATAGTTGGTTATCGCCATCTTAATGTTACGTCAAGATTCAATAAAGTAGCCTACTATCATTCCTATCACTATACCTAAAAATCCCACGAGTCCATAGATACGTGTCTAAGGATGCCCCTTGAACTTCTAGTACTTCCCTGTCTAAAAAGTGATTCAACAATAATGGTCAATATCCTAAAGCTCAAAGAGAAAATCAAATATGGTATTGTGTACAAAATAAGTGATGGCTTGAAGACCTCTTTTGGAGGGATAAGTGGACTCCTTATGGGAAGCTCAATAATCTTCTTGAATTACAGTCCAATAAGACCATTTTTCAACAAAAGACCACAGTCTTTCAGGTGCTTTCCAATAAAGACACATTAAAAAGGATCGTTCCAAACTCCAGAATTTCACAATTCCTAAAGAATTGTGCTTTAAATCTTACCAAAGAAGATATGATTGTGAGGCCCCAAACTATACCCTAGTAGAAATGTTTTGTTTCCATAAAGGTATTTGTGATGGGTGTTAATGAGCATGAAAGTGAGCATTTAGTACGGGACCTAATCGATATTAGCGGAATTGTTAGGCTAATTAAGTATTTTGCATTAATTGTGTTATGCCTGCATAAATATACATTAATCATGGGTTAAAATGCTATATGAATTAAGATGGCATGCAATTACATGGAATATGATAAAGGTGAAGTTGAATTGTAATTAATGAAAATGGAAAAGAAGGAACCAATGGGAATTAACCACTTGTCACTCTACACACCATAAACTTTTCACGCCACACACCATAAGTTTTACATAAACAAATGAAGAGGGTGAGAGGAGGTCAGTCTAGCACTTAAAAATTCAGAACTTGAGCTCCTCTTTACACTAAAAATTCACACTAAATTGATCAAAAAAGGGGATCTTGAAAGATACACAAGAAATTAGTGAATTTGAAGTCTATGAAAAGTTAATTTCATGTTATGAAGATTAGTTCCTTCCTCATATCCTCTTCATCTAAGGTTTTGTTATGTGTATATAATTGTTGAATATGAGTTTTTGTTATGTGTAAAGGAGGAGAAAACTAAGGACAAAGGCAAAGGGAAGCAAATGGAGTGAGGAAAAGGAGTTTTGATCACTCCTTAAAGAGGTATGGGAATTTTGATATGTTTGCTTGGATTTATGAATGTGAGGTGAGGGGAATTGGTAAAAGAATTATCCCATTTTCTTAAGGAATGTTGTTGGTGAAATTGGATGTATTTTTTAGAAGTTAGTTGATTTGGAATGTGTACCTCACTGGATGGATAGATTCCATTGAACAGACTTCTATAATTTGGCCATATTCTAGCCTGTAGACCTCCAAATTAGATAATTCCAATTGGAGATTAAACTAGAGACACAGTTCTAAAACTTTCATGAAGGAACTAAAATTTGATTATGCCTATAAGATTTTTGAATTCTGGCGATGTCCTTATTTTTAAACATCTTATAGTGTTTTGGGTATAACTTCTACAATACTTAACCAAATGCATGAAATTTATACCATTAGAAAACTTAAGACATAAGTGAACAAATGTCTAGAAGACCTTAAAACCTAATTCGAACGTTTGATATATGCATATAACAAAATAAGTATAGGTATGAATGACGAGTGTCTGATGTCACGGTCGTGACTCAATCTTTTGTCACAATTACGACATTGTTTTCATTTCTAATATTTACTGCATCTCATCTGAACCGTTTTAGATGTCACTGAAGCTTAACAAACCCAGTATAAGGGTAATATGAGACTCATCATGCATGTAATGTGTATATACTTTAATGCTTTCATTGATGTATTATTGAAAAGAAATATGATCATAAAGCATATTAAATATGATTAGGCATGATAAACATTTTCAAATTATAATTGCAAGCACAAGGGAATGAATTTGTATCTTATAAATTATTGCTCTTTAATGTGACTTTGAAATGTAATTATGATGCTCTGATGATTAGTTTTAACCTGTCAAGTCTTAATTGTGGATAAATAGGTAAGCTTAGAAGGGTTTACAACTGCTTCTATTATGAGACATTACGATGTCTTCTATTTTAGATACTTAAGTCTCTTCTATTTTAGAGACTATTGCCCCTTCTGTAGATACCAATCATAGATATATTCTATCATGTTTCCATTACCCACATCTGAAAAAATTAGCAGGCAATTCTGTATATGTTCTGTTCTGATGCAAATTCATATTTGAAATAATCTCTGAATATCATGTTCAAATATTGTTATGTGATACCTCGTGACTTTTATTTTATAATGTATTTTCTATCATTTAATTGTCATGAATCATTTACACGTGATTGTTAGGTGACTGTTGTGAGTTCTTGCCATCTTGCATCATTATTCCCCACTAAGCTATATGCTTAGCACGGTAATTTTTCCTCCGTGTAGATCATGATAAACAGAGTTAAGTTTGGGACAACCGCAATGGCCAAAGAAGGGCATGTAACCTTTTGGAAGATCTTATATCTAAACAGTGTGTTATATTTATAAATATTAAGAAGAAATTTTTTAGTATATATGAATGACCTGTACTAGCCGTAACTTATGATGAGATTTTTTTAATGTATAGATGTTATATGTGTAATTTGTGAATTGTATAAACCACAATAAAATATGAAATGTGATATATGTTTGCCTTATCTCTAGAAGTTGTTGAATTGTCTAGGTCTGTTTTAGGCACATCGTATATTTTCATAGGGGGTATAAGAGTGTCACAATGATGATGCAGAGTGGTACTACCTTGGGGCAAGTCACCAATAACTGATCTACTAGGAAAAGTTTATGGCATGAGGAACTAGATGTAAGATGTTATAAACTGATTTGGGGAAATTATATACTTCCTTATGCATCATATACACTATGGATAGCAATGAACGGAAGACTAGTATAGTGGACAAACTTTCATAATTTTTGACAATCCCTAACAGATGCTAACTTTGCAAGAAAGACATGGAAACAATGGATCATCTTCATTTCAACTGTTCATTTGCAAACAAAGCATGATATTCTATCATGTGAAGACGCAGAATAGGAAATCCATAGAAAAGATGGAGAGATACGATAGCATAGTGCATCAACAAAAACTATGGAACAAAAGAAAACATATTCTTATACCAGGTGTTAAAGATTTGGGAGGAGTACAACAATAGGATCTTCAGAAGCTTAGTGATCCCTTCGTCAACAATCTTCTTGAAGATATCAAGGCACATTGGAGCATCTACGGAGACAGAAGCATAGATGGTGGATTCTCTGACCTACACATGTTCCAAACCAAAAATTCCAACTACAGTTATATCCTTCTTGAAATGGTTTCACTAAGCAATTATGGTAAATTTGGGTTAGTACTTATATTTTTATGCTTCATAGTAATTAAGTGTCTAGTTATTAAGAATAGAGATGACAATGGGCTGATCAATGGGTCAGTTCTGTCAACTTTTTTAAAATTAAAATGTGAAAGAATGTTTTTTAATTGACTCTAAGCTCGGACTGTTCAAGTCCAGATTTACCTGAGACCCAACTCTTCTTACTTAGAATAATTAAGAGTCAGATCAGTATGATATTAGAAAATTTTGATACGTTAGTATTTGAAAAGGTTAATTTGCATGAGTTATATTTAAAACAATTTAAATTTTTTAATATTTAAATAATATTTTAAATTTGTATAAATTTTAAATATTAAAACTAAAAAGATATTTATAAAAAGAAAGAAGATAGAGGAAATAAAGGACAAAATAGGAATATGAATCTGATTCGTCAAAGCTTCTTCGTTCCCTCTCCTTCCTTCCGATCTCCTCTTTGTTTTTCAACGTGTACATATCTTAAACCTCTCTGCGATTTCCTATACATATGTACATGTACAAAATGCGTAAAAATGGTTATTGATCTGTAGGTTAGATTTCAGTTTCTCTGAATCTGTTCGTGTTGAATTTTGATTAGTGTGCATGTTTAGATACAATAACACAATGGGGAAAGCCTCCAATATCATATACACTGCCATTGCTGTCTTTGTCCTCTGCCTCATTTCGCACGCCCCCAAAAAACCCACTGCCAACCATCACCGACGTCTCAAGATCCGTTCCTCTTTCAACTTCTCTAACACAAACCCTCTCCACCGCCCACACACGCCCGTCCCTTTCGATCCTCTAGTCGCCGAAATCGAGCGCCGCCTCGAGGACAAGCGGTGGGAAAGACAGCACTTTGTGAATAACCTTCCGGAGCTCTTGAATAGCTCCTCTGATCCCGCCCCTGGTCATGAGTCCCAGCCCGAATGGGAAGATTTTATGGACTCTGAGGATTACTTGAACGATGAGGGGAAATTTAATGTCACCAATAGGTTTGATCTGTTCCAAATCTCTTTATTTGTTTATGGCAAATTACGAAGTTTTATGAATTCTTTGATGGATAATGGGTTGGTTCCCATTTTATAGACAAAAGCTTTTGTGTATGCGGGAAGTTATATCCGATAGTAAAAATGTTTTTTTTTTCTTTTAACGGCTGTTTTTGAGTTACAATCCTGGCTAAGTGAGAAAGTTCACTAATTAGTACTATCAGTTCTGGCCAGTCCTTGTAGGGGGAGCCCGAGTAAAGACTGGTACTGATGATAGTGGGTTTTCACTCCTCTCTCTGTGATGGATGTGCTTGTTTGCCCTTCTATGTAGCTGGTGATAATTGCTGTCTTTGCATAAGTTGAGGTAATATAGATTCAGTATGATATTATTCGCCCGTTTCGTTGTGCGTGTCCCGCCAACTGCCCAAGTTTGTAACTTGAACGTGTATGCACATCAGTCTGATGACACGTGTCAAACCCATCTATTTTATTTGCATCATTGTTCCAAGTTGTTTGATATAGCTCTATTTTACTTATCATAGTACTTAAGACTTTTCGTTATAATTTCTGGGATTTTCAAGATGTGGAATTTTTTGGCAGCCTTTTCTTGCTTTTTCCAAAGATTGATGTTGATCCATCCGATGGTTATGTGGATGAGTATGAGTTGACCGAGTGGAACTTGCGTCAGGCCTTGAGGGAAGTCTTGCATAAGACTCAGAGAGAGATGGAAATTCATGATAAAAATCATGACGGGTTTGTTTCATTTTCTGAGTATGGGCCCCCCAATTGGGTTCAGAATTCAGGTCAGTATTGATGTTTAAGTATAGTTCGTATTTACTATTGAGGTTGATATTGATGTACCTGGTAACTTTGAGAACATGGGCTGTTACTTTCTCGTACATGCTTTTTTAGCTAAAAATTTTGTTTTTCATTCTCTTATAACACCAAATTCTCCTTTTATATCATAAAACCATTTTTTTCCATTCGGTAGTTAATCTTTCTTGTGGAACTTATATCACCAGTTTTTCCATCTTCGCAAACTTGAGTCTTGACAGTTTCAGAGCTGCTTTATCATTTTCGTTTCTTTTCTTTCAGTTTGTTCTTGTCTATCATATATGTAGCAGTTTTTAGTGTTCTTTTTTTGCTGGTTGCACAATTTAGAATAGTATGCTTATTGATCTCTCTTTCATGATCCACAATGGATGGACATTGCTATTCTTCTCCACCTTGATGAACTTCTGCTATAAGTTTCTTTTCCAGTTTAATATTTTCAATAGAAAACTATTGAAGTTGATTGTTATCTTTTGCTGTAGTCTAGGGAGGGTTAAAGTCTTGGATGGCATAAATAGCTAAAGAACAATGTGATTGAGAAAAAAAGAAAACCATGAGATTAGAAGATAGTGTAATAGTTAATGTGGAGTATACCTTAGAGTAAGTGTGTATGAAACAAAGTCTAGTTTGTTTGTTGCTGTAAAAAGCCAGAAAAGGACAATTTTTAGTAACTGAAAGAACAGCAGATATTTGTTGATGGTCAGCATGCTTCAGAGATTATCGCAATATTGAATGAAAGGTATTATACCGAGATTTTTTTAATAGAGATTATAATGACATTTACGAGATTTTCAAGGAGAGGTTGATCAACAGTTGGAGATATATGGTTTGTGTTTTATATTATGGAGATCTCAAATGTTTTTCTAGTCATTATTTTGTAGATGTGATTTTAATTGGCGACTATAGAACTTATGGCATAAGCATTATCTTGTATGTACTGGATCTGAGTTTATCATCTTGTTCTATAATGTGATTGGTGTATCTTTGCCATCTCAATTGCATCTTTCATTAAATTGACTGGCAAGATCAACATTATGTGCCATCGCCAAATCGGTTCTCAAAATGATCCTTGTTTAAGATCCCTGTTAACATGTTGAAAGTATGTTATTTTATCTTGCATGTCACATGAACTTTTATATGTAGTTACAGGATCTCTGTGCCACCACAGGTTTTAAGTTACCTACATGTACAGCCCTGTGCCAATATGTACTTAGTTATCTAGGCTAGATCTCTATTGGTTTTTTAGGTCAACGTGCAAACTGTACTAGAATTGATGCGAGGATGGTGAAACTATGATGATAAAAGCCTGTCTGGTCGTCTGTTTGATCATATACTAATACATAATTTTGTCAAGGTTACATGAGAATGGGACCTTTTTCTCTTTTTTTGTTATTATTTACTTTTCTATTAGTAAACTTTGATAATGTCAGAAAACCATTCATTTTCTTTGATGATACCGGTGTTACTATCATTGTGATATTTCATGCGATCCTTTAAACTGATTCTTTTTATTTCATAATGTTAGGTCCAAATGCTTTTGGCTATGAAATGGGCTGGTGGAAAGAAGAACATTTCAATGCATCAGATACAGATGGAGATGGCCTCTTGAACATAACGGAGTTTTATGAGTGAGTTTCAATTTGATTACCAATTTTCTCATAAATTATGTATCTTAAGAAACAGTTTATTGTTTAGGTTCTCTTACTGGACTATATCATGCTTATTGTAATGTATGATGCTTTAGATTTCTGCATCCAGCTGACAGCAAGAATCCAAAGCTCATTGAGTGGTTGTGCAAGGAGGAAATGAGGTACATAGATCACTTTTGGTTTTACATTTGTATTTATCTTTGTAACCGAAATTGTCCAAATGATTGTTGTATATTAACTTTTGTGGGGAAGGGGTCTCTCATAATGTTGGATATATCTAGTGAAAGTCCTTAACTTGCAGGATGCTGAACACATGATAGGATGAAATTTGAGGGGACAAGGGACGAGATTAAAAATTGAAAGGATGCAGTGGAGAAGATAAGGAAAGTAGAGATTACAAGATTATAAATATTTAGGAGATCAGTAACTTCTCAATTCAGTCCATTAATCAAGTGGATTTTAGTTAAATAAAGATTGTCTTCCTTAGATGCTGCCAACCAAAAACTGAAAATAGGAAAATGGTCCTAGTTCAATAAAACTACCAAATATAATCCAGTTACTATTAAGGGTCCTTATGGATGTTAATGTTAATTGTTAACCGAGGAGTGGGAATGAGTTAAAAAGATTGTAACATCGTTTGATTCTTGTGATGTTCCTCTTATTCTCTATCACTCCTGGACCTCCTGTCAAAAAAGGAAAAGAAGGTTGGCTGGTGGAGAGAAGATAACGGAGCATCAATAAGAAAAAAAAATCAAAAGATCAAGGGCAGTCCCTTTTGTTTATATTATTATATAGCTGCCCTTCAGCTGTGTATCTGGTTCCCCCATTCTGGCAATGCATTTTAGTCAAGTATCTTGAAGTCTTTAATTGGGGTTGGTGCAATTCCTCAAGTGATTAACATCAAAATTTGACCGATGGATTCAACATTATTTTCTCAATTTATTTTTACCCTCTTTGCAAAAACAATAAACATGTTCCTGGGTAGTATACCTTAAGATCTAGAAGTATTATTTTCTCAATTTGTTTTACCCTCTTAGCAAAAACAATCAACATGTTCCAGGGTTGTATACCTTAAGATCTAGATCGCTCAAATGACTTATCACTTTTAAGCGTGCATAACAGGAACAGCCACTTATTTTTCGACCATCTAGCTTATGAACATCATTGATGGAAATAGCCATAGGCTTTCTTTATAAGCTATCAAATGTTTGGTCAATCTTTCTAAAGTTCTTATTCTATCACAAGCTTACATCTGTTCAAAATGTGGAAATATTTGGAATGGATATCTGAAGCTGATTTCTTTCCACCTTGTCAACTATTTGTTCCATGCTAAATTGAAGAATACAAACGTATTTGAGGCATTTTTAAATTAACCAATTAGAAAACATATCAAGATGTTTTTTCATCACATGATCTATTCTAGCCAGGTGAATTCTTGAACAATGTCTGTGATGAAGAAAATTTGCTTATTCAGAACATAACTCTCGTTAGCATAAGCCTGAAGTCAAAGAAAAATGCTGCTCTGTATCTTGGTTATGTTTTTCTTTGATTTATCTTGTTGCTTTATTGTAGTTCTACATTTTGATATGTATTCCTTGAACAGCCCAAGTAACAGTTGCCTTTTTCTTTCTTCTCTAATAGGGAAAGGGATTCAGATAGAGATGGGAAGCTTAACTTTAACGAATTTTATCGTGGACTCTTTGACTTAGTTAAGAATTATGATGATGAAAGTCATGATACTTCAGTATCTGATGGTCCCTCGGAAGCCCCAGCTAAGATGACGTTTTCTCGGCTAGACAAAGATGGTGACCGGTAGTTGTTTAGAGCTTATAGATAAGATTTGATCTGTTGATGGGATTGCATATCAGATAGATAACGTAACCTTGCCTTGCTGTGCACAGATACCTGAATGACACAGAATTACAGCCCATAATTGGAAAGCTTCATCCATCAGAGCGATACTATGCAAAACAACAAGCAGATTACATCATTTCACAGGTATTCTTTTGAGTGCAGTGAAGTGCTATTTCAGATTAACAAAAGTTATTACATTTTTATGTACATGGATATGCACCCAAGGATAGCTAATATATGAAGCACTTTTTCTCATTGTCTAAATCCTGGTGAGTGCAAAGCGCTGCATCAATGTAAAAACTTCCCTCAGCTACCATCTTAGTCAACTCGTTTTTATAGAATTGTACATATCCAGAACAACATTGTCCTATAAACTAAAGAAATTTTCTTCGTACTATGGGAGTTAGCTGTGGCTCATTGTCTTCAATATATAAAATAGCGTTGCTAAACTTGGTTTGGTACAATTTAGTGGAGTTGCACCAAACAGAATGTCAATCTAAATAATTAGTTGGACTGATACATCTTGTTGGTTCTCTGTACCATTTACTTGCACTACCATATTCTATATCTATATCCGGACTATGACATAAATTGGTTATGGTTGCATAATCTCATTGGAAGGGGATGAAAAGCAAAGCCTACTGTTTGAACTGTCATTGTCTCTTGTTAAGTGATTGCCACAGCACAGAGGTTTAGGCTAAAAGTAAGGAATAATATCCATTTATCAAACTTTTGAACCTGAGACCTGCAAGGTGAATTTGGTGTTTGTCTATGGCTGGAGATGATTGAGAAAACAAGAACATAATTTGATCTGCATTACAAGGTGCCAATTTGCTTTTCAAATTGTCTTAGAAGCCCCATCGTAATTTGTGTCTCCAAGCTGAGCCTGGGTGATCTATTTCGTTACTCCACACAAGTTGCTAGAGCTCTACCTCTTGGATGGCTTAAATTATTGTCTAAAATCGTATGCAGGCAGACACAGATAAAGATGGACGCCTATCATTGTATGAGATGATTGAGAGCCCGTATGTATTTTACAATGCAATATTCAATGAAGAGGATGACCGTGATGACTATGGCTTCCACGATGAGTTCCGCTAATTTCAACAAGGTAATGGCAATCCTACCTTGTAGTTTTGGCAAGATTGACAATTTGTTATGATAAAACAGAATTACCACGAATTTGAGGTAGAATTTAAGGGATTTTTGTATATTGTTTAGGAATATATTCTTACAAATTTCATGAGGGATTATGCTTCAAAAGGATTAGGCATTCCTGTTTAGTTCGTATGCAATTGTCTAGCTGTACATCTGTATCCCTGCTTAAACGATTGTACATGGTTAAATCATGGAACCACAAGTTCAAACTTCTTACTTTCTTATGCTTACAGCCATTCTATCGGTTACTCAACCGCTGGACTGTTACTGAAAAATCAATTCATTTGACCATTTGTATCCAATTTGTCTCTTCTAGTTTGATATTAAGCACTATATTTGAGATTCAAGGTACAGTGGATTTGAGCTTATAGATAGGTTGGGTTTAACTGGTTGGGAAGTTATATGTTTTGAGAGAATAAGCCATAAAGTAGGAGAATAGAATTTGGTAAGTTACACTACAACGTGAGTTTGGTTTAGCCAATTGAGCATAACTTCTTATAAGACTACCGGATTTGAGTATCATGTGATAAATAAGTAATGGATGATTGATTGAAGGGCAGTGGAAATTTTGAGGGGTCTCGATACTGTGAGGTAATCAAAGGTAATCGACGCCGGACATATGACAATCGACTGAATGCTTCAAAAGCAAATCATGACAACTCGACCAGAGGTTGAATAATTTGAGCAAAATCTAAACACTAAACATTGTAAATTCAAAACCCCACTATTTGCAGGGATATCCATAAATGTACGTTAGCTGAGAATTCCAACGATCCTAGGTCTTTGGATGTTCATAAATATCTCTAAATCACATCAGGTTTCACCAAATCTAGCAAGAATGACTAATCACATTAGTACTAATCTTTGATTGGTAGCTTACCTTATAGGGTATCATGACTTTCCTTAAACAATAAGAGCATAATATCAAAGGCATTCCTCCTTTTCATTCGTACAAATCTCAAAGAAGAGAAACCACAAAACTTCAACTACAAAATCAAATGAATACTGCGGCTAAGACTGTCTGAGCATCTCATTCTGCCTCACAAATAATGTTTGCTGGACAAGGGTACAAGCAGAGATCTTTTGATGTTCAAGCTAAAGGTAAAGTTTGACCCAAAAGAATTGCGGGGTAGCTAGCAACAAGTTTATGGCCAACTTGATGGCAACACCTCCAGGCTTCACCTCAATTACCCCACTGTCAACCCAAATCCAAATTTGTAGTCTTTCTTCCTATGGTCTAACTGCAAAACATAAATGCACAACTATTTATCAACCAGACCAAAAAGGTGGACAAGAACAAAAAGTTTAACTGGATGAGTACTGCTGCCAAAAAGAAAAAAGAAAAAAAAGAAAATTCCAAACCATGTGAGCAGAAGTCCACTAATACGATGTGGTACTTCTTTTTAATGAGAAGGACAGAAAAGGGGCAAAAACTAGCATGATTTTTATGATTCCATGCTGAGTGACAAATGCAATCCTTGGTTATGCCAATTACTACCTCAAGATGGCACCAAAAGAACACAACTTAAAATTGAAGGAGCATGAGAGCCAATTCAGGCTAATAGAGATGGGCAAAAGTAACCACTTACTTCTGCAGAGAGGATGAACATGAGGCCCATACTTAGGCGTTCCTCCAGGAAAGCTGATACACAGCCATTGGAATCAATCTTTCCTCTTAGACGAGCCTGAAACAGTCTCAAAGAGTTAGCAATTTTCTAGATTATCTTAAGACAATTCTAGTGTTTAAGATCCTAAAATGTAGATTAGCCAAAATTAGCACTTATGGATATGATGATTCAACTGATTTGGCAAACCACTAGTAAACTACTTTGGGAAATTTTGGGTACAAGTAGTGTATGGATCAAATAAACAAAGCAGAAGCCTCAGCACAAAGGAAAAGTAGCAGAACATACATAGCATGGATAATGATTGCTCAAAAAAAGCAAACCTAATTTCATCAAGTATGCACAACAACTCGGCAAACAGTTACTGCCCTATATAACTTGACTCAACAGCAAAGTAAGTATTTTCCGACACATCTGACTCAAACATAAGGGTCAACTAGCACAACATGCAAAGAAATACAACTGCTGACTGGGATAGGTATTGGTGATTGTACAGGAAAAGAAATGTCAAGCTAATCCCTAGCTATATTTTTGGTTGTTCCCTCCACTTCTGAACAGTCTTGTGATAACAAAATAGAACTGCTTTATGGATGAAATTATGTTATAACTTCAATTTTAAATAATTGAACGCGCCCTCATAGTGAGATAAAGTGGGAAATTTGTCAATTCTCTACCAGGGAGCGATATACTTTATCTATAGTTGGGCTGCAACCCTGTGGTGCTCTTGTGAAAAGAGGTGTTTATCCACAAGTGGAAAAGACAAAACAAAGAACAAAAAAAGAAGATGCAGAGTTAACATGAAGAAAGTAAAAGACCAAAACTAATGGAAGAGACTCTGTTCTACTAACTGAACAACAAGACCACCATCTAGTCGCCTAAAAGTTTGCAGTTATACGGGGTACACTGGATTATAAAATTAGCTGTTATAGCAAGAATACGCAGGATTATACAATTAGCTGTTATGACAATTTTCTAGAGCGAAGGCTTCCCTTGCAGTACTTAAATACAATGTAAAAAAATGCAAATTAGTAGTGAATGATGAAACACTGAAACTATTTTTCAAAACAGACTATTTAAGGAAACAATTTTCAAAGAGAAATATATATAAAAATTAAACACATCAAAAATTGGAGCAGACAGAATCTTATTGACTATTTAGGTAGACTTGCATCTTCTTATGGTTACTAAATGATTTTCAAAGAGAAATATATATAAAAATCAAACACGTCAAAAATTGGAGGAGGCAATCTTATTGACTATTTTAAGTAGACTGAACCTTATTGAGTATTTAAGTAGACTGAATCGTATTGATTATTTAAGTAGACTTGAATCTTCTTAAGGTTACTAACTGCTAAATTGGTGAATGTAAGCATGCTCTCAAATTTATGCTTCATATAACAGCAGAACATGTATCACAGAACTTACTTGTCTTAGGACATAATCATATCCAACACTTGATGTCACATCTCTTGACATGTAGTTGTACATTAAATCTGTAGCCAGTGACACCTTAAGAGAACAAAGTAGGATTAGAATAGAGATTACTAACTGAGTTAGCTCAAGAAACTTGACTACCTTCTGAGAAAGCTTCTGAACATAACTCAAAGCAACCATTCCAGTGCTAGCAACTTGCCCTGTGGCTACCTGCAAGTAAGTAGTTTTTCAAGTGAAAGCAAAAGATGCTGGATAGAACGGAAGATGTTTGTGAATGGGAACTACTT
Organism: Erythroxylum cassinoides; assembly: GCA_027478405.1. Lineage (NCBI taxonomy): Eukaryota > Viridiplantae > Streptophyta > Magnoliopsida > Malpighiales > Erythroxylaceae > Erythroxylum > Erythroxylum cassinoides. The sequence continues at coordinate 13,963,640 of JANIPM010000231.1, forward strand.
TCTACTAAGGAGAAGGCAGTAATATGTGTTGTCACCCATTAACAAAGATCAACACCAGAAATTAGCAAGGAGAAAAATAGATAGTCACGGCATATCCAGATGAACTAAAGGGATGTAGTTTCAGTTTACAGAACTATGTTGCTAAGAATTCATCTAGCTATTTACCAATTATCAGTTCTAACAACCACAACTGCAGCAACACTAGAATTCCTTCATTGAGATATTCAAATTGACAAGTATATGGTCAAAAGAATACAAGCAACTCTATGAATTTAAAAGAATGAAGTTCTTAATCAGCATCTAGTTCCTATCTGCCTCAGGTCTCATGTCTATCAAGTCGGAACAATTTCCCTAAGTATTTCCATAATTTGGAAACCACATTTTCCTAGTGCTTCTTCAAGGGCAAATGCAAGCAATTAAGGCCCAGTTGGGAATTTAGAGGAGGGAAACATAGAGACACACACTAAACTTTTTCAAAGAAACAACAGCCAAGTATAAGTAATAGATTATTGTAAGATTAATAACAGACTATTTGTTGTGCTATGATATAAAGGATTCAAGCCAAGCTAAAATACCAGCTCATCTGTCTCGTACCGAGCAGCATATCCAATACCAGACTTGCGATGCTGACCAGCCCAAAATAATTCTCCACCCAAAGACAAATGAGGAGTCACACTCTGCATCAAGAAGATTTAGATTTATTGTCAACAATGAGAAAGAGACATCTTATATGTTCAACTGCCATTTCATGAGAGAGAGAGAAAGAGAGAGAAGCAAAAGAAAAATTTTCACAGTAATTAAAAAATTAACTTAGATTAATGACTGAAAATCAAATGGGAGTTTTATCTCTCCCTATTGGAATTCAACCACCAACCTCCACATCTGCTCTCCAAAGATAAAACTAGAGTAGATTATGCATATACAAGCTCTTCTACATACTATGTGATTAATCTGTCCAATAGAATTGACCAGAAATTTCAAGCACTTGGAATTACAACATTATATTTATAATTTCATAATTTAAAAAATAAAACACTGGCAAAATGAATCTATATTACTTGCTTACACTGAGCAAACTTTGCCTACGTTGCATCCAAAATCATCTTAGGTTCAGCATGTCCCCAAACAGTACATTACACCATACAACAATCAGCATCTCTTAGCATTTTGCCTTGTGTAGCAATTCACCAAATAATAAGAGAATTTCTAGGCTTCTTCCAAATTTGATTATCTTATGTATTCTGGTTAATTTACTTTGATGTTCATATGCTTCAACGTCCAAATGACTTGTAAAACCCTCACCAGCACGGTTTAATTCCCCTGAAACATTAACATCGCTAAAGTTTCCAGGTTAAAACTTTCTTAATCCCCTTATTCCTGGTTAAAATGTTTATTATCTTCATCTTCGATACCCTTAATTCAAACACTGGCTCTTACCCTTCATTCAAATATTGGCTCTACTTATCTCTTACCCAGGACAACTGGAAAACAGTCCTCTCTCCCAACCTTATCCAGCCCAAGCTCCAAAGGTTTTCCTGTTCTACTGGCTTTAGATTTTAATTCCTCACTGGCAGCTTAGCAGTTCATATGCATCTCCATTCTACTTCATATCAAGCTTCTTTCTCATACTCATGTGGTCTTAATTAACTTCAGTGTATCATCCTTTCACCAACTGACCACCATTAGTGCTAGAAAGGCAGCCCTATGGTTAGCCATGCTCAAATTTTCAGCAACATTGTCCAGGTACATATTTACATCTCCATTTGAACGACATCCACATTTGTATCATGGTCCAAAGCTTACCATTTTAGTAACTTATACTGAACACCAATCTACGTGTCCAACTTCTTTCATTCTAACACAGCTCGAGGTGCAGTCTTTGAAGGACTCTTGATCAATTTTTTTTCATAATGAAGACGCTTAATCGACTGCTGTTGTGTCTGCTTCCACAGATCAAAGAAGAAAATGCTTCATAAGTAACCAAGTCTAATCATCTAAAAAGTACAGACACGGACACGGACACAGGGACATGCCAACTTCTAAAATTCG
>JANIPM010000231.1:13990316-14006503 GCA_027478405.1 Erythroxylum cassinoides
ATCGAGTAATCGTCATTTTCAGGTATTTATCGTATACCTATTGCTTATTATTAGTATGTTGTTAAACGCAATAGATAACATATGATTGCAATTTTAAATTTTTGCTGCGTATTGCGATCCTTCAAAGTGGTGTTCAATCATGTGCAATGGTTGTACAAATAGTAGATAAGAGACTATTATTAATTTTTGGTTTATTCTACAAATGACTCAATGTTTTTAAAATTTATTGATGCATCTGACTTTATTAGAAATATTGATACTTTATTTGAGATATTCGATAAAGTTGTGATTGAAGTAGGGCCAAAAATCATTGTTCAGTTCATTATTGACAATGATTCCGTTTATAAAGCAACAGGAAAAAGGTTATAGAATAATTATAATTCTTTTTTTGGACTCCTTGTACTGCACATTATATTGACCTAATGCTGGAGAATATAGGAGATCCTAGGTATTTTTTATTATTGCTGAGACTATGCAGAAAGCTAACAAGGTGATCAAGTTCATCTATAATCATCAATGGGTGTTGAATTTAATGAGAAACAAATTTACCAATGGTAGGAATTTGTGTTGTCCTGCTGTGTTAAGAATTGCAACGAATTTCTTATTACTTCAATCTTTTGTTACGATAAAGAAAGAGTTAAGACAAATGTTTACAAGTAAGTTGCATCCAGCATGTTAGGTTTAATGCAAGATTGGAGGCTTCTAAAATTATACTAGAAGATAAAGAATTTTGGTTTCAATTGCAATTTGTTATTCGAGTTTATGAGCCATTGGTGATGGTGCTTCACTTGGCTGATAATTAAAAGACAATAATAAGTTACTTTTTTGATGTCAAGGAGAGGGCAAAGGAAGATATTAAGACTAATATGGAACATATATATTCTTTGTACACGCCGTATTTTGCAATCATCAACAATAGATGAGAAAGACAACTTTCTTCTCCATTGTTTGCAATTGGGGCCTTTTTGAATCTTAATGTCTATTTCTAATTGAATTTTACAAAGAAAGCTGAAGTTAATAGAGGAATGCTATTCACTATTACAATAATTGTTGGCTAAGAAATGATACAAGATCTCTTGAGCTCACAAATAGAGCTTTATAAGCAATTTTCTAGAGATTTTAGAATGCCGATTGCTATTTGACAAAGAACAAAACTTTCTTTAGATATTAGCAGTTTCTTTTTTTTTATTTGTTAAAAATTAATTATCACTTTATTTTATTTATAACGCTACTTTTGTTATTTTACGATTTACAATTTTTTGTTGGGATCAATTCGAAATTGATATTTCAGAATTGCAAAGGTTTGTAATTCAGATTTTAAGTTAATGTGTGAGTGCAACAGACTGTGAACGGAACTGAAGCACATTTGAATTCGTCCATTCTAAGAAAAGGAATATATTGGAGTACAGGAGATTGAATGACTTGATTTTCATTCTTTACAATTTAAAACTTCGGGAAAGGTATGTTATTATCATTATTAATTTGATATAATTTCTCATAATTTTCTAATACTTAAATTTTATTATTTACTAAGACTTTTAATAGCACAAGTAGTTTAACATATCTAATTTCCATTGATAATATCAATCTTTTGATATATTGAGTTTATGAAGAATCGAGTTTGGTAGATGTGAATGACTTGAAGGATAATCTTAGATGAGAAAGCATTGACAAATCATTTGGTGCATTGAATTTGAATGATGATGATGATAATATTTTTCTCAATGATGACGATTTTGTACCAAATAATAACTGGGGTCAATGCAGTTATAGTGAATATCTTCCCGTAAACAATTGAATGAAGTTTCAGATTTTTGTTTTTCCTCTTCTCTTGATTTTCTTATATTTGATGTATATGTTAAATTCTATATATTTAATATAACTATAAATATTTTTGTTTCATGATTCACTTTTACTTGGTTGTTTCCTTGTCATGATCTCTTGTCGTAAATTGTAATAGTTTGAGAGTTAAGGATATTTATTGTTCTTTTTATTGGATGTTTTGATGTAATTATTATTATTTATATAATAAAATTATAATATTTTAATACTTTGTAATGTTATTAATTTTATATTCGTATGATGATTATCTTTTTTAATATTAATTTTAATTATTATTTATATTTGAGATATCTAAAATTATTGTTATTTCATATTAATTGTGGTTATTATTTATTATTATAATTTTTGGAGACAAAGTTGATGTAAACTTATAAAGTATACAATATAACTATAAAATATAATAATGAATTATTTTGTGATTTTTAAAAAACTCAGGAATTGTTTCATAAATTTTAAAAATTACCCGAAACGGTACCTAGTATTGATCAGTACCGATATAGTATTATAGTAGAATCTAATTCGGTACCAGGGCTTCTACGGAATTCGCAACTTTGCTTTTAAGTGAAATTTTATTATTTAATAGAATATACCTAAATTTTAAAATATTAAACGAATTTTTGAAAAAATGAATCGAATCGTAAAATACACTTCACTTCATGCTCTCTCATGGAATAATGTGTTGTGGCAAGTTTTGAATTTTGATACCCGTATATTTGGGTCCGGGCAAAACCCGAGCCATTTTCGGGTTCAAAGTAAGCCTCTTTCTCCCTCTCTCTGTGTGCGCTTCGAAAAAGTAAACAGCAGTTATGTATTGCCACAGCCAACAACAGCAGCGAGTGAAGAGGAGAGCTCGCGGCGGCGGAAGGTCGCGTGACTCCACTGACGGTTTTAGGGTTTACGTTTCCGGCGAACAGCAAGAACAACAACGCCGGTATGATAGCGACGGCGAGCAGAAGGTGACTCCGTGTACCGACTTCGACATGGCTTACTTTCACTCCTACGCCCACGTCGGTATCCACCAAGAGATGATCAAGGTACTTCCTTTTACTCTCTTCTTCAATCATCATTTCTTTCTATATGTGCATATGTTTGTATATACCTCTATGCATGTATGTACTTAAGTTTCGATGTCTTCGAACCCATGGAAATTGCATGCTAGTCACCAATTTGGTTGAGATTTTTACTCATTAGCTTGATCACGCGTGTGTTGGAGATTTTTGCTTGTGGTATGCCAGTGAAGTGTTTGAATTTGTTCTTGTGATAGTTCAGTTCTTATGTGAAAATCAATGTCTTACTTATTTCTCTTGGTAATGCCGATCTTACAAATATGGAGAGACAACTTTTAGAGTGGGTTTCTTCAGTTTGGAAAGGGTTTTTGCTTCTTGTTTGTATATTTCTCTTTTATTGGAAATCTTAGGGTGCTTGCACGGTAATTGTTGGTTTTTCTTGTTTTCCTTGTTATTCTGTTGATTCTTCATTCTGTATTTTGCGAAAAAGGTTTGTTTGACGTCTAATTTGTTCAGCCTTTAAATTATAGTTTGTAGTAAATGGGTTAAGATTAGTTTGTCTCAGTGAAATGTATCCCTATAAATGCAGCTTAAGGAGATTGATCAAATTGAATTAGTTTGGAAAGGGCATAATGGATTGCAAAAGCGATAAGTGGTTTTAGAAGAGCAGAATGGAGAAAGATGATCTATCTACCAGATCCAGCGTTTTAGGGTTAAGCAACAGTCAAATTAAGTGGATAAAATGGAAAAGAATTTTTGCATGATATAATTCATTAATGTCCTTGCCTGCAGTTATACCCCTATGCTTGGAAACTTCATGCATAATTTGCCAACTTGTTGGAAGATAGTTTGAGATATAGTGAGGCTTCACATCTTAGACTATCATCCTTGGTGGGATGAAGTATGTATAGCATGTTTATATTAATGCCAAACTCTAATCGAAATGCTCATAGAGAATTGTTATCATACATCGATTTCCTATTACAGATTTGATCTTTATATCCTTTATGTGGATTTTTTCTTTTCCAAGCACTTCTTCAATCGGCAACTTTTAGAAAACTTATAGTTGAGTTTATGGGCCAATATTTTATCTTTTCCTTTTTTCTTTAATACCTTATATAAGTGGTTTGAAAGGTTCTCAAAGTTTTAGATTGGGGTTGTGGATGACACTGCAATTGGAAAATTGATATTTTAGCAAAAGACTATAAAGAAAATTTATATCTTTTTGTCAATTGAGGCAAAATGAAATTGAAACGCTATAATACTGATATCTCTCATCTTCTGATTGGTTGTCTTCTTTTACTTGGTCCTTATGTGGATCCATCCCCAATAGTGGGTGGACATTTGAACAGTACTTTAAAATTTTCTTGTTTGCAGTTCCAGTTTCAGAAAACAGAAAACTTGGCTTGCCGTTCCTGAAAGTTCTGCATGTTCTAATTTTCTCAGTTTGTTCAACTCTTTAGCATTTTGTTGTTAAGATGTTTTTACTTTGTTAGAAGTACACATTGGGAATTGGATATGAAAATACATTGTTTTTCCTTTCCTTTTGGATAGAATATACTCCCAATTTTTTTTTTAATCCATGCAGGATCGAATACGGACAGAGACTTATAGGGACGCAATCATGCAGCATCATAATTGTATCGAAGGCAAAGTAATATAATTGTTATTGAACTTTTGGTTAGCGAAAATCAGTTTTCATTTCTTAGTGACATTTATATTGAATGAAAAATTACCATCTTTTGAACACTTTCTCATTTGGCTTGAGGGCACATCAAACAACTTCTCTGTAGAACTCATGAGGAGCCATGTTGTCATAACTCAGTGAAGCATTTGCATCTTACATCATGTTAGTGTAGCTTCGTATTTAGGATTTTCATGTTTAACGGATTAATGTAGTAGTTATTTGAAAGATGAATTTTTTAGAACTTCAGAATCTTATTTTTGTTGAGAAATTAATAGTCTACTGATTTCATCACAATTAGTCAATTGTTCAATGTGCTTGCACGGACAGGTTGTAATGGATGTTGGGTGTGGAACAGGAATCTTATCCATATTTTGTGCTCAGGCTGGTGCAAAACGGGTAAGAGACCTTTGAACTATTACTTTAACCTTCTTTCATTGTAATTATAAAGTAGCTATGTAGATAGTTAAGCATTCATTAGGGCTTGCACAATAGTTTGTCAAACTAATAGCAAAAGAGTTCAATAAGTCTCTAATGTTTAACCTTAAATGCAGTTTGGTCCTAAACATTTCAGATCGTTCAATTGGTCTACTAGTTACAAAATCAAACACTTTGACCTTTATTTATTTGGAAGTGCATGCCATGTTACCAAATTTGACCGCTGTCCTTACACTTTTCCATCCAAACATGGATTTAGGGACTATTTGACCCTTTTTCCTCAAACTATTTGACCCATATGTGATTGAAACAAATCCCTAACCTTGTAATCCGTGTTACATAATTTTCAAATAGACAGGATGTGATTAGGATTGATGCTTATTCTAGTGGTTGCTAACTTTTCAAATTATCTATAGGAATAGTGTTTTCCTTATCAGGAAAAACAAGTGAAGATTCCCTAATTATTTATTGTGGTGCATTTTATCTCTCTCATGTCCAAATCCGATGTCCATTTGGTTAAATCTATTGATTATTTTGTCGCTTTTTATTTCTTTTCGATAATTTCCCATCTTTTTTATAAAATCAATAAATTAAATTGTCTTTCTCTAGGACTAGAATCTTTGATTCTTCTTAACCACTTATTGAAGGCAAAGTTTACTTGTAACACTAGCTTTTGTATGAGTCTGCACATTATTGCTTGTTCTGGTTATTTTTTCATTGACTGTCTGTCTGCTTATTGAATTTATATTTCCATTATTTTACCAGGTATATGCTGTGGATGCAAGTGATATTGCAGTTCAGGTACTCTAATATTCTAATTTGTATCTTCAAGATACATCTGCTGCTTTTATGTACCTACTTAGTTGTATTTTACCACGTCTTCTAAATTTTCTGTCTAATTTGTCGTTATGAAGAATTAGGGATATCAATTAATCACAGTAACTTGATAACCTCATTATGCTTTATTTTTGTTTTATGTGGTGATACATGCTATCAACCTATGCAGCAGACTCCTCTTTTTTTTATGAATTCCTATTGCACACACATGTGTTATATTGTTGCTTATAGGTGATAGCTGATGAAATTTTCTCATATCTGATTTTGTATGTAGATACCTCTAACTTTAAACCCCCTCTTGTACCGTCTCAAATTGTGCTTTTTCCTGATGAAGTCATGAAACAATATAATTGGGAAAAGTTAGGTTGTGCATCTATCCTGTCTATAGTGAAAAATACTTGTCATAAGAATGTGCTGTGTTCGTATGAGATATTCATGTAGAGGGTGAGGTTTGGGGTAGCAATAAAGTTGACTCTAATTGTGAAAGTAGCTGAAAGGAGCCTCCTTTTAGAACTACTGTAAAGGTTGTGTATATCATAATTTCCCTAGGCTTGACAATGTAAGCGTTTGTGCATGGCCTTTCTTAGATTATCTTGAATTCAGTTAAGAATATTTTATGTACATGTGAGATGTTCATGTAGAGGGTGAGTCTTGGGGGTTGCAAGAAAGTTAACTCAAAATTTTGAAGTAGCTGAAAGGAGTCGCCTTTTAGAACTACAGTAAAGGTTGTCTATATCAAAACCTTCCTAGGCTTGACAATGTAAGCATTTGTGTGTCTCCTTTTCTAGATTATCTTGCTTTAAGTTGTTTTCATCCTATTTAAATATAACAACAGATAAAGATAAAATGCTTTTTAATCTCCTTCCATTTAACTTTATAACCAGGCATAATTGATGCAATGAGAAACACTTTTTTTTTCAGAAGTAAGGTTAAGGATTCCAGCTGGCATTTGCTTGTTGCCAGTAGGTTGGAGCTATGGAACTGTTGTGTTTTTTCTCCATTTTATACATGTTATTCTGCTCATCCATTAGATAACTATCTATTAAAGTCTCAAATTTTCTTCTTTACTAGGAGGTGACTTTTGCATTTAATTGTATACAGGGTTCATGTTTGTCTGAAAATTTTCATATATGATGGATGACTTCTAGGAGCTGTGATTAATTATTTCAATTTTTTGTTAGCCATTCCTTGAATCATTATGGGCATTGTTAAGTTTCGCTGCCCAAAGAAATAGGGTTACCATGATACTTCTGTGGATTCTCCAGCCTTTAGACATGAATATCATCTTACTTATCTAAGTTTTGTTATCTGTCAGAAAAGAAGTTGTGGTCAATTTTGACCCTTCCTTTTGGGTTTCATTTAATGTTCCAATATGCTGAACATAGTTTTTGCCAGGTCATGGTACTGCTTTATCTTTGCATTATGCCATTTAAGCTGGTATGGAACATGTTTTGGGGATTTGGGGTTAGGTTTGTTTGCTTTTCTATTTGGTTTGTGAAACCTTTTAAGCATCATGTCGCTATATATATGTAAAGAAATGTTGTAAAATTTATAGGATCCTAGTTTTTTTTTCCTTCCATTTAGAAATGATGTATTGCGTGGTCTTGTGTAGGATTAATCTTATCCCTGGCATTCATGACTTGACTTTTCAAGATTTTATGTCACAATATGGCTTTTCATCTTTCCCTCAACCTAAATAGAGATTTCTCGCAATGTCATGTCGTTTTTCATTTGGTCAAGCTTTCCAAGCATGTATGAAAGAAAATGTATGAGAAATTGATGTTGAACCTATGTGCTGATCCATGGGCTCGCCAAGAACTTCAAAAAGATTAGTTGTGTAGCAATAAGACTTATTATCTTTATTCGTTTCTTGCTATTGATAATGAAATGTGGGGCATTAATTTTCCCCAAATTTGGTCTTTCATAAACTTTTCTGAAGATAATGATCATTTGAAATCTCGTAAGCTGTGCATTGTATATTTCTACTGTTTACATGATTAGTTTCCAAGGCCAAGATATTGAAATTAATCTTACTTTTTCATTGAGCAGGCAAATGAGGTTGTGAAGGCAAACAATTTATCTGACAAGATCATCGTGCTACATGGACGAGTTGAGGTTGGCTTCTTTGACACTGGTCAATATGATTCTTCTTCCAAAAATAAAGGCCCTAATATGTTAATTTGTTATTGTTGAGCATGTTAAATTTGTAGCATGTTCAGGTATTTCATTGAAGTTTGGGATGGAGGTCACACAGCCTCCATAACTTTTTTTAAGCCTTATCGCACTGTATTTCTTATATTCTCAAGTTAATACCTCTCTAGGCTCTTAATCAAACTGGCAAGTCTTTGTTTCTTATCACTTATGTGGAATTCTCTTTTTTTATTCTCAAGGTGACATCTCCACCTTGTTGTACCTTTTCCATTTGATGGTTTCTTGTTGGTCGGTTCCTTTTGAATTGCGAAATGTAAAAGTGAATAAATTGCCCGACAACCTTTTAACCAAGGGTTAAATATATGTGTATATATAAGATATGAAAAATAAATAATTATAGACTAGTTTTTGACTCTACACATACAAGATTTAATCTCAACTTGAACTTATAATTGCAATACTCATTTAAGGAAATTGAAGTTCATAAATTAGTATCTGTTGTCTTAAATGGGCATCTACATTACAAATATATTTCATACTACGTTTTAAATACCGTTATTCCCATATTTAATGAGGTGTTATTTTAATTTTAGTGATTTTTATTTAATCCAATTGGACCCGATTCAGTCGTCCATCCCTTCATGCTGTTTTGGTTGGATAGTCCACTATAGTTTTCTAAACATTGCTATTAATTCCTTGCATTGCTTTGAAGCAAGGATCTGATTCTTTATGTAACAAGGGGTACCAAAGAGTTGAGTTGTGAGATTCTTTGGTTTCTTGATTGGTTTTGCTGAGCTAGATCTCTATTGAGAGTCTAAACATGTAAGTTGGTTACGGCATAGGAGTTTGACATGTAGATTTAGTTATAAGTAGTCAAGAGTTCCGTCAGCAATAAATGCATCTTATCCGCTATGGTCTAATTGGAACCTTACATGCAAATATTGTGTAGCAGCGAACCAGAGCGCAGACTAAGATACATATCCTTGTGTTATTATATTTTTTGACTCTGCCAACCAAGTAAACCACTTTGTTTACAATTGTTGCAGGATGTTGACATTGATGAGGAGGTCGATGTCATAATTTCCGAGTGGATGGGCTACATGCTTTTGTATGAGGTGATTATCATAATTTTGCAAAAGTAGCATGTGTTTTCATGTACATACTTGTATGTCTCTCCATTCTATATGTTGGGCATGACTTCGACTTTATATGTTGATTGACAAAATGCTGAATCAATAGATAAAGTGCTATAGGCATAGTAGGATTCATAAGATTTGACCTCGTTATTTTCCGATTCAAATGATGGAAAACAATCTACTCCTTAAATTTTGTAAATCAATTCGTTAATCATCAATGATACTAAAAGCATATATTATATGTACACGAAGAGTTTTGTTAGGTATTCGCACTTTATAGAGTTTATTGTTATTTATCATCTTCTGCGTTATTATCCACACAAATTCTTGATTTAGAAGGCAACTTTAGCCTTGCTAAGGCAGATTGTAAGATACTTCAAGGAAGCTTTGCAAGGAAGTGACCTGCATGCATCTAGGGATAGGTGAAATTGCACATTTGTTTCTAATTATTTATGAACAACAGACAAAGTATACTTGATGAAATAAACAGAGATGTATCTGTAGAATGTGGATTTAATCGGTTAATTTGTTTCTTCTTCATTTTAATAATCACCTATTAATTTGAAGTTTTCTTTAGCTAAAATCAAACAGTGCTTTTTAATTGGCCTTTTAATTATAGTCCTGATTAGTAAATCAACATATAGTAAAAAAGAGTTTTCTTTTACAAAAGCAGTTATCCATATGAGTTGTTCAGTTCATTATGTTCAGCAATTGGAACATTCCTTCTGAAGCCAATAGTAAGAAAGAAAGGCAAGTCTTAAGAAAAAAGCTTTCTTTTGCTTTTCCTCATTTGTGCTTGTCCAGGCAGGAAGCTCCTTTTATTGCTGAGAAGTTAATGTCTCGTTTGCTAGTAGGTTCTTTGATGGAACAAAGACCAAGATTTATATAGGTTTAGAACCTAACTAACCTGAATGACCTTGAATTGAAATACCTGAATTCTGTTTTGTCGTGTGGGTTTAACTAAAAATTAATTGGTCTACCAAGAGATGTTCTGACTACAAACTGACAATTTTATTTATTCTTTCCTTTACCTTGGTGATATTTTTTCTATGTTGGCTTTTGTTTTTAATTGTAGAGCATGCTCGGAAGTGTAATTACTGCAAGGGATCGGTGGCTAAAACGTGGAGGCCTTATTTTACCATCTCATGCAGCGGTAGACCTTCTTCCAAAGTTTATAGTTGTCTCACTAATTTATTAATTGTTAGAACTTTACTTAAGGTCTATCATTAACCTGTGTCTCCTTTATACTGTTAAGACATTCAGATTCTATTTCCTTTTGTAGGTTGTGCATGCTTAATAGATTGTGCATGCTTAATTTGCAATACGAGCATCTGGGTTGAACTGCTGATACTTTAACTTACTTAATTCAGACCTAGTTTTTTGTAATCTTCATTTTCCATTAATCTGTGTAATGCAGCTCTACATACGAGCATCTGGGTTGAACTGCTGATACTTTAACTTACTTAATACAGACCTAGTTTTTTGTAATCTTCATTTTCCATTAATCTGTGTAATGCAGCTCTACATGGCACCTGTTACACATCCTGACAGATACAGTGAAAGCATTGATTTTTGGCACAATGTTTATGGAATTGATAGTGAGTATTTACTTGAATGACAACTGAAGTGTTAGGTACACATAATTGACTTGGGATGCTATGGGGAAGTTGTCTTTGTTGTTTTTGTTTTCAGTGTCTGCCATGTTGCCTTTAGCAAAACAGTGTGCATTTGAAGAGCCATCAGTGGAAACAATATCAGGTGAAAATGTTTTGACCTGGCCACATATGGTGAGTCTCCTTTTCTTGATTTCTGCACTTGAGTAATTTCACGATTTTAATTTATTTCCTGAGAGATGAAGAATATGTATGCAGGATATTTAAGATCATGCATTCTTGCTTTCTTATTTGGAATCTCTGTCATAATTGTGTAGTGTGTATTTGTTGAAACTCCATAGTTGCTCCTATGCGTGATAATAGTCATTCTTGTTTCCAATTGTTAGCTGTAATCTCTCCCTTGTACCTCATTTTCCACAGTATTTGAACTATTTCCAGGAATGATTTCTTTATTTCATGTTCTGAATAATGAATTAGGGCATTGCTAAGGTCCCATAACTGCTCTGTGGAATTTGATAATCATTTTCTGTTTCTATATGTCATACTTACAGTTGATATGCTTGCTTTGATGTGATGAACGTGTTTATAAAAGGTTCTAGTTCAATTGTGGGTGCTTTTCTGGTAATTTCTAATTTGTAGGTGTCCCCATGTTATTATTTAATTCCTCATTGTGTCTTTGGTTTTTCCTGATTAGCTTAGAAGGGAGGGAAAGAAAGAAATGCGTATAAATTGAAAGGGTATCTTTTACGGAAAAGTTTTAATTGATATGAGCTCCTTCTGTGGTGCGTATGTGTTACTTGAAATCATTCTTTTAATTCATAATGCACTTCATTGCATGCTATCTCATAAAAGATGCCTAGTGTTTTTGGACCTCATGGACCAACAGAAACTTTTTTGAAGCTATTGCTTTAAGATGCTTGTTTGTTTGGGTTTGAGATCCTTTTGCTGTTGCTTGTCAGGGCTATGTCCTAGAGTGCTCCTGCATTTCTTGATTGGGATTACCTCCTACTTTCGGAGAGAGTGTTTGTGCTTTCTAGCGACAGAGTTCTATCCTTTATTAATGCTTTATGTTGTTTAGCGACAGAGTTCTATCCTTTATTAATGTTTTATGTTGTTTAAGTGGTGGCACTGTCAAGTAACTTCCACCCACTGCAACTCTTACAAATTTTTTTGCATACGTATTAAATTGAGGGTTTCAACTTGATTTCTGATTACAGGTTAAGCATGTGGACTGCTACACAATCCAAATTCATGAACTAGAATCGGTTACAACAAGATTTCAATTCAAATCAATGATGAGAGGTATCCTATCCATAGCTACAATTGGTTATGCATCTTTCATTTCTAAATGCATAGGCCTTTCAGCTTTTTGGTTTCCTCTTGTTAAGTAGGCATATAGTTGAATAGTTGAGGACTTATTTGAATTGGTTCATAACAATGTGCTCAAATCCTACTGTACATTAGAGAGCCTCAATCTCTGCTCGCTATTCTGGCAATGCAAAGAAAGGGCATGATATCTATTGATTTAATAAAATAAATATCTGCTTGAGGGGGGAACAGTCTTCTGTTAAAAAATCTGGGCTATCAGATCTTGATTTATTTGGATACTCTTTTGCACTGATCTGCTTATTATGAATGGATTTAGTTTAAAGTAACCTTTTCTTTCCATCCCTAATCAGATACTGTCACTTCCTTATCTTGCCTTTGTTTGCTGCAAATTTTCATGTCAATGTTGATTGCAGCTCCTCTGCATGGATTTGCTTTTTGGTTTGATGTTGAATTCAGTGGGTCTGGAACACAACCTACCAATGGTCATGTACCAGGCTTGCTAAGTTGCTCATCAAACAGTCTTCCTCTTGATGGGAGTCAAAGGAAGAAAAAGATGAATCCAAATGATGCACTTGTGCTCTCCACAGCTCCTGAGGAGCCGCCAACACATTGGCAACAGGTAGCTAAAGTTTGTCCACGCATCCAATTTATGTGCTCTTCTTTCTGCAGTTGGCTTCACAAGTAAAACCACACATTTCTGATTATCTTTCCATTGGTTTGGTTTGCACTATCTGTGACATTTGTGTAATTACTGAGGGTTACAAGGATAAATGAGCCATCCCAAGATTAAGTACAGCAATTTCTGGTAATAAATTCACCTGTTATGGATATATAAAGATTCCCTGCAGATGGAAAGGTGCAAATTTAAAAAATTACATTTACAGTGAAATAAATTCACACAAGGTTCTTTGTTCGATAGTGGGAATGTCATGTTGGCTTTATTCTAACTGGTTGGTGTGACCTTTATGGTTGAGTAATGTACTCTGCCATTTCGTTAAAGGGTTTAACCATAGTTGAACAGCAGTCAACCCAAATGATTAGATGAATCAAAATATGATTTAAATCTTAAAAAATGGGGTATTTTAAAAACTAAGACCATTGGCTTAGTGGTTAGCAGCTGGTTCCTTTGGCATGGAGTCCCAACCCTGATTGTGCATTTATTCTAATGGTCAAATGCTGGTTCAACTGACTGGTTGGGTTTCAGTTCGCTTGGTATTTTTGGTCAAGACCCAGCCTGATCTTGGGTCTTCTCTGAACCTGTGCAATGACGAGTCTATGAGTTTTCTTGTTGTACTGGCCAGTCCAGTCTAGGTTTGAAACCCGTGGTTTTAGAGATGATAGTGGAAAGGTTGACAGGTAACTGACCTTTGCTACCGCATTACAGAACCATACACGATATTTTCAAGTTGTATGAATCCTTGTTCAATTCTTTCATTGCCATTACGTTCTTTTTATCCCTTGAACTCCTTGTTCAATTCTTTCATTGCCATTAGGTTCTTTTTTCCTTGAAAGAATGTCGGTTCTTGAAGAGTGAATAAAACCTGGTCATGCTTTCCACCTCCAATTCTACACTGTTCCTTTTTATTTATATTATAAAATGAAAAATCTCATCTATTAACTGCTTAGAACTAGAAAGCAAACAGTACAATGTGGGATTATCCTTGTCTGGCAGTTTTTCTTAATGACAAATTCCGAACTTCTGTCTGGAGAA
This sequence comes from Erythroxylum cassinoides, assembly GCA_027478405.1. Lineage (NCBI taxonomy): Eukaryota > Viridiplantae > Streptophyta > Magnoliopsida > Malpighiales > Erythroxylaceae > Erythroxylum > Erythroxylum cassinoides. The sequence continues at coordinate 14,004,065 of JANIPM010000231.1, forward strand.
AATATCACTGGCAGTGATTTGAACATCAAGGTATAACTTGGATAATTGATGGAAAGCTGATACTGACGAGGATGTTAAAGGGTTTATTAATGTTTTTAGCTTCATTTGCAATTAGTTGCTTGTCTTCATTGTTCTCTTTCTGTGCAGAAGGAAGAAGTGTAAAATAAGAATATGTTCGAGGAAGCTTTGTCTTTTGTGTGCTCATTTGTGGTCTGATTATCTTCTGCAGACGCTAATATACTTTTATGACCCAATTGAGGTTGAGCAAGATCAGCTGATTGAAGGCTCGGTAACTCTATCACAAAGCAAAGAAAACCGTAGATTCATGAACATTCACCTAGAATACACGTGAGTCATTATAGAAGTTGAAGCTTGTAGATTTGGTTTCCCTCCATGGTTAAATTAAAATCTCCACATATTGTTGATTGATATTCCTATGTTTGCTCCTTCAGTTCCGGTGGCCGGTCTTTTGTGAAAGAGTCAGTAATGAGATGACATCATTTGAGAAAATTGTTCTTAGGCATGAGGCTCTAAGTTGATTTCAGGGTGAGATGAACGTTACACGTTATGAGTCATCAAGTGACTCAATCTCCAGCTGTCTTGCCTGCAAAATAGAGCAGTTATCACCTGTACCCTGCAGACTGTGTTGTCCTTTTAAAGTCATAATCCTTCCATAAAGACCATAAAAACCAAACTGGGCATGGTTGTGCTAGAGGTGAAAGCAAACTGTGAAACTAATGCTATCGTGAGGATCTAAGATTGTTGCTTTGTTTCATGTGATTGTATTCATTTGTAGAGTTAGTTTGTGAAACCGGAGACCAAGTCTGTCATGGGACTGATACTTGGTTCCTATATTGCCAAAATTAGGGGGATTAGTAGTTATGGAATATGAAAGCACTAACTTGCTGGTGAGGATCCCTTCTAACCCTGTAACAAAACCATACTAAAACTAATCTTTACCCATTTTATATACGATATTTGAGAATTTGAGTCACTTTTCCATTTATTCATCAGATTCCATGCTCTTTTCCTCACCTTCCTAGTTGTTATTTGCATGTAAAACCAGCTCTATTTGGGTTTTCCTTGGAGATTTGAAAATTGTCATCAGCCTATTTCCTTTTCTCTGTTACTCTTAACTCTAATACATTGTTTAAGTGCTCAAACCGTTGGGTTGGATCCTGACACCGAATACAAAAAGTAGCTGAATGGTTGTGAATCTGAAACCTGGTATTGTTTGATGCTTGCCTGAATCCTGGATTTCAAGACTTTTCATCTCGGGATACTTTGATGATATCTTGTACAATCAATAGGACGGAAATTGGTTATGGTCGTTAAGGCACCACCTCATTTTAATTTCTATTTGTTTGTTTGTACTCAAATATAGTTAATACTTGTAATTTGGAAGATTTATTTCATTATAAAGCTGTCTGTATATGAGTTGGGCATGAATTCGGGAAACACAGAGCGTTTCATATGTTATTGGGTTAGCATATATATTAAATTAATTTCCAAATTTAAGATAAATAAGCTTATTTACAATTTTTAATTAATTAAAAATCAAAGAGATGGTTAATTGCTAGTAAATTTTAATTATTTCAAGATTCTGCATATCAATTATCATCTAACTAATTTTTAATAAATAGCTCATATAAATAATAAGCAATTTATTTGATTTTAATTATAGTTCATAACTACTAAACATTTTACGTTTTCTAATATGACGTTAGACATTAAAATTACAAATTTGTAAAATATTGATCTTTGATTATAATAATTAATAAATATGACAAATTTTCAAGTTTTTAAATATGTAATTTCAAGAAGTTAGTTTAACTTCTAACGTGCCTTAATTACATTTATTTTACTTTAATTATATATACAACTTTGGGCATAGGGCCGATATCCAAACAAGTGTAGTTGTTTGTTTTCTTACATATTAAAAAATTATGGTAAAAGAATATAACTTTATATAGTTTTAAGAAAAATTCCTTAATTTTTAAAATTTCTTAAAAAATCAAATATCATATTGATGACGATCCAATTTAACTTTTAAACTGGCGCTTAAGTAATGATTCAAATTATAATTATTAATTTAAGTTAATTTAATTGATTAGAGTCGAGTTTAAGATTTGAGTTAGGTTATATATCAATGATATTTGATTAGTCTATGTCTAATATTCATACTATGTATATTTTATCTTTATTTTTTAATCAAAGTTTAATAGGAGTTTTTCGGCTAGAATCTTTTTTTGAGAATTTTAAACATTCGAAAATTTTTACATGATTTCTTAAATTGCAAGAGAGGTCTACATGTTTTATTGAAAATAAAATATTTATAGACAAAATTGAGAGTGTATATATTTATTTATAAAATTATTAAGATAATTAATCTCGTAATTAATCATAATGTATCAATATTTAACAGTTTATAAAAATAAT
>JANIPM010000231.1:14041019-14066552 GCA_027478405.1 Erythroxylum cassinoides
TCTCTCTGCTTTTCGGCTACCCAACCTTCACCAAAAGACTTACTTGAGCGTCGGAGGGGCTAATCGGGAAACAACCCTCGACGTGCCTTCTTTGTTTTGTAGGAACCTTCAAGCCGGAGTTGTTCATTCTCATGGATCCAAACGGCAGCGTGCAGCCTCATCAGAATCAGGCCGAACCAGAACTAAACATAATCAAAAAATTAATAAATAATAAAATAGCAATAAAAAATTAAAATAAATTTATTTAATTGAAAATAATTTATATTTATCCGGGTAGGTGATTGTCATTTGTCTATACTAAAAAGTCGAGAACACCCCTGCCCTCCAGTTAAATCCAAAGAGACCTTAAGCTTAAGCTATAGTTAAGCTCTGCCAGGCATGAAAGTGATGTGTTTGTTTCCATCTTCAACTCACTCTCTTTTTTGTTTTCGACTCCTTAAAGCAGAGACCAAATAAATACCAACACAAAACCAACCCAAACTCTTCACAGATCACGATAAGAGACAAGCTCCTGGTAAAATTCATATCAGGGTCTCTTTCTAACCCTGATCCCAATCCTATTCCCTTCTTGTTCATAAAAAAAACTTCTGTAGTAAATTCGCCTTTTTCTCTTAAAGGTCTCAACTTTCATACAAAAATGGCTTCAATTTGCATCAACGATAAGCTCACAGACGAGGATCTGCGATGGATTCTGTCGAAACTGGAGAGCGACAAGGACAAGGAGACATACGGCTTGGTGTGCAAGAGGTGGCTTTACTTGCAGAGCACCGAAAGGAAGAGGCTTGCTGCTCGTGCTGGGCCCCACATGCTCAGGAAGATGGCTCACAGGTTCTCAGAGCTCATTGACTTGGACCTCTCCCAGTCCGTCTCTAGGTCCTTTTATCCTGGTGTTACCGACTCTGATCTCTCCGTTATTGCTGAGGGCTTGAAGGGCTTGAGATTACTCAATTTGCAGAATTGTAAAGGTATTACAACTTTATTTGCAAAAGAAATTATTTGGTTTGTTTCTTTTCGAGGAATTGGCCGGATTTGTTGCTCCTTTTTGCTTAAGCGAGAAAAGATTAATGCTTTTGTTTTATCCTTGTGCATTGCAAACTGGGTTTTCCGTGATTGAATGAACTGATGAATTTGATATTTTATCTTTCGGTTGTGGTGATGATACTAAATTTGTTGGATAAGAATGAGGATTATAAAGTTGACGGTTTATGCTTCGTTAATCGTTTCTCTGTTAGATTTTACATCTGGTTTTGTATTTCTCTGATTCATTTATGTACAAATTAAATTATAACTAAATTTGGCTTGAGTTTGTATGTTATTTCTTCCTCGTGCTCAGATAATAAGGTCTGGCCTCTTTTCTTCTTCCTTTCATCGTTAAATGAAAAGAACAAAACACTTAATCTATGTTCTTACTACTTTTATATGAGATTTGCTTATATTTGGACCTCTAATGTTTGTACTGCAGGCATTACTGATAATGGGATAATGTCCATTGGACGTGGTCTTTCTTTTCTACAATCCTTGGACGTATCCTATTGCAGAAAGCTAACTGATCAGGGATTGTCAGCTGTTGCTGAGGGCTGTCAAGACCTTCGACGTCTGCATCTGACTGGTTGCAGATTTGTAACTGATAGCATGTTGAGATCTCTTTCCAAGAACTGTCCTAAAATAGAAGAATTGGTCCTGCAAGGTTGCACTAGCATAACTGATTCTGGACTTACAGATCTTGTTACAGGTTGTAAGAAGATTCGATTCTTAGACATTAATAAGTGTAGCAATGTTGGAGATAGTGGTATTTCCAGTGTTGCGAAGGTTTGTTCATCTTCTCTCAAGACACTTAAGCTGTTGGATTGCTGCAAAGTTGGTGACGACTCAATACTGTCCTTAGCTAGATTTTGTCAAAATCTAGAGACCCTTATTATTGGTGGTTGCCGAGATATTTCTGATAAATCTGTTAAATCATTGGCCTCAGCCTGTAAAGATAGTTTGAAGAACCTGCGTATGGATTGGTGTTTGAATATCTCTGACTTTTCATTAAGCTGCATCCTCTCTGAATGTGGAAGCTTAGAGGCTCTTGACATTGGCTGCTGTGAGGAGGTTACAGATGGTGCTTTTCAATGTTTAGCAACGATGTATATTGAATCTAGGTTGAAGATTTTGAAGGTTAGCAACTGTCCAAAAATTACAGTGACTGGAATAGGTTTGCTTTTGGAGAAATGTGACTCTTTGCAATACCTTGATGTGAGATCGTGCCCATTTGTTACCAAGTTCCGTTGTGAAGAGGCTGGACTGCAGTTTCCTGAATTTTGTAGAGTTAATTTCGATGGAAGTTTAAATGAGCCAGACATATTGGTTTAAGATCTCATACATTCAGATGTTAGGATCTGGGGTTGTTTTTTTTTCCCTTTGTAAAGCTTTAATACTATCCATGGATTGCCAGCATGAGCGAGGACTCGTTTTGTAGTCTTTTTCTGTTCATGTATTAACCTCCAAGAAGTGATTGCCCTGATTTAAATACCTGTATTACATTTCTCTAAATTTAAAAGGACATTGTTTCTTGCAGTACTCGTTTGCTCTCTCTTCCTTTGCCGTTTTTTTTTCCCTGCTGAAGATTGTTCCCCTATCACCAAAGTCTGGACTTAGGTACATGAACAGGATTCTGTGGATGCTTTAAGTTTCTACTTTTCTTAAGCTTCATATGGCAATCAATGATATATCTAGTTTTCAATAGGTTGTACTTGACGAAGTTATGGAAATCAATCTTTGCTAGGACATGAAACTTGATGTTATCTGCGTACTGTCACAGAAGATTGCAGACCTTAGTAATGCTTGGAAGCCCGATGGCAGCATTTTCATTTACTATTTAGTTTAAGAGAATTAAGAATCCAATCCAATTATGCTTCAGCTTGACATTTCAAGGGTCTATGACAATAACAGGTTGGTTGCTGACACGAAATCATTTGCGGGTCCTGATGTTGGAGTTTTTATGATGCCTGCCATGTGAAGGAATCTGAATCACCTTCACCATCCCCGAAATACAATTGCTGCTCCTATCATTTGATAGGCTGTGTCTGTGTGATGGATAAGTAGTCATCTCTTGAAATAGTTTCTGTCATCACTTTGGAGTGTGTACCAATAATAAAGGCGATAGCTTTTCTTACAAACGACATTGGGTGGGACTGGGTTTATTTATGCAACCAACCCTGGACCCTACTGCTCCACTTACGATTTGTCATTATATGATCTCATCTGTGAATGGGAGTAGACCTAAAGTTTTTGACGATTACCTTGCTTAAAAGTTCTTGACTGTTTTACCAAGTTTCAAGTGTACTCAAGTCGCTCAGTTCTTATACTCAAGTCGCTGATCTTTACACATCAATTGATGTTGAATTGGCATTTAGCAAAACCTTTTCTGCATTAAATAAAGAGGATGGGTTAACTCAAAAAGCAAATACCCGTCATATGCTACGATGCTCTGTCGAATCGAACTACACTTTAGAGTAGGTAAGCACTTACAACAAGTAAAAGACGATTGCTTGAATAACAGGTAAGTTCAAATATCCAAGTTTACCAGAAAGATTACACGTGTGGAGAAAAGTGCGAGTGTGTATAAGTGCGAGTGCGTATACTTTTTCTCTGATTAAGTTACATGTAAATAGGAGTTCAATAGTATGTATATTAGGAAAGAACTCTATATAAATCAAGCATCTTGATTATCTGTCAATCTGTTAGAATAGATGTCCTCCTAATTAGCAACCCCTTGATTATGATGATGTTGATTTCTCCTTCTCAACAATCCCCCTCGAGTTGGTTTGTAAATATCTTCCATAGCTGGCTTGCTTTCTTCTGTAGTCCTTTAGTGAGTATATAAGTTGTTTGTTCGATTTTTGGTATATAAGGAACATGGATTAAGCTACTCTCAAGTTTCTCTTTGATAAAATGTCTATCCATTTCAATGTGCTTCGTTATGTTATATTAAAGTGGGTTGTGAACAATTGAAATAGTAACCTTGTTGTCACAATAGACTTTCATAGGAAGTGACATAAGAATATTAAGATCTTCTAATAACATCTTAATCCACATTCCTTCACAATTCTTGTGTGCGAGAGACCTAAATTTAGCTTCAGCACTACTTCGTGCTACTACATTCTGTTTCTTACTCCGCTAGGTAACTAGATTTCCCACAACAAAAGGACAATATCTTGAAGTTAATTTTCTATTAAAAATATTACCTGCCCAATCAACATCTCTACAGATTTCAACATGTACATTATCACATTTTTTTAAACCTCAAGCCTCTTCCAAGTGTCCCTTTAGATATCTCAATATTCTGTAGGCAACTTCAAGGTGCTCTTGACCTAGTAAGTGCATAAATTAACTTATCATGATTATAACAAAGGCTATGTTGAGCCGAGTGTATGATAGATATATCAGTCTTCCCACCCGTCACTGAAAATTCTCCCTATCAATCAAATCTTCATCCGTAGTGAGACTGTGCTTTAGGTTAGCCTCAATTGGAGTTTTAGCTACCTTGCATCCTAATAGTCCAGTTTCTTCAGGTAAATCAAGGATATACTTCCTCTGATTCACAAATATTCCTTCTTTTGATCTTTCGAATTACATTCCAAGAAAATATTTCAATGCTCCCAGCTCTTTAATTTCAAACTTCTTCGCTTGCTTCCTTTTCAACCTTGCAAGTTCTTCCTAGTCATCTCCTATTAAGATTATATCATCCATATAGACCATTAGAATTGCAATTTTTCTCATCTTAGAATGCTTATAAAATAGAGTGTGATCCGCTTGACTTTGATGAAAGTCATAGCTTTTTATTGCCTTTCTAAACCTTCCAAACCATGTCTGTGGAGAATGTTTCAGGCCATATAAAGACTTCTTGAGCCTATATGTTCTATTTTGGCCAACAATTTTTTCAAAATCTGGTGGTGGACACATAAACACTTATTCTTCCAAATAACCATTTAAAAAAGCATTCTTCATATCTAGTTGGTGTAAGGTCTAATTGAAGTTATCTGCAAGAGATAAGAAAACTTGAATAGAGTTAATTTTAGTTACAGGGGTAAAAGTTTATTGGTAATCAATACCGTAGGTTTGAATAAACTCCTTTGCGATAAGTCTCGATTTGTATCTTTTTACACTTCCATCAGCCTTGCACTTCACCATAAACACCCATTTACAACTGACTGTTATTTGGTCTTTAGATAACTCTATAACTTTCCATGTCCCATTTTTCACTAGAGTACACATCTCCTTCAGTACCGCTGATTTCCATTTTGGATCATTAACTACTTCCTGAATGTTTCTCGGAACAAACAAATTAGAGATTTTTTTATGTAATGCCCTATGACTCTGAGATAGTTTATTATATAAGAGATATTTTGCAATATGATGGATAATACAAGACTAGGTACCTTAGTGCTATGAGAATGTCAAGATCATAGCAGGTATCAAGAACAAGAATAATATTGGATAGTAGAGGCTTCAAAGTACCTTGCATGTCTATAAGCTAATCATTTAGGATGTCTGATTGATGTTGTCCTCCTTGTGTAAACTCTAAACTCAAGTTCCTATTTTTTAGGATCATCTAGTAGTATTTCTCCTCATATCAAAATTTCAACATTTTTAACTTTATAATATTAGGAATAACTAGCTTTTATAGATTTTTAATGGATCCTACAGTTTTAGGCAAAGGAGTGGGATTAACTTCCCAAAAATTTTCTTTGCTTTGTTTCTCTCCCTAAAGAAACTTTTCCTTTAAAAAGGTTTATTTTCAAAGAAGGAGACGTCCCTAGCGACAGAGATTTTTCGAGTTTTGGGATTAAAACATTCATACCCTTGTTGGTTTGGGGCATAGCCTATAAAGACACAAGTTTCCTTCCTGGGACCAAGTTTAGACAGCCTTTAGTAGGTAAATGGACATTAGTAGTACACCAAAAACTCCTAGTGGTAAATTAGAATAGAATTGAGCTTTAGGAAAAAAAAATTAAAACACTCAAGGGGTGTAATATAGTTAAGAACCTAAGTAGGCATCCTATTTATCAAATGGGATGCTGATAAAATAGCTTCTGCACAAAATAATTTGGGAACATTTTTAGAAAACATAATGGCACGAGACACTTCTAACAAATATTTGTTTTTCCTTGCAGCAATCCTGCTTTGTCAAGGAGTATCGACATAAGTAGATTGATGTTGAATGCCCTTTTGCTTTAAAAAATTGCCAAGAATCTCTTTAAAATACTTAATGCCATTATCAGTGTAGAGAATGCTAATTTTTTTTGTTGAAATTGTTTTTTAATCATTGTATAAATTTTTTAAAATAAGGTTCCAACTTTTGATTGTTCACTCATTAAGTAAAATCAACACATACGAGTATGATTTTATCAATAAATGTAATAAATCATTTTCTTCCTAAAATCGTGATGATTCATGAAAGACCTCAAACATTACTATGAATAAGATAAAATGGTTTTGAAGGTTTACAATGTTGTGACGGATAAAAGGACTTATGACTTTTTGACAAAATGCAACTCTCACAATGAAATGTTGAACGATGCAATCCTTAAAATAATATAGGAAAAAAGTCTTTTTAAATATAGAAAATTGGGATGCCCTAACCTATAATGCCAAAGCATAATTTGATTCTTGATAGAAAGAGAATTGATGCTACTTAAGCTCTGAGATATTTTACCCTTAGAATCTTCATCATTAAAATAGTAGAGACCATCTATCATCCTAGCAATGCCAATCATCCTCCCCAAAAAGAGTGTCAAAGAAAGTAACCCGGCAATTAGAATCTTTAGACAATTTACTAACAGATAGGAGAAGTAAGTTTAGGTACATGAAGAACAAATTTAAGGGATAAGGTACTAGATAAGGTTACCAAACCTTTACCAGCAATAGGAGAATATGATCCATTTTCTATATGAATTTTTTCATAACCAGAGCAAGGGTTATAAGTATGAAACAAATTTGAAAGACTTGTCATATACTCAAAGGCTTCTGAATCATTAATCCAAGGAGCAGAAAAAGAATGACATACTAGGGTACTAGGATTACTACTTTAATGTGCCAAAAAAGCCTTAGGTGCAGCCAACAATCTAGAGTTAGATTTGAACAGCTTTAGGATGTGATCTAGTTGCTCTTTGCTAAAAGAGACAATCTTGGATTCATGAGCAGAGCCTGGTCGACCCCTATTCTCATTTCCCCCTTTCCAATTTGTTGGTTTTCCATGTAACTTTTAGTAGGTTTCATGTGTGTGCTTTGGTTTATTGCAATAGTAACACCAAACATGACGTTTTTGCTTAAATTTCCCCTGGACCATTTAGCTAGCACAAGCCTCTGCATTAAGGGCAGAATTCTCCATTGTTCTGACAAGTTTTTTCTTTCCTAATATAACAAGCCGGTGGTTTTCTTCCCTTTGAATTTCAGAAAACACTACTCCAATAAGGAGAAGGGGTTGTCTGCTAATAATTTTGCCTCTAACTCCATCAAGCTCAACATTTAGTGCAATAAGAAATTTAAATATATGATTATCCTCCACCTTTTTTTCTTATAGTGGTGTTAATCTTTTGATGATTTACACTCATAATTATCACTGAATAAGTCTAAATCTTGTCACAAACGTTTCAAAGTATTAAAGTATTTGGTAACACTTTCCCTACCTTGGCGATTTCTCTAAATTTAAGCGTCAACTCAAGCACATGAGATCGATTGCCAAAGTTTGAATACATGAGATTGATGTTGTCCCACAACTCCTTAGCAATGTAGTAACACATATAGTTGGAGTTGATTTTCTCCTCCATAGAATTTACCAAGTCATCATAATGAAAATTTTCAGCATCCTAAGTCCTGTAACCTAGATCCTCAAGGGCAAGTTCCTTCTTTTCTCCTATCAAGTAGTCAATTTTCCCTCTCCCTCGGATATGCATCCACACTAATTGAGACTAACTGAGATGTGTAACCTCGACTCTCAAGGGAATGTTCCTTCTTTTTTCCTGTCAAGTAGTCAATTTTTCCTCTCCCTCGGATATGCATCCACACTAATTGAGACTAAATGAGACCAATGCAGAAAAATCTCTCTATTTAGCCATATAGTTGTAATTTGGACAGAAGGAGAATCTAAAGTAGGTAGATGGGAGGTATTGTGCTAAGAATTTTAAAAGAGCTTGGTTGATTGGTGGGGATGGTGGTGGATACTAATACATAATCAGACATGATTGTGGACAATTAGGGTTGACAGATAGGGTTTTAATTTATGATACGGATAAGGCTTTTAGGAGACGACTAGTGTTTAATTTCTACCTAAAGCTCTAATACCATGTGAGAAAAAGTGCGAATGTTGTGTATATTTCATCTATTTAGGTTACATATAGATAGGAGTACAACAATATCTATACTGGGAAAGAATTCTATACAAATCAAATATCCTAATTTATTTACTTTGATTAAATCTCCACTAATATCTCTCCCAATTTGTTAGGAATAGATTTCCTACTAATTAGGAGCCACTTGATTCTGCTGCTGTTTATTTCTCCTCATCAGAATCCTAGTGGGTTCTCCACGATGTCTTGTTGGCATTAGATACTTTAATGTGAAATCATACAATAGGTTTGTAAAGATTCATATACTTTTTGAAATTGTAGATACGCAAAGTTTGGCGAATCAGGTCCCCAATCTCGAATAAACTCATAGAGAACAGTAAACCTTAATTACCACGAGTGATGCTAAAGCGGAACCATGTTCTATCACTGGACTAAGATCAGCTTTGATATGCAGCAGTATTTCACTAAGAAATTTAGGACTGTTTTGGAAAATATTATGGCTCGGAGTTAGAAAATCATGCACGGGGCATTTTTCTTCCATGAAATTTGTACAATTGAATTCTTCAGCTGGAAAAGCTGACATATGTTTGATTCTAGTTACAATTGGCATATAGAGAAGAAAAGCTTTCTCCTTGAATCACATCTGAGTTTCTTGTGCTAATCCAAGCATGAGATACTGCTTGCTGAAGACACTTCAGAGATTTCTGATAGTTTAGGAAACCCATGAACCAGAAATCAAAATTATCTAAAGTAACTATTTCTATGAACTTCTGTGATGGCTTCTTCACGGTTTCACTTTGATTAGCAGCCTTAATCTTTCTTAGTGGAATCACAACCTGCAGAAATTTAAGAACATTAGACACCAGAATCACAAAACGTTACTTCTCGAAAGAAGTCAGAAGTTGAAGGATGTTTTTGATAAACAATGTTCATGTTTCTTACTTTGTAATGGACTTTAACCATTTTCCCATCCGGAGAAGATAATTTGATTGATCTCTCGCTGCAGAAAGCGATCTTGTCGGTGGAGATAAACAGCAGACCTGCAATAGGACCAGCCGTAGTGGACAAGTAACACTGGCTTGCTTTTAGTAACCTCTCTCGTTCTCCAACTGTAAATAACAGTCTAAAAACTTTCTTCACTCCTCCTACTTGAATAATTTTAGCCCCCAAGCTCAACTTCCCTTTTAGGATCTCACTGATCTTGGTCCCTAATCTCACTGCACATACACAATTGCCGGTGACTTTAACATTTATCCATTATTTACTTATGTATAACAGACATGATGTCCTTTAAATCTCTAGATACTTGTCACCAACTCACCATGTTCTCGGATTCCATGTGCAAATTTGTCAGCCTTTTTCCCTAACTTGTTCATTCTTTTAAGCAGTGTATCAAGTGCATCTGTAATACAAAATCTTTTGATTAACATCGCAGTTCTCAGTTAGGAAAGGGATGGTGAAGATAGAGAGGGGCCTGGAGAAACTTACTTTGCCTGAATGCCAGAGACTTGTTTGCGGGAGTTGTATCATAATCCTGTCTGGCTTGCTCAAGTAATAGCCTTGGCATTCTTTCAATTCGATTCGCTACTGACTCGATTGCAATGCCAACAACTTCCATCTTTCGTGAATCCTTCATGTCTGATGTGAAAGAACAGTTAATTTGGACTTGATGCTTCAAGTATCTTCTATTGAGTGGCTGCAATACCTGCAGGTTGTGTTTGCTTGGCTTGGCTGTGAGAGATGAAGAATCTGGTTTGTTGATAGAACTTGGTATTCTACAAGTATATATACTAAGGATACTTGTGGTTGGTGAATCTAACTTTTTATTGCATGAGTAATCAAATGGCTCACTGACGAGAAGAAAGGCACCTTCTTTGACTCGAAAGATAATTTTCTTAAGCAAAGATAAAGAAAGTTGGCATGGTATGCTGCTTTAAGTACAGATAATTGTATGTCCAAATCTTCCCATTCTGAAAGTCTTCAAAATGTCTAATCAATATGTTCCTGAAACTTAAATTCCATTCCTACATAGCCCTGCAATTTAGAAATTAAACACTGTTTTAACATTCTAATTTTACATTTTAAATTAAACCATAGGATCTTCTCCTGAGATGGTTGTAAGCAAGGAACCACAACATCAAAACAATTTGCATTTGAGAATCTTACATTTACATGAACAGTAGCATCTCAACTTGATATTTCGATTAGTTCATAGACTCGGGACATCTCAGTTAAGAGGCTTCGGTTATCAGGCAGGCGTAGCTTCCTGAAATCATCAATACAGAATGCGGTTCAGTTTGCAGAGACAGGATTCATGGTGTCCTCTCTTGTTAACTTATTTTTAAAGAACAAGATGTCAGATATTGCATTTCCTTAGTTATCATACCATTCTTTCGGTAGTTTCAGGAAAATCAAATCTTTGTAAGATAGGCATGGGGCCAAGATAATAAAGAAAGGATTTCTTGATTAGTTGGGACAGTTTTCAGTTACGCAATCAATACAAACATCCAAGTAGCTTCTTGTATCCTGCATGCTGACTGTGTAATGTGTGTGTTTATTGACTTTTGAGCTGTCATATTAACTTTCTGATGCTACGTCTCTTTTTATCACAAAAGAAGAAATGAAACAAAAGAAGGGTATCGTGGCAAGACAAAAGTTATTGGATCAACTGAATATTGGTTATTTTACCTTTGAAAAATGGATAGCATGTTAGTTGTTTTGATGGAGTTGCCACGTTTCTTACATATGAGAGCTGATTGAACATGACAAGGAATAGTCCTTGGAATTTGGAAAAGAAACTGCACACACTGTCAACAGAAATAAGATTTCTGTATCTGACAAGCTTGAATTTGAATGGCTGATGTTGGAGTAACCTCCTTTCCTCATAACTTCTTTATTGGAATGCTGAGGTGCAAGTGATTGAGCAAAGTATGGGAGGACGATTTCCAAATCCATCTCATTAATATTACTCATGCTTGCGTACCATCTACTTAAAACGTCTTGGCTTTATTCTCTCAAAGATATACATCAACCACAAAAGTTTTGTATCGAGTGTCATGTCATGTGCATACATTCTGACGTGTGACAGCAACTTTCTGAGTAGACCTTTGACGTATCAGGCTTGCGTGCCTCATATCAAACGATTGATCCCCTTGTTTTCCTTTCTTTTTCTTTTCATATTTTATTAATAAAGATTTGATACGAATTAATAAGAAATAAGATGATTAAGAGATCGATTTGGACTAAAGATTTGATATGACAGATAGAACAGAACTGAATAAAAAAGAAATCGAGTCATTAGCCGTCCAGGATTTCAAGTGTTTTCCATAGATTTCCAACTAGCGACAGTGAGGTCCAACATATAGTTCCGGTAATGCATCAACCGGAGACCAAAAGAAATGCAGTAAGCTGCAGCATAATCTACAAGCTCCTGATCTTTCTGCTTGAAAACAAACGGCAATATTGCAGACGAGAAAGGGGAGCCGAGACTAGCACACAACTGTGTCTAGCATGGTACCCAGAGTCTGAACTATGTTGGAAGACATCAAATTAGAAACATGCTCTTCAAGGTGCTTCTTTGCGTCCTGCCTTCCCACATTCGCAATCGCTGGCTTCTCAGGGGGCAGCTCGTCCTTCTCCTGCACCGCCTTGTTGTACTTAATAGCTAAGCTGAGCATTTCCTGTAAATTTAAGGATAAGCAATCCCATATCACTTGAATACTGAATATTACAGTAAATAGTTTATTATCTGTCAGTCACGCAATAGAAATCTCTGCCAACAATTTTCAGTTAAGGTGGCTACTCTAACAATGGAAACATGCAAAATACTTATTCTATAATAGAGACGTGCGCATTTCATTCCCTCAATCGAGAATTTACTCTAGATCACACTTTTTTTTTTATAATTACAATGGAAAGAGAACAAAAGGATCACAAAAAACGGGGGTACAAAGCCCCGCTCGCATCCTGGTGAAGAAGCTCCAGGACGGCCCCCGGAGGCTCTCGAAGAATGAACAGGCCCGGATCTAAGAAATTGGCACAGGCCGCGAGTCTGTCAGCGCACTGGTTGCCCTCTCGTCCGACGTGGCACAAGACCACCTCCCAGTCCTGATGTAAGAGCCCTCGAATACCTGCAACCAATAAAAGATCCTCAGTCAGAACCTGCTGGAAAGAGGAAAGAATATTAATGACCTCCAAAGAATCGACTTCAAGGACAAGCCGGCGGTAACCCCTCTCCCACGCCAACATGAGGCCAGAATGGACCTCGTTGAGGGGGGAGCTGCGGTCAAACCGCTGTTGAAATCCGCCGCACCAGTGGCCAAACCGATCTCGAAGTAACCCTCCGGTCGGCGCCCGATCAGTTCCGGGGTAGACGGCCCCATCCGTATTCAACTTTACCCAGCCCTCTAGTGGCTTAGACCAGCCCACTGGAGTCCCAACAGGTATAGGGGGCCCGGGGCTACACAGGGCTCCATAAGCCGAGCTCTGGAAATCCACTCAACATACTCCATAACCAACCGACGACCACCCGTCGGCCAAAGAAAGCCCTGCTCGAACAAACTTTTGTTACGCCAGGTCCATAAGTACTAACAAGCCACCCCAAAGATAACCGACCATTCAACTTGCTGAAAAAGCCGCATGTTGGTAAGATTAGCGAGAACCCACGCCCCGTCCCCCTGGTGGAAGAAACGCGGCCCCAACACATCCAGAGGAAACTGGGCCCAAAAAGTGCGCACCCGCGGGCAATCCCGCATCACATGGATCGTGGTCTCATCATGTCCACAGGAAAGGCATCGGCTATTCGTTGTGAGGTGCCGGAGGACGCGTTGACGATTTGTCTGAAGTTTACCGTACGCCAAGAGTCACAAGAAGGATCGGATCCGTTGAGATCCAGCACATTTCCAAACAACTTCCCACACAATTGGCTGCGAGGCAACCCTGGGACACTCCTGTAACTCATAAGTCGAAGCGACGGTAAACCTCCCATGGGAGGTGGGGCCCCAGAGGAGTTGATCGGCCACGCCCTCAGCGAACGGAGGTCGCATGGAGGCTAGGTCGAATCTGACTGCAGTCGAGAGATACTGCTGAAACATGGGCCAGAGCCAGGTGCCTTGCCCGTCTGTGAAGTCGGTCACCGTAGCATACAGAATAGTGTCGGGGACGCCCACGGTGGCCTGGTTTAATTCCCTCACCTGAACAGTTTGTTCATTGGTCTTTGAATGAGTTTCAAACAGCCTAAGTGTCAATCCATTCGTCCATTTCTTCTTGTGCAGATTAAGAAGCATCTTCTCCTCAAGTTCATTCTTCCTGTAATAGATGGCTATCGAGTAATAGTGTCTGTTTGATACACTCATATCTTTATATACGTTTAGGACTTAATTTAGAATCATTTACATTCATTTTATGTTCATCTATGACTGGTTTATCATATTTTAGCATTATTCGAGGTTTGTTGACGTAAAATGCATAAATGAAACAAATAGACTTGAATTGCACTGTTTTTGAGTTTCTGGCAGACTTGACCTCTAGTCATTGTGAGATTTTTATCTCGAGATTGGTTTAGCCAAAAATTCTGAAATTTCATACTTAACTTCTTGACTCATTGATGGATTTTTTGGGACCAATTTCAGATTTTTTGGAACTGGAATTCAGGATAAATAAATTAACGAAATTCACGTCATATTTTGGAGCTTCAGAATGACCCATTAACGATGTTTTGGCCATAACTTTTGACTCAGATAGCGAAATCCCGTGATTCAAGTCTCATATTGAAGCTAACTCAAAGATGAAGATATTGATAAAATTTTAACTTCTAAGTCATCACCGTTTAATTTTTATGCATTGTTGAAATTGGCCTTAAAAAAAACCATTCCAACCAGCCCATATACATGCACTCTCCATTCACAAAAAGCCTCCATCCTTGACTTTCCACTCACAAAGCAGCCCCCACTTTCGGTGACAAACCTTAGCACTCCACTCACCAACAGCTAGCCTCCAATCGATGCACAAGAGACGAAAAAAGCACCAGCCACCTAAGAAGAGAAATTCAATTCAGCCTCTCAATCAAGCAGCCCCCACCTTTGATTTTTCAACCCCCATCTACCACTCCCTCACGGCGTCTCTCCAACAACGCTCTCAACAACACAAAAGTCTCCATTTCATAGCCATAATCCACGCGCAAGACAACAAGCTTCCATCCACTTTCAACGCTGCAGCCATTTTTGAAGCCCCTCCCTTATTATAACAAAACAAACAATACATGCACAAGACCACGACTTCAACGCTTCATCATTTTTCCATTTAACTCTCCATCAACGCACCTACGCCATTCTCTACACTCTTCACACCTCCACCGAAAACAGCTCCACCTTCATCTTCATTCACGCAATCCTCATCCACACCAACCAACGAAAGTCTTCTTACTTCTTTCTCTCAACTCAACAAAGCAAGTCTCCAAACAAAATACTTCACTCACTCACGGCATTTTCACTACCTTCACGTCTTCACCAAAGCAGCCAGCATCTACTCTCCAAGGAGCTTCCACTCACCAGCAACAACAACGTGGCCTCTTGTGCATGTATTATTTGTTTTGTTGTAATAAAGGAAAGGCTTCAAAAATGGCTATATCGTTGAAAGTGGATGAAAGTTGATAGAAGCTTGTTGTCTTGTGCGAGGATTATGGCTGTGAAATAGAGACTTTTGTGTTGTTGAGAGAGTTGTTGGAGAGTTGTCGTGATTGCTTGCTAGAAGAGTGACTGAGGCTACTCTTTTAGTCCAAAATGGAGGCTTAAAATGAGTGTAGCGTGAATGAATTTTATGGTTGTTTTTGTTGGTTGATGGATGTGTGGAGACTGCAGTCAAAAATAGTGGCAGTGACGTTGTGAAGAAGAGCTATCAATCCTTGGCTGTGTTGGTGGAGTAATTCAAGCAAAAGAAAGCTGCTGCTGTGTGAGTCCTCTTTCGGTGGATTGGGTGCTAGTTTGTTGCTGGAAAGTCAAGGATGGAGACTTTTTGTGAATAGAGAGTACACGTACATGGGCTGGTTTGAATGGTTTTTTTTAAGGTCAATTTCGACAATGCATAAAAATTAAATGGTGATGACTTAGGAGCTCAAATTTTATCAGTATCTTTGTCTTTGAGTTAGCTTCGATACGAGACTTGAATCACGGGGATTTCGCCATCTGAGTCAAAAGTTATGGCTGAAATATCGTCAATAGGTCATTCTAGTGCTCCACAATATGACGTGAATTTCGTTAATTTATTTCTCCTTAATTCCAGCTCCGAAAAACCTGCAATTGGTCCCAAAAAATCCGTCAATAAGTCAAGAATTTAAGTATGAAATTTCAGAATTTTTGGCTAAACCAATCTCGAGATAAAATTCCCACAATGACTAGAGGTCAAGTCTGCTAGAAACTCAAAAGCAGTGCAATTCAAGTCTATTTGTTTCATTTATGCATTTTATGTCAACGGGCCCCAAATAATGCTAAAACAAGATAAACCAATCATAGATGAACATAAAATGAATGCAAATGACTCTGAATTAAGTCCTAAATATGAGTGTATCAATGATCCATCACAACCTTCTCAAATAAAGCTGAATGGTCTACGACACCAAAGCAAGCTTTGGGTGCACCAGCATATTGTTAATAAATCTAGAGAGAGGAAGGTTTTACGACATATAAACTTGTCTCTTAAACATTTGCATGCATTATTTAATTATGCATGGAAGGTTCGCACAAATTATGTTCTTAAATGCCAAAGCAAGCACACAAGAAAAAAAATTATTATTTTGTAGAATTAACTAATTATAATAAAAATAAACTTCTCTTTTGAACACCAAGAATTTCCATAAGCTGCAAAACATTTGAAGCACCAATTCACAATAACTCAGTGACCTAGAAACTAAATACACGTTTTCACCCTATAATGAACTGACAAAAACCAACAGAATTATAAAAGCAGGGCAGTTCATAAATCTCTGTAGTCCCCCCAGCATTGTAACCTTCTGCACAAGTCAATTAAGAAAGCCTTGTTTCATATGGTCAAATGGTGTCGGCATCTCTAGACCATGATTGGCTACATTTATTAGACTACATGATTGAAGTACCAAAATTACAAAATCAAAAGTTTGCATCAAGTTAAACAAATCCAAGAACATTGATAAGAAAAAGGTAAGAAAATAAATATAGACAGGCTAATTTTAGCTAAGCTCAAATCATTTATAAGTGTCAATTAAGGGATCAAATAATAGTAAGTATTGTCTCCCATTTACGCTATTGGGGTTACTATTTGCAGCCAATTCACAAAGGTGGCTGTTTGACAGAACACCTTTTTAATGAAAACATCATACTATTGCCACATGTGAAAACTAAAGATATAATCTTAAGTAGTTGGTGATTACCATGGTAAATCTTACACCAAAAGCAAAAAAGATTACCATGGTAAATCTAACCCAGTAACTTTCAGGGAAGGGAATAAGTTTGAATGGGGTATAGGCCTTCTTTCCTCTTTCCATACTTGGCAAACAGTGCTTCCATGATTGAGAGGGGTAGTGAAGTGATGAAAACAGAAGCACACATCTTGTCAATGGAAGTTAACATTTTTCTGAAGAAGGGTTTGGAAAATCAAGTTATTTCAGGAACATTCAAGCTGTTTATGGTTCCAAGAACTGAAAGCTCCTAAAGGGCTTGGCACCTTCATTAGACAATCTAACTGCCATGACGTTCAAACAATTAATAATGGGGATTGGGAACTTGCTTTTACTATGGGTTCCCTGGTAAACGTCTAACTGCCCTTGAAGTGGAGAAAAGGGAGGGGGAAAAAAAAAGCTAACCAAAGCATAAGGAAAACTAAACAACCCGACAAAACATGAATCTTTGTCGTTTCATCAATTGTCAAGCCAATCACTTTGAAATCAAGTATCACTTGTTTGTTTGCTGGGATCAAAGGGAGATATTTCTGGACTCTCATGGCTACTCATTTATGACACTAGAATATTGAGACTTCAAGTATTCTTGGGAATAAAAATGGAAAGCAATTAATTGAAATGATAATTACGTGTTAACTGGCATGCAAGAGTAAGATCAAGTTAGAAGCTGAACACGTAAATGCAAGGGTTATATCCCACATAAAAGTGGTAGTTAGTCAAGCTATATGATAGAAACTCTAGCTTATATCACTAGAGGTGAGTATATTATTAAATATAATCAGTGTTAAACACTGATATTTACAGATATAGTCCACTGACCACTATCTATACCAGAGCCAGAAAAGCTCCTCAGGGAGAAAGTTCATTCTCTCTGTCTAACCTGTTACTATTTTTCTTGTGCCTATCTCTCCCTCCTTTCCTCCCTCACAAAACCAGACCTCTCACCCCCTTTCAACGTGATAAATAAAATTATAGGACCAATAAAACAAAGAAAAACACATAATTAAAGGAATAGATGCAACAATCAAAGGAAAAGAAACTTACATCAGGTTCTTCGAGCCAAACTGGGTTTAAAGGACCTTTCAATCCCAAGCATCAGCCCCATAAAAACCGTTAAAAACGTCAGATTTACAATTTGCACACACACATTTGCATTAGAATAAGGGGAAAAAATACGAAATTTACTAAGAAAAACCTCGCGCTCTGACACCAAAGGAAGATTTAACAAGCCCGAACAACCCGATTGAAGCCTTACAGCTTCAAAATCTGGGTCAGCTTGAGTCATTCTGCCATGAAAAAATAAAAGGTCATACTTTTCAGACTAAAATCATGCAGCAAAAAGAAGGGATAATAGAATCAAAGTTAGAAACCCCAACCTCACATATACAATCTGGTAAATCACCGATCTGATTCGTTTCATATTTTTAATTCTAAGCCATACCCACCCACTTTTCCACCGGAAAACGAAGAGCTGACTCTCATCGGAACCAAATTTGGGCTGAACTGAAATTTGGTGAAAATGCAAATTTAGGGAACACTGAAGCCATCTTATATGTACATTTCATCTTTCAGGACCATAACCAGGGTTCTTTTTTCTTGTACTTCTGTACTATTATTGTACTTAACTTTTATTATTATTTAAATTCTTTTATTATGATTTAAGTAATTGGATATATCACAGAAAAAATGAGGAAAAAACATTAAATTACCATTTTCCCTAATTTATATTAAATTAATATATCATAAATGTTAAAAACAGAAATCTTTTTAGAACTCATTAAAAAATCAATTAAATATATCTTTGAATTTAAGTTTCGAAACTTGTTAAATATATTAATATTTTGTTTTACCAATTAACCTATTTGATTAGTTGATACTTTGACTTACAATTTTAAGTAATATTTCAATCGGATCGAAAGTTAACTTGATTAGACAAGATGTTTAAAGTGAAGAGGAGTGTTGTCGATACAGTTTCTGCGTACATAACCACAATTACATACAAGATCGTTCGAATAACAGAAATGCGTGATAGAGAGATTAAGAGAAAGAGAGTTACAAAGAAAGATATAGAGAGAGAAGGATTTCATTTATTGTAACAAAACATGTCTATATATTATGTTGGGACATGCTTTAATACATTCTCGAGTTATCCATTATATTCGGGTACAGACGTCATCCTATAATCTTATTCTAAACGTTGCGTATAATACTAGTTAATATTCCGAATCTTCCGCATTCTTGCTCACGCTTCTTCATCTTCGATAATCTCCGCAACAATTCCCTTCTCTTTAATGTCTTTGTCTATCAAGTTGATTTCTGGAAACCGATTTTGGAGGTTGAAAACATACTCCCATGTAGCACTAGTATTCTCCCCTTCTGACTATTGAATCAACCATTGTGTAACTACTCAATTATTCCTTTTGGTGATTCGCCTATCTAATATTGCTACTGGAACTCGTTCTACAAGCGTAAGAAACTCTGGTAGCAATGAAGAAGTGTGTTCTTGCCCCTCATGTGCCTTCTTAAGGTGCGATACAAGAAATACTAGGTGTATTGTTGTCTCGGTTGGAAGGTCTAACTTATAAGCCATCTCTCTAATACATTGAATCACCCTATATGACCCGTAGTACAGTGGAGATAGCTTCTAATTGCTCCTCCTTTGTAAACAAAATTGCTTGTACGGTTGTAATTTTAACAACACCATGTCTCTCACCTTGAATTCTTTGAATCCATATACTGCTTCACTCAATTTTGGGCCCTCTGTAAATGAAATTTTGTAACATTAAGCATAGTCTCTCTGTTCTATAAAACCTGATCAACTTCTAAGACCTTTGAATCCCCTACTATGTAAAGAGTATACATTAGTGGCGGGTAACCGTACAGAACTTCAAAAGAAGTGGTGTTGATGGCTACTCGATAAGTAGTATTGTACCATCATTCCGCCAATGCTATCCATTCTCCCCATTTCTGAGGTGTTTCTCCATAGAAACAACGCAAATATGTCTTGAGAATTTTTCCTACTACCTTCGTCTATCCATCTATTTGTAGATGGTAAGCAGTCGAATATTTCAACTTAACCCCCTGCAACCGAAGAAGCTCCTGCCAAAATTTGCTCAAGAAAACTAGGTCTCTGTCACTAACAATGGACTTCGACATTCCATATAATTTAAACACATTACGAAGGAATAATTCAGCTATATCATAAGCAGAATAAGGATGTTTGATAGCAATAAAGTAGGAATATGTAGTGAATCGATCTGCCACCACTAATATAACAGATTTTCCCTTCGAAACAAGTAAGCCCTCCATAAAATTAATACTCAACTCCTTCCAGCTTCCTTTTGGTATCTTGAGAGGTTGCAGTAATCCTGGGTAAGCAAAATTATCTTGTTTATTTCTCTGGCAACTCATACAATTTTGAATGTAAACCCTCACATCTCGAGTCATGCCCTTCCAGAGGAACATTTTCTGTAGCTTCTCCGTAGTGGCTACTGCACCTGCATACCCTCCTATGTCATCGTCATGACTAATGTCAATGATCTGTTGACGGATTCTCGAGTTGGCACCCATTACTAAGCGTCCCTTCCATCTTAATAACCCATCCTTCCATTCGTAAGCATAGGGTTTAGTATTGTCAGATTCCAATGTCTTGATTAAGTCCTGAATTACTCCATCTTCCTGCTAACTCTTTTTTATTTCTTCTAGCAGCTCACCTTGCATCTGTGTTACTGATATCATTAACATTTCTACACTTGTGATTCTTAAAAGGGAGTCCGCAGCGACATTCTTCTTACCACTTTGGTATTGCACCTCAAAGTTATAGCCCAAAAGCTTCGATAGCCATGATTGTTAAAATGAAGTCGACCGATGTTGTTCCAACAAATATTATAGGCTCCGATGATCAATTTTGACAATAAAAGATCTAGGACTCAGGTAGTGATGCCATGCTTGATGGCCTTAATTACCTCTAGAAATTATTTTTTCATAAGTGAATAACCTATGATGCCTCCTCGCCAATGACTTACTTAAGAAGGTGATGGGATGACCTCCCTATTGATCTACCGCACTTATTCCTTGCTCACTTGCATCAGCTTCGATCGCAAATGGTTTGGAGAAGTTCGGTAATGCTAACACCAGGGCTAATATAATTGCTTTCTTCAATCTCCCAGAAGCCATTTGTTCCTCTTGTTGCCAATTCCAACTGGATAATTTTTCCTTCGTAAGCAATTCTGTTAGTGGTTTTGTCAACACCCTGTATCCTTTGTTGAACCTTCTATAATACCCAATAATTCCCAAAAATCCCTGTAGCTTCTTAACACACTTCGGTACAGGCCACTCTTTGATTGTTCTTACCTTCCAAAATTCAGTTGCCACCCCTTCTTTTGAGATAGTATAACCCAAGTAATCCATAAGATAGTATAACCCAAGTAATCCATCTGTTAAGCTTCGAAAACACATTTACTTCCTCGTAGAAATAATTGATTGTCCAATAATTTCTAAAGAGCTAATCAAATGTGTTCTACATGTAACGTCAACGATGAACTGCATATTAGTACATCATTAAAAAAACTAAGATGAAATGACGCATAATGGTTTAAACATTTCGTTCATTAATCATTGGAATGTGGATGGTGCATTCGTCAGCCCGAAAGGCATCACTAAGAACTCGTAATGTCCCTCATGTGTTTTGAAAGCAGGCTTTGGAATATCTTCCGGTTGCATTTGGATTTGGTGGTGACCCGAATACAGATCCAGCTTAGAAAACCAGCTGGCTCCATACAGTTCATCCAACAATTCTGCGATGACGGGTATTGGAAATTTGTCTTTCACCATATATTTGTTCAACTCCTAATAGTCCATGCACATTCTCCACGAGTTGTCATTATTCCTGACGAGAACTATTAGTGACACATATGGTTGTACTTGCGATTTGGAGGGAGATGAGACGATTCCTGGAACACCTTTGCATAATCAGACAACACTGTATTAATCTCGTCAAACACTCTTCCTTGCTCCTCCATCATTCGTATTTGCTAGATATGATATTCAATTGGAGTGGAAAGTTGTATCATGAGCAACTGGCCACTCGAAGAACACTGTAGAACCTTCTGAAACCCTTTGCTTCAAACGACTCTTGATTTGCCTTCTGGATTTCGCTGCAAGGTCACCACTCCCCCCTCCCAACTAAATGTCATTGTTCGATTCCTAAAGTTGCATAAGATGACGTTTAGTCCCAACAACCATTGAACAGTTAAAACGATGTCACAACCTCCTAACGATAATACCATAGCGTACATACTGAATTGCACGCCTTGCATGGACCATGCAAAGTTCTTGCAACACTGTCGACATTCCAATTGTAAACCTCCACCCACCATAATTGAAATGGGATCAATCTCTTTGAAGTCACACTTCCCTTTCCTTGCCACCACAATGTCCACAAAATTGTGTGTACTACCATTATCAACAAGTATGTGAATTTGTCATCGTTGATGCATTCCCATTAATAGCATTTGCTTAAATTCTGTCTCCCCTGAGGATCCTAACATTGCTTGCATGGAAACTATGGGACAATCTTTATCTACACACCCTTCCTCCAAATCCTCCTCCTCCTGGTCGAGTGATACTTTCCCACTGTCATTTACTTCAGAAACTATGTAAAACTGTAGCTGCCTCTTTTTACATTTATGGTCCAACATGTACTTCTCGTCGCACCAAAAAACAAAGCCCCTTTGCCATTTTTTTCATTAAAATCTCTACTACTGATGGGTTTTGAAGATTTGTAAGATTGCACTGATGGTGATCATAGTGTTGAAGGCGGTGTAGGTAATATACCTTCTATGCTCATACTGTGATTAATTATTGTTGAGTGAGGTGCTTTAAAGGTTAATTGAAATTATTACCATTAGTCACGTTCCTTGTGGAATGGGTTCTATTCAACATAGAGTTGCCTGTCGACATCAGTATTGCTTCCTGTTTTCGAGCTAATGTATAGGCCTGATGCAATGAGTGAGGTTTGTGTAATTTCATTGACACACCAATCTCTGGTTTATGGCATTTAACAAAAAACCTGACTAAGTATTCCTCTGAAAGAGAAAGCCTATTAGAGTGATGATCAAACTGAACACAATATTCTAGTACTGTCCCATTTTGCTTCAACTCCTTAAAATACCCCACAGGATCATAAAAAATTTCTACATCAAACCTCTGTTTAAGAGCCCTTATGAATTCTGCCCACTCCACCACCTCTGTTTTATTATGATTTCTAATGAATAAACGATACCAATGTTGTGCACATTCATCCATGTGCACAATGACTATGTTCACATTCATTTTCTCCAGAGTCTAGTCTAACTGAAAGAACTGTTCACAACAATACAACCACAGCTTAACGTTTTCTCCATCAAATGAAGGAAATTCAATTATGTTCAACCTCGTTGATGTGGCGTTCCCTTCCTTTTCATGTTATGTTTGACTATTTTGAGGTGTATGATCTGTTGTACTACTTACTTCCCTTATTTTGACAATCCTAATGAAAGCAATGTTTGTAACTCGCACATTTCCTTTTCTATTTTTTCTGTTTTATTTTGTACCTTTGATAGCAAACGCTCACTCCTATCCTGCTTTTCCAGAAGCAATCGTTCATGGCAACTATGTGCTTATGCGAACATCTTCTCACTCTAACCCTGTGCTTCCATGAGTCCCCTCAAGTTATCTTCCAACCTTCGAAACTTTGCTCCTCTAGTCCCTTCTGCCATTGTCTGTCCCAAATCATCTGCTCTGATACCAATTGTTGATAAAGTTTCTACCACACAACCACAATCACACACGAGGTCATTCGAATAATAGAAATTCGTTATAAAGAGAGAAAGAGAAAGAGAGTTACAAAGAAAGATATAGAAATAGAAGGATTTCCTTCATTGTAACAAAACATCGTATACTGTGTTGAGACATGCTTTAATACATTCGCGAGTTATCCACTATACTCGAGTACAGACGTCACCCTATAGTCTTATTCTAAATGCTGCGTATAATACTAGTTAATATTCTATATCTTTTGCGTTCTTGTTCACGCTTCTTCATCTTCAACAATCTCCGCAATAAGTGTACTTACTAATCGGTGGCGTGTACTCTTCACATATGCCACACATATATATATAAACACATCACATACCTAACCTAAGTTGCTTTTAGGGCTTTCTTTGAGGAAAAAATTGTGACTTTCCATCTATAGACCCCTCTATATTTTGCTTTATCTTTTATCATAGTTCTATTTCCATTTCTTGATTTTGTTTCCTTTTATATAAGTTTGTTTTCTATGAAAAGAAATATCTATTTCCATTTCTTTTCCTTCTCTCCATCTTCTGAAGATTTTTTCACTTTCGGTTTGCATTGTCTATTTAGTTCGTGATCAGTTCCGGCAACTCCACACACTGCAGCTTCATTGGTGTTGAAGCAAAATTTGCAATACCATTTTCCCTTAGGGATGCATCACAAATTTAAGTTAACTCACTATGAAAAATTCCATCAAAATAAAAACAAATAGCACATCAAATGATCAATAACACCTCTTCACAACTCTAATTCTTCTTTTCGACATGGTTTTCCACCTCCTGATTGACATTACAAACTTAAGTTGCAGCAGCTTCTTTTGCAGAACATTGGTTCTTATCCTTCTATGAGGAAGCATGGCATGGAATTGCTACCTTGGAGACTTTCTCATGCTCTTCAGTTAATATCTCACCTAAATCAAAGACATGAAATTTCTTAGGTCTAGAAAGCTAACTACTATAAGGTAAATCTACTATGATGGCACCATTATACAAACATGAAAATTTTTTATTTTATTTCTTTTTTGGCCATAGAAAGTTCTTAAGAGAGACAAATTAAGAGAGATAAGGCTTCTAGTTTAGAAATATTAAGAGAAGACGCCTAAACGCTCTAGTAAGAAGATGCGAGAGGATCGTACTTAGAGATTGTAAGAGAAATTTATAAAGGCTTGAGGAGGGAGGTGATCAAGAATGATTTGTTAATATTGAAACTTACTGAGGACATGACCTATAATAGAAAACTTTGGTATGCTAGAATTCAGGTAAAGGATCCCTCATAAAGAGATCCTGGTAACTCTAGTATATCTTTTACCTATTGTCAATTGTAGTTAGCCTAAGTAGTATTTACTTATTACTCGTATTATTAGTATTATTATTAAAATATTTAGAATATTTGTTATTCTATTTAGTGGTATTAATATCATCATGTCTATGATTATTAGTGTTACTATGATTTTTACTTTTAATAATATTTTTATTTTATTTTATCTCTTTTATTATATATATCATTTATAGTTGTTTTTATTTATTTATTCCTAAGCATTTTTATTTTTATTTTTATTTTTATTTATTTTATTTTTTATTATTTATTTATGTGTTCTCTTTCTTTCCTAATTTTATGGTTGTTTATTTATTTGTATTCTTTTTTATTATTTGTATTTTTTTTCATTCATACATGTGGGTTATTTAGAAACACCCTTTCTTTTAATTAGGGGTAAAATTGCGTACTACAAGACTTCCCTACACCTCATGTTCCAGCGAGATTTATGTTGTTTAAGAAAGTTTGTAACTTCATTCTATCTTGAGCACTAGGATCATTATTTGCATCTTGATTCTAGATACTACTCTTAAATATACTCCATCCAATTCATAATAAGAGTCGTTTTAGAAAAATACACGCTTATTAAGAAAGCTAATGAAATTATAGATATACCCTTATTAA
>JANIPM010000231.1:14075356-14092120 GCA_027478405.1 Erythroxylum cassinoides
TCTAAATTTCCTCCTAAAATAAGTCTTAAGAAGTTGAGGTGGAGGTGTCGTATCAATGCATCCCTCCTAGAAATTCGCCTTGTTCTTAAGGCGGAAAGAAGGAAATCTTTGCATATTCCCCTGTTCCGTCACCTTCGGCTTCGTTTTCAGCCAAAATTTTTGTTAGTGCGCCGTCGCCGTCGTCATCGGCCATCTCTAGGAGATTGAGGGTCGTGGCCTTGCAGCAATGGCCGGGAGAGAACTTCCCGTTGCAACAGAAGCACAAACCCTTCGAAATACGCAGTTGTCTCTCCTGGTCTCAAGTGCGCAGCGTCGCTGGTTGAGAAGCAGAAGTAGATGTGGAATGTTGTGCTGTTGGGTTGCTGGTGAATGGACCTTCACGTGGCAAATTGAAAGTTTGGGCCTGTGAGGTATTGGGCCTATTAGAGTTGACCCATTGATTTGCTTTTGGCTCACTTTTAAAATTGGTCTTTTGTTCAAACTCTAGTGCCAAACTCATAGCCCGATAGACAGATTTGAGCTTGTGGATTCTCACATCATATTTCAATTCATCTCGCAGCCCATTAAGAAAAATTCCCAAGAGACAATGTTCAGGCCAATTTTTGACTCGAGCTGAACGTTTAGTAAAGTCTTAACGATATTCTTGTATTTTACCCGTTTGACGAACAACACAGGGATATTCATCAGGATTCTGGAATTCAGCAAGACCATATTGTTCTTGAAACGCGTTCACTAACTCCTCCCAATACAAAATAGTTCTCTCGGAATTGATCCAAGCGAACAAATCAAGTGCATCACCTTCCAAATACGTAACCGTTACATCAACTTTCGATTCTTTGGGTGTTTGATAATACCTTAAGTATTTCTCAGCCTTCAAAACCTAACCACGTGGATCTCCTCCTTCAAATTTTGAGAATTCTATCTTAGTATAAGGTGGGCGCGTGGTACTTCTATAACCCCCGTATTGTTCTCCTACGTCCTCCGTCTCATCGTTCCAATGAAATCTTCCCCTTGTTCGCCGATCATTACTACTCTCAAGTTTCTTCCACTTGTCATCAGCAACTATGGTGTCAAATATCTCAAGACGAGAGGCTATGGCAGCTAATTGTTGAGATACTAGTTCCAGTATATTATCATAGGTTTGTGGTAAGGGGTCATTGGTGGAAGAACGAGTAATAGCCATAGCTCTGATACCAAATTGATAGAAATCAGAAAAGAAGGAAAATATAAGTAACTAAATAACAGAATTTTATTGATAAATTTGAGAGCAAAAATCTTAAACTCCCAAGTCAGTCCGTATGAAGACGACTAAATTTAAAAACCAAGAAATTAATTTCTCCCCCTATTCACTTGCTCTAACTATCAGATATTTATAATGCTAAACTCCTAACAACTCATAATCTACTCCTAAGGATAACTCATAATCTATTCCTAAGGATAAGCAACAATAAAAGCTAAAGCCAATCGGTAAAATAACATAATAGCTAAAATAATGGGATGTGACTACTGAATGTGTGTTAGAATCAACTACTGACTGACTAAATCTTGGCCCACGTGATCCTCGTATTTTTCTAAATTTCCTCCTAAAATAAGTCTTAAGAAGTTGAGGTGGAGGTGCCGTATCATTGGATAATAACATCATATAGAAACGATGTATCCAAAAAGAGAGAGAGAGAGAGAGAGAGAAGGTAACCCTAATAGCTGTATATTGTACTGAAAAATAAAAGGAATGATGTACATTTTAAAATTACGCATTTCACCAAATATACTTGTACAACAAAACTCACATCTTTAAGGATGGTTGATGTCGTACAATATAATCAAATTGCCAAGTATAAACAGCTATTAACAACAAAACAGACCACAATGGCAACCCTCCTAAAACAAACTTCAATCATACCTGGAGCTGTTGTTCCTCCTACCCCACCACTTCTTTTTCATCTTGTCAAGAGCACCTTCTTCATTTCCAAGTTTATTCAATACCACCTTGGTTTCTCTTAGCCTTGATCCATAATCCTTCTTCCAAGCCTCAAACATCTGTTTTAACCTTCTAAGCTCTTGGTCAGGGTCCAAACTTGCATCAACTTGGCCTGATTTCACTTCTACCAAAAATTTGGCATCATCCCCAAATACTTGAATCCTCTGCTCAAATTCTTCTGCCAACCGGCTTATAACGCTCAAACCTGCACTCATTGGCCTCACACCATTGCTTTCTTGACGCCTATGGATACTTCCAGTATCCCAGCTGTAATCTTTTTCATCACCTGCATTAACTGATGCATCAGAATTTCTTTCAGAATCATCAACAGCAAGGCTTTTCTTTGCTATCGATAGACTGGATTGTAGAGATCTCATCTGTTTCTGCCACACTTCTTCCATGGACTTCATTTTAAGCTCATATTCCGACCAACGGCTCTCATATTGTTGGAGCCGTTGGCTCAAGATGTCATTTTCCTCTTCTTTCACTCTATGAGCAGCCTCAGCTTTAAGAATTCGTCGATGAAGTTCAGCTAGAAAAGATGCCTTCACTAGCACCTCATCTGACTCATTGTCCTCCTGTTAGAATGTTGTAATAGTTTAATAGGTCAAAGGGAACTAAAACCATAAGCTAGAAGAAAAGCAGGAACATTGCTTGCACACGAAGCTAGTAAATGACACTCAAGATGACTGAATTTCTACGATCAAGTATTTAAACATTAAGCACAGAACAGAACCGAGAAATTTGGGATCAGCAGATAACAAGATTAGACAGGCAAACACTTTTTCATTTTTCAACATTATCCATAAACATGATTTCAATTTGAGCATATGGAAATACAGAAGTTTAAGAAGTAGAATGTGGCAAGTTACCTTCGGTACCTCCAATTTCACTAACCCTATATTGCCCGAGCATCGTCTAACCAACCATCCACGAATAACTGCAGCAAAACACAGACTATAAACTGTAAGTATATACAAATATTATTATAACTATAAAGCTGGTAATAGCTCTCTATCTAATCCAAACCTGTCCCGCTAAATTAGAAAATACTATTCAACATTGTACACCAGGCTGTTGCAACTTCAAATTTTTTGCAGTCTTATTAAACGAACCTGTAGTCTTTTCTTTAGTGAAGTTTAATTTTAATCATGCAAATGAGGAGAAAATTGCAAAATTTGACAAGAATGGCCTGTAACTAGTAAGACCAAATTTACCTGATTGTATTGCAATTGATGCCTTTTGAATATCATTGTATCTTTTTCTGCAGGTCATGCTTCTGATCTGATTTTGTATAAGCACAACAGCTTTATGTTTTTGAAGTAAGACAGCATATTCTTTTCTACCTTTCTCTCCACGAATAACTGCAGAAGAAAATATGAAGTTTTAATGCAAACTTATGTATGAGACGATGATCCTTAAATATGAACAGAAGTAGATACTGAATAGGAAAGAAAACTACATGACTGAAGCGCGACAATTCCTCTCTTAAGCTCCCTAAGGTAACAGCGAGATCGGTGTGCTCTGAAACAACTTTGAACACGTAAGATACCATGAAGAGTACGGTTTCTTGAATCCTCAAGCACTCCAATCTGCGAAGATTTCCTCGTTATGCTCAAAAGAGAGGCAATAAAGCATATCAACTACCCACCAAAATATAATTTTACATTGGATTAAAAATCATAATAAATAAAAAGCAATGGTGGAACTTTTTAATCGTATTAATATCCCACATGAATTAGGATAAAGAGCCTAATAAGTATTGTAATGTTTAGCCAATACTCCTCCCCTTAAGATACCTTTTAGAGTGGAATTCAATTTTATAATGAAATCACAACCAAGTTATGGTTCTAGGGACCTAAGATCTTTTTTTTCTTCTACTTCGGATCTTCTCTTTTGTCTTTCATTCCTGCAGTCCATTGATAATGCTGTTACCACTTCACAGTCTTTTCTTCATGCATCCTCGTTGAGGATGCAATTACCTCTATTATATCTTTCATCCCGGAAGCCGCTATCTCTATTCTTTCTTTCTCTAACTTGTGTTCTATTTTTCTTCTTTTCTTCTAGCAAACTTTTCCTTTTTACTCTCAGTCCCTGTTTCAATCACATTACCGCCACTGTCCTCTCCCTCAAAAGATATCCCCCTCTAAAACCATGCTGTTTCCTTCACTGCCAAGTGTTGTTTATTGTGACTGTAGGGTTTTGGACAAAAGGAAAAGAAAAACAGCTAGCAAAAAACAAGAGAAAAATGGCCAAAAAAATCAGCCAAACAAATAAAAAATATTGGTTATTTAATTTTTATTTTAATCTATTTGGAAAAAAATCACTCTTCAAAATTCATATACAAACTTGACATGAAAAGCATCACATCCACCTACCACTTTGAGGAGGGCATGTTAAAAATTATGGAGATTAAATATTTACTATAAGAATATATTAGTATAAATAATATGTATATTTTAGGTCCTATTAACCAAATGCTTAACTTGGCACAATAGATTGGATCATGTATTCATTGTTAATATGACCCTTCACTGAAAAGCCCCAAAAGGTTGGAAGTGAGGATGCATAAGGGAGGATAATAATGGAGGAAATACATGAGATACTAGGGAGAAGGGGATGCGACTTAAACTTCCTGACATTTTAGCATTTAAGGTTCTCATACCATCAAATATTATTTAATCAGAATTTTGTGAATAATACAGGAACACATATGACAAAGATATCATGAACAAATTGGCTGTACAAAAATAGTTTATTTATACCTGGCCAGTTCGGAAAAATAGTTTAGTGTAGCCAACTTGATACATCTCGGGCAGAATACCAAACTGATGAAGAATTGCAACTGAAACACTGAGTGGATCCTGAGATGCGACGTTTTCCAGTAAAAGAAAACCATATCTGAGGCAAAAATTCAGATCAGGTGATAATTCATGTAATAGTAAATGAATCAAAATGAGTATAGAGCCATTTAAGAACTTTAACTATTTAACTGCAATTGTTCTGCTTTACCTTCTGGAAAACTTTTTGTGAGACATTCTTGTAGGAAATCCAGATCTCGAGATACGGACTACCTCCAGGACTCCGCAACATCTCAACTGCTGCAGCACAAGTCCCTGTTCATATGATCTAGGAGATTGAATATTGTTGGGCTTTATACACCGAATGAAATGTGGTGTGGTGGTTTCTAGGCGCTGCATCATCTGGAACAATTGCCCCTAGACACAAAACTTCTTAATTAGTAAAAGTGAAAGTGATAAAATCAAGCTAAGTTAGATTTGGATTTTAGTCATAGAAAAAGAAGAAAGGAAATATAACCCAATATCTCTAAGAATTGAGTATCATTGGAGTGTGCCGTAGCTTCCTGATATTGACAAAGTTACTGGCACAAAAAATACAAATATCTCCATGCCAAAGCTTAAGTGACAGAATGAGGCATGGCTCCTCCATATCTGCCTTCACAGCCCAATAACAACACTTTTGTTCAGCAGTTTAAAGAAGTATAATTTGCAGATTGCTAAATGCAGAGTTTCAAGTCACCAGAAACTACCAGATTAAACTTGTATTGCACACATCCTAGCAGCTCAGAATCTGAAACACTTGCTGATACACTACCTTCTTGAAGCTATCTGTATGCAGGTTAAACTACTTTTTATTACTTCTAACAACTATTTATTGCTGTAAATCTATATCCTTTTTTCTTTTTTGGTCATCGAAAGGCACTAGGGCCTAGGGGACCCCACCTACCACTGAGCTAAGGCCTTCATTTATAGGACTGAGCATTACCTCCAAAAAAATAACTGGAAACATGAAGGGTACCCTCCCTGCCTCCCTCCGTCCCTTACTCAGAGTTAATGTTCCTATGCATTTGCATTAGTTACAATTCCTATCAAGCAGCAGAACACGTCTGCTGTTCAGATAGGACTACAACAAGGAGGATCGCATGACTCAGTTTGGTAAAGTCTGGTTAAAGTAACACAGTACTTACGTGATTTTCTTGTACAGTAGACACCATTAAGCAGTATAATTCTTGCACAATATCAGGAAAAGGACATCAAGGAGAAACTATCAACTTTCAGCATAAATGAGTAATGCCATTGAATTAATTACATAAGACTGATGTTGACAAATCACAATACTGAAAAAGGACTTGGGGTCCAACATGCAGATTATGCAAGTATGCAATGCAATTTGGCCTTTCATAGTTATAATGCAATCAGAACCAAGTAACCTACTTCTGCAATAAGGTTGGCCACTAAACATCAGAAAGTAAATACCTTAAATTTAGTGGCTACACTTAGCTTCTGAGAATCTGCACCCCCTGCTTTGTACAGAGGACCAACAACATGCTTCTCAGATTGAGCAAGCAAACCAGAAGCAAATATCTTAGGAAGATGGCATGAACATGAAGACAAAAGTTCAATGGAATCCAAGTGTAACAAGTCCCTATTCTTCTCGAGAAACCCAGTTGTATCATATGTAACCTGAGACCAGAGTAAAAGAAAAGCATAAATCCATCATATATTCTTTTCAAAATCTCAAAGTATGCAAGTCTGAAGACCTGATTTCAGTTTCAGAAACATTTTATTGTTGTAACTCTTATTACACTTTCGAATTTGAAATTGACCTGCTAAAGTACATCAAGACATAACATAAAGCAAAGGGCAGCTTTCTATCTTTTTTCATATTTGATCCCGCATAATCTAATCTTGGTAGGTTAACCCAATAAGTTAACTGACTTCATACAATAGCAAGTATCAACAATGTCGAATATCGATCATGTTCAGAAAGACAATCACCTCCCCAGCATAATGGGAGATTGTGAAGGCTTTGCTTCGCTCTCCTCTGAAACAAGAATTCACATTCAGATGCTGCTTGAGCTTGTTGGCAAATGTCAAGTCTGTGCCATTTGGAAATGTGGACTCCTCATCCAACAAAGACAATAGCCCTAGTGGTCTCTGCATGAAATAAGATAGGAAGACTCAACATATGTCAATTTAAATAGAAGTTAAGATGTACAAACATACCATTTCCATTATTCTCCAATGTATTAAGATGCACAAACATACCATTTCCATTATTCTCCAATGTATTTACTTAATCCAGAAAAGAAAAGAAATATGGAAGTAAAAGGAAACCATTAAAGGCACAAAAATCCAATTTGTCAACCCCAACGGTAAGACAACAAAAACAAAACATAGTGATGAGACTCCCTTACAAACAAAACAGCTCCAAACATAGGAAATGAGTTGAAATTAATAACACAGCCATAATAGGAAGGCATTGGCCTACTTATCATAGAGATATGTTTTAAACTTTAAGAATGATTCCTACAAGATGAGACAGATGAATTTAATCCTATTGCAGTTACAATGGATCTCTTAGCATTCCATATCTCTACTGCTTAACAAATTGAAATATACATGAAAAAAATTCAAAGAATAAAGAACTTCTATCAGATTTGCATGTAGCTGATCATAGCTGTGGAGGACTAGAACCTTAATAATCCAAGGGAATACTTACAGGAGCTTCCAATGATAATAGTGCAGGAACAGTATGCTAAATTCTATACATCCTAACATAATCCATGCATTAAAATTAGCAGTTTCAGAACCAGTACCTTCTCAAAAAGATTGAGACAGTCTTGATTGTCTTCAAAATGAACTCTCGCCCAGTCAATGCCATCTTGAATGTACTCCTAAAGAAGAAAAGGGCACTATTGTAAGTACAGTAAAATCTCTATAGATTATTACTCAATAAATAACTAACAGTAAAATCTCTATAGATGAGTACTCGATAAATAAATAACCACTATTATATAATAACTTTTACAGTCCCGACTTGGCTTAATAGGCTAAATTAAAATTTTAATAAATTAATAAGATAATACTTTTATGTAAAACCTTTATATATTGTTTTAGGGCCCTATTCCTATCATAAATTAAAATTTTACTTAAATTGTGAATATGTGTAATTGACTATGATATCTTCTTAAAATATGACACAAAGTAATTTATTTTGTTTTAAATTTAAATCTAATTGTATTTCATTTCTAATCTTTCTTACAACATCTGAAAGTGCTAAGGTGAATTCTCGAATTGCAATATAATGAATATTTGGACTTAACGGTTCATATTCAATTGATTAGATTGGTAAATTGTAATTTTTTAGTTAGCTAAATATATGTTATTAACTTATGAATACACTCTAAATTATTAATTTGTCAATTAACTAATAACTTTTAAAATTAATAGACTTTATGCAGAATGTTAGGTTTTACTGTATTTGAATATAATTCATGTTAAGAAAGAAATGCTGTGCTCTAATATATTCCTTTGAACATGGTAGTTGCAAGGAACAAAAGCTTTCAAATGCAAGCTTATTGCATTGTTGGCCCTTTGAAAAGCTGAGCCTAGAATTGTTTTGCTCAAACTCTTGTCACTACACATGATAGTTAATAGGAGTAAATTACGTTTGTTGACTGAGAATCAAGTATCATAGAAAATTTGTTTTTGTCTCTTAAAAAATATGATAACCTTATGACTAAGATAGGCAGAAAATAGGAGACATAAATATTTCGCCACACTACCCTTGCGAGGAAATCCTAAAAGTTACGAAGTATGGTAAATCTAAAATAGGCAGAGATACATGTATATGTTGTGAACTCATAGGGGCCCAATCCACAGGAAGAAGGAAGTTCAAAACTTCTTAATGTTAAGCAGAAATTCCACTTATCTGGCGTTGTAAGTCTAAGCAAACATAACAACATTTCACAACTCTCTCAACTATTGCAATCCCTCAAAATGAGGGCTTGAAGAGTATAGGAAGAAACATGTAGGCATGTTTCCACAAAGTATAAATCTGTATCTAATTTAGTAAAAAGGGGTTAAAATACTGGCAAAACATATATAGTAGCATAGTCGTAAAATTTTCTCCAGCTATAAATGATGTGCCCATCAAGATGTGCATATTTCATTTATAGCTTTCTTTCTTCATTAAGATGAGCAGAGAACCAAAGAAACAAGTAATGGAATAAAAAAATCAGATGCTATAGAGGTAAGAATTAGGACTTACCTCCTGCTCTAACTTGAATAAGTGGCGATTGAAATGTTGTTGTAATCTCTCATTTGCATAATTTATGCAAAATTGTTCAAAACTATTCCTCTGGGGAAGAGCTTAAAAACTCAGAATTTACAAATCGAAAGAACTTTAAAACAGAATGGAAGAAGTTTCACAGAGGAATAGTGAGTGGAACATACTTCAAATGACTCAAATCCATAGATGTCTAAAATGCTAATGGATCTGCCAGTTCTGCGTTTTCCAACTTCAAGAGATTTGTTGATTTGTTCAACTAGCCACTCAAATAAACAAGCATAAATTGACTTTGCCAAAGCATCCCTTGCATCAATAGCCTGGAAGATAAAATTTAGGCAGTTCAAGTTATTTTATTTGGAAATACAAAACAATTCATGGAACTAGAAATTTCTCAAAAATATCAAGCATAATGTGATTCATCAAAGGGCCAATTACTGAATCAACTAGATGCTAGTAGAAGCGGAAGCAAAAATCACACAAATATAATACATGGTCCACAGGTGGGTCTGTGTGGACTTGTGTGCAAAGGGTAGCATTTTTAGATTATAGTACATGCTCACTCGTTCACCTCACATTACAGCTTATGTTTTCTTGACTGCCTGGTTTCTTGGTAAGAAGCGACTTCATTACTTGTATTTTACATTCCTCCAGTATTAATCACTTTACTTTCCATATTTATTTATGGATTAATCAAACATCCAGTCTCGTCTTCTTACTTCAGTCTGCTTTCTTAACTTCTTTTATTAATACCATCTCACAATTTAAAATATAATAAAAATTCCTCATTTACTTTGTTAAAAATTTCCATATCTTCCGCAGATTTTAATATGCTTTAACAGTAAGAAGACTTCAACATAAAGGAAATTAAACTGAAAGGATTGTCACCCAATATAATAGGAGGATTAACAAAAAGGATTCTCCAGTCTGATTTCTAACAGCCAACATAATGTCAAGTTGGGACATAAGGCAATAAGAAACTATGCAAGAGATAAGAAATTCTTGAAGACTTCAAAGAACAACTATAATCCAGATTTCAAAGTACTATGAAATCAAGCAAATCAAATTTTACAACCATCTACGTAACAAGGTGAATTGAGCTGTTATAGAATTGTAAGGAGAAGATGGAATGTTAAAGAGAAGTTGACTTCCAAAATCTAACCCAAATAAAAAATAAAGCAACATGAAAGGAAGTCTGTTCAGCGGCATTAAATTATTACTAATATATCAAACAACCAATTATCAGTTACCCCAAAATTTTGTTACCTGTGATAAGGTGAGCTTCTGGATAATGTTATCACTTCCAACTCTCATTTTTCGAGTAGATAAAGCCAGTTTAAGCTCGGTGACATCACATCCTATCAACTTGGCCACAGTTTCCAGACCTTAAAAAATCCAAATTTTAATCACTGGTCAACACCACTTTCCTAAACAAATTTCAGGAATCATAACTTGCTGAGGGAGGGCAGACAATCAAGTGATGTTGATGAACAAGCTTTAATGAACAAGGGTAATAGAAAAAGTAACATTTCCAACAAACTAAATAATAGAAAAGAAAATGCAAATTAGAAACTAATGGGACCAAGCTCATGATGGAAATAGCTCCAGTTATGGGCATCTCTGAGATCACAATAAATTTCTGCCAATAATATTTCAAAAAATAGAAAGTAGCTGTACTTTTTAAGAGATCAATGAAGGAGAAGATAGTGCTACTGGAAATGCACACAGCAATAAGCACCACAGGAGAATTGTTGTTGTTTATCACTATTATTAGAAACTAAGTTTGAAGAAAATTCTGCTTGTAGTCCACATCATTGGAAACCAGCAATGTTTTAGTGCCCTTCAACTTCTGCCCTGTGAAGGCGAGCTAAGAAAACCAGAAAAAGTAAGTCTCCTACAGAATCACTTTCCGAAGCCAGTTTCCTTATTGTTTCAAGCATTTTCCTTCTCACTCTTTCTTATATTCACCCTTTACCTATTGATTTAGTCATGTGTACCTATTGATTTAGTCATGATCTCTTTATCTTGACATTGCTCCAGTTAGCAGTTTCTTGAACCAGGAAATGTTTGATGGGAGCTACCCTAATCAACATTTCAAAAGAAAGTAACCAGTACTGATAGCAGTACAATTAAATAAGCTGCTGGCTATAAACATTATAACAGATAGATGCTTATCTATAGTCATGTTCCTGCTGTTTGTTCCATCAAGAGTCTATCATCAAAGAACCATTCAACCTATTAGATGTTTTAGTTATAGATAATTGAATCATTATGATAACCTTTATGTAGGACCACAAGCAGATCACCTACATGCACAAGCCTCCAGCCGAGAAGTCTTTGTTATCTTTTCACTCAAATATTTCATAATCTCTCCTAAAATTACACTCCCCCAGCATAAGAGATGTCAAAATAACAACATAAAGAATAGAAAAGGAAGACTCTGACTTTGAAAAGAACATCCAAAATTAGTGGATTTATCCAAATTAGCTACTGAAAGAATCTTACTTTCATCGGCCACTGGTTCAACATGATTATCATTGTCAACGACAGCAAACGAGATGTTTCCCAGCCACAGTACAGAAGAAAGCATCGCAAATACACTCTCCTGGTCTTCCTTGCCAACATGAACAATGTCCAGAGCTTCCTGTTTATGGGCAATGGTCATAGTGTGACATGCACATGGCGATCTCAAAAACAAAAAGCCCAGAAAAGGAAAATCTGATAGTTTTAAAGACATGAAAAGAGAAAAATGTACCATTACAACACCAAAGTGTTCGGCGTCATCAACCCCATTTATTGAGTAGCAATTACTCTGGCTCAAGTACTTATACTCACTTGCACTCTTCAAATTTACCTTCCCTGTGTTACATGAAAGAATAAGTGAACGAAGTTCCAAGACCACGGCAAGAAATTTAACACTTGAGTAACAGGAATGGAGTATCGGTCACCTAAAGATCCCCTCATTCAATTCTTTCAGTGGAATACATATAAGAGTTATAGAATTGCAATTTAAGCAGAACAATATGCAGTTAATGGGAGATTCATCTTTCTCAAAGTAAATAGTTTACCAATAGACTCAAATGGCACAAATAGTTGGACTTGAAAGACAACACCAAATAAAAAACCTCTTTAGACAACCAAGCTGAGTAGAAAATAGAACATTAGTTCAGCTAATTCCAAAAGGTGACTCCAATTTCACTTGTAGGCTGCATATACCTTGATTATCAATATCCAAGAAAAGGCCAAGAGCTGATGCCACCATTTTCTGAAGTTCATGCATATATAGTTTACAAGAGTATATGAACTTAGTCTGTGTGTCCCAACTATCATACAAAAAATTCATTCAACTACCATGATCATTACTACTGATATCAGTTTTTAAGAAATAGAAAATGTATATATCAACTAGTTACCCATGTTAGAGGCCACGAATGAATTGAAGATTACGTGACAAATTGAGTATGAAAGTAAACAGCAACAAAGACGTGGAAATAGATACCTCTAAGTGCATGTGGAGCTCCAGCGCAAAGCTGATAAAATATATGATATGACCTTTCTCCCTCAGAGCATTGGACCACTCTAGACTGCTCAATAACAGGTTCAATTAGCAACTTAGATCAGAAAAAAGATGCACAATATACAACAAAGAAGCATTACCTTTTCAAGTAAAACTGGAGACCACCAAGTGTCAAGGAGAGATTGAAAACAAAAAATTGTCAGTCATGCATTATCAACATGAATGAAAAAAGATAAGATCTTAGGAACTTAGAGGTTTCTGTAATCTTACAAGTTTGAATTTTGGCACCAGATATCTTTCCAGTTTCACTAAAGTGGATTTCAATCAACTTTCCCTACAGCATATTTAGAAGATGAAACTGTAATCAAAAGAGAGACAACATCTAAATCTGAATTTTGCAAGCCATTTAATATCAAAAACCATATATATGGATTGATCAGTGATCTAAGGGATTCACTTAAAAGAAGATGGTGCTTACGAAGCGGCTAGAGTTGTCATTCCTCAGTGTCTTTGCATTACCAAAGGCTTCTAGGATTGGATTAGTCTTCAAGATCTCATACTCAATTCCGCTGCCACCACCAAGTGCAGCCAGATATTGCATTGCTATCTTTGCAGTCTCTGTTTTTCCAGCTCCACTCTCACCACTGAAGAAATAATTGACAAATGAATTTAAAGTATGCAATGCTATATGCAATAGAACAAACTTCAATGTCTTAGCGATGAAACTTCTAGGTGCAATCAAGTTATAAAGCCAACAACATGAACTGAATTTCAGGAAGACCAAAATAGTAGTAGAATCTAGACACCTATAAACACACAAGCCCTAAAATAATATAAAATAAAATTTTAATTACACTGAAAGAAAACATGCAGTAGTACGAGGGCTTCAACTTGTCTCAAGAAAAGAAGCAAGATTTTGAATCTGCCTATCCATTGATAAGGAGAATAGAATTTATCCAAAACACAGAAAGCATTCTTTTGGTCATGCAAATGGTGCTTCATATGGAGAATCACCTTTTCATTTCTTGCCTTAAAAATGATAGTATCCCCAATAAATGTATCCATTCTAAATCAAAAAATCCCTAAATGATTTACTTCTTGTGGGTTGCATAGAATATAAGAAGCATCTGAACAATCATGAATGTAATTTATGAAGATACGTTACAGAATACACGGAGCTCTACCTAATGCATAAAAGAGACAATTGCTAGATGGCAAAAGTAGATGCCAGTGAAAGGGATAGCTACTCTAAACTAATGGAATATGTCACTAAACAGACTAAATAATGAGCAAATTAAGTCAAAATATTCAAGGTACTAATACTCTACCAACCTTATGATGATAGACTGGTTTACTTCATCTGCAGAGAAACCAAGACTCAAATATTAGTTCCATAAAATTATAACCATTTTAAGTCCATAAGGCCCTGATAATTCAAT
Source organism: Erythroxylum cassinoides (assembly GCA_027478405.1). Classification (NCBI taxonomy): domain Eukaryota; kingdom Viridiplantae; phylum Streptophyta; class Magnoliopsida; order Malpighiales; family Erythroxylaceae; genus Erythroxylum; species Erythroxylum cassinoides. The sequence goes on from JANIPM010000231.1 coordinate 14,089,383, forward strand.
CTTAAAATGCTAAGAAAACTACCTCGAATCATTTCATTAATGGCTGTGTCTGTAATGGCATAGACATGTGGGCTCTCAATAGATTTATTCTTATACGCTTCAATGAAATCATTCCCATATAAAGGAACTTCCTTAAAGGGATTGATGGCAACCAACACTGGCCCTGCTTTTGTCTAAAATATGCAAATTTGTTCAGCATGCAAGTTAGTAAAACTTATATTTTAGCATCAGGCTCGAAGTACAAGATCTTATTAGAAACCTTACGTAGATCATATCTTGATTGTATCTATATTGAAGATTGTACAATACCGACGGCTCATTTAGGTAACTAAGTTGCATGAGATCGTCTACACCATCAAGAATATCAGGATTCGCAGGTATTAGACTTTCAGATCTTAATTTCAAAACCTACAATTGAAACAAAAAGCAGTTTTTAGAGCAACAGCTAAATTTGGTTTAGAAAATCATTAAAATTATTTATAAATGGTCTACTTACTTTTCCATCAGGTAGAGAAATAACAGTTTCACTACCCGAAGTTTCTAATATCTTCCCCAATGCCCAATCCCCATTTGGAAGTTGAAACCATGATTGAACTTTCTGAGATTAAAATAAATAAATAAATTAGTAGGTGACATGGTCAGTAAAATGAATATCGATAGTTTGTACTTGATGGCACAAGATAACAGAGCAAAATCCTGTGGAAATGGAAAAACATTTGCAACTGCAATATAATTATTCTGCAATCACATAACCACCTCATGCAGTTCATGCATAATACCTTTTTGGCAGCATATGCATTGGTGTCAGCCCACCTACGTTCACTACGAGATGGTGAGATTGAAGGAAAGGATGAAGCTCCAGAATCCAGGTCTTCATCACCCACAGAGGGCCTGCCTTCAACTGAAAAGGTATTGCCACTATAAGGGGAATCCTCATTTGCACCATTTACAACTCCTTTCCCTACTCCCTCACCATCCTTGCTCTCTACACCATTGCTTTGGGAAATGCTTGAATACAAGCTATCATGTCGTGCATTAACAAACTCAGGTCTTTGTAATTGAGCAGATGGTGTTGAACCTATGAACGTAAAATCATCTGGCAATGATTCAAGTGGCTGGGGGGACGGGGGAACCAACCACTGCTGTGACATTCTCTGATCCTGAGGATTTTCAGAGAGACATCATGAGGTAAAGATGAAATGAAAAGCTAACGCTTTATTGTTCGCCCAAAATAAGTCCTATCAAGCTTTAGCAAAAGACGCCACTCGCCAACTTATCTGACTAACGTAGTGGACGGGACCATATTCGTAGAAAAAGACCCTAATGAACTTGAGTACTTAGTCACCATTGACAGCAACACAAAGGTGGGCAAGTTCCAAACCAAAAAGTGGATCAATCTATCAATTATGTTTAGCTCATTAGGCATCCATTCAATTCATCAGAAACGTATAAATGCTTCAATGACAGAAGAATCATATGATCTGATAAAGCACTAATCTTCACATATAAAAATTACACTGCTTCTGAGAAATGAAAGCAAAGCAACCAACACTATACTTTAACCGTAACAGTTACTTTTATCATAGTTAATATCTAAGTTTCAATAATAAAATAAAGGACCTTTTACCTTGCCACACCGAAGATGAAAGTGAACAAATAAGAAAATTTTGAAAAAAAAGAAAGAAAAATCCCACTTTTCATCTCCATCATAAATTTTATTAGAAACCAAACAAAGGATAAAGCCTCAAAGCCACGGATCTGTTCCAAAGCTTAGGATTTAACAAGAAAAGAAAACATATTTCTGGTTTAAAATTTAGACGGACAAGAGAATGAAAAGAAAGAAACAGAAAGCAACGAATGCACGAAAAATCACTTCCTATAACGTATTCTTTAAGAGAAACGAGACAGAAATCAAAATGACTCACCTTAACAAAGTAAATAATTAAAGAATATTAGGATCCCAGTGAAGCACCACGAATCTCAAACTAGCCTTATACCCTCAACACTAAAGAGTGAAAGTTAAGAAGTGTTACTAAGAAAATAAACTAAAAATGAAGTGGAATGCAGAGGAGTAGAGCGTGGGAAGGTTGTACAATGTGGAAGTAGAGCATGTAGTAGTACTGTAGTAGTAGTAGTCCAAGAGTAGTGAGTAAACAGGGTGTGCTTGGTTTCCGAGAAAGTGAGAGAGAGGAGAAAATTTTGAATAGAAAATCCAAAGGCGTGTAGAGAAGCAGCAGCTTTTCTCTCCGTTGCTTTGCTTCACACAAAAAACGGAAATTTCCTTTTTTTCGTTTATTTTGGAATTTGAATTTTATTTTTGAATTTGGGAATCTCATTTTACGTCATTAATAAAAGGGATATTTGGTCTTTTTGCTCATTTATTCTTATTGTTTGGAGAATCTAAAAATGTAATTTGATTCTCTGATGTTATACTAACAAACTATATATGATGTTAGCAATTTTTCAAGATCAGATCGAAAGTTAAATTGGTAAGATAAAAAGTTTAACTAGTATTAGACCAATTTTTAAAGATCGGATCGAAAGTTAAACCAGTAAGGCAAGAAGTTTAAAGTTTAAAAAGTTTAACTAGTATTAGACCAATTTTTCAAGATCGGATCAAAAGTTAAAATAGTAAAACAAGAAGTTTAAAGTTTAAAAAGTTTAACTAGTATTAGATTATTATAAAATCGGTTAAATATTAAAAAAAATAAAAAAGTTGCAAATACGATTAAAAGAGA
>JANIPM010000231.1:14155178-14165385 GCA_027478405.1 Erythroxylum cassinoides
AGAGATAAGAATTTGATAAAAAGGATATGGATGTTGTTAATATTTTTGAATGCATATTGCATGAATATTGTATCTAGAAAATTGTTATTATCTTAGTATAGTAATGTTGAAAATGTATTAGACTGATTTGGCATGAACAATGTAAACTAGTGAATACTCTGTTGGCAAATCACTTTAGACTTTCTTTAGATCAACATCCAAAGACAAATATTAAGATTAAAGATACGTCTAAAGTTTCATATACTAGTGTTGTCGACTGTTTGATAAATACAATGATATGTACTAGGTTAGATTTGGCTCATAATGTTTGTTGGTTTAGCAAGTTTGTATAAAAACCAAGAAGAAAACATTAACAAGAAAATTATATTTCCAAATCCTTAAAGGTGCTACAAACTACAATAACAACAATATCAACTCAATAGAAGTCTGTAAATACACAAACAAAAAAGAAGACATGTAAATAAATAAAAAAAATTATTACAAGAAAATATTTAGACTAAATATCTAAGAAGAAAGTACTATATATTAAATGTTTAGGCTAAATATAAGACATAAAATCTGAAGAAAATGTTTAAAAAACTCATAGAAAGAGAAGGATCTCTTTATGTGAGATCTTTTATCCATATCCTAATACACTAAAGTTTTCTATTAAGGGTCTTGATAAGTTCCACCTGAATCGTGTCATTCTTTATCACCTCCTCTTGTTTCTTCTTAGACTTTCCTTTTTTCCTTTCACAATCCTTAAGTACAATCTTCTCTTATCTTCTCATTGAAGCGTTAGAATATCTTCTTTTAACATGTCTTAACTATCTAAGTGATGTTTATCCTAATTTTTTATTAATATTAGTCACTTTTAATTTGTCTCTTATTATTATATTCCTGACCTTATCTCTTCTAATAAAATTGCATATCCAATAGAGCATTCTTATCTCCGCCACCATTAATTTATGACTATTTACTGTTTGATAGACCAACACTCTATTCCATAAAGCATGATTGACCTAATGCTAAATGATACAATTTGTCTTTGAGCTTGAGTGGTATCTTCTCGTCATATAATTTTTTTTGATGTATTTCTCCATGTAAGCCATATTGATATGATATGGTGAACATTATCTTTATCGATTTCCTGATTGCTTTGGATGATATATCCTAAATAATTAAAATATTTTTTTTGTGATATAACTTCTGAACTAAATTTTACCTTCACATCAAAAGCCACTCTATGGCTTGAAAAGTTACATTCTAAGTACTTAGTCTTAGTCTTACTCAATTTAAGACCCTTCAATACTGAATATATCCCTCCAAAGTTGTAACTTAACATTGATACTCTCTCTTTTCTCTCATATATCAAAATAATGTCATCAACAAACAACATATACAAGGCACATCACCATGGATATTCTCGGTGAACTCATTCATCACAATTGCAAACAAAAATATACTCATTAAGGAGCATTTGCGTAGCCCAATATCAATAAAAAATGTTATGTATCTCTTTTTATCGTTCTTACTTTAGTCTTTATACCTCCATATATATCCTTAATAACTCGTACATAAGTCATAAGAACCCTCTTAACTTTTAAACCCCTTCATATGACTTCTTTAGGTACTATGTTATAAGCCTTTTGTAAGTCAATAAAAACCATATGTAAGATACGTTGTCTTTTTCTGTAATATTATATTAATCTTATAAGGAAATGTAAAGCTTTTATCGCGGACTTTCTTGACATGAAACCAAAATGGTTCTTGGTGATAGGTACATCATCTCTCTCTCTCTTCTCAATCACCTTCTCTCATAATTTTACGATATGACTAAATAGTTTGATGCCTCTATAACTGTTACAATTTTGAATGTCTCCTTCGTTCTTGTACAAAGGAATTAGCAAATTAAGTCTCCCCTCATCTAATATTTTGACAAACTTGAGGCTCATATTAAAAAGTTTCACTAGCCGAATAAGACTATTTTTTTCTAAGCTCTTTCACACCTCTATGAGTATCTCATTAAATCCTACTACCTTTCTACTCTGCATCTCCTTCAAAATTCTTTTAATTTCTTTCCATATGATTTGTCAATAAGTAAAATTACGATACATTTCGAACTTGCTAATATCACTTAAAGAAATGTTAAGAGTCTTTATTATAAAAAAACTATATAAATATTTGTCATTTTTTCTTGATGTCACTTTCAGCAATAAACACATACCCTGCTTCTTCTTTTATATAACAAACATTATCTAAGTCTCTCACTTTCTGTTTCCTAACTCTCGCCGATTTAAATATATCTTTTCTCCATCTTTAATTTCCAATCGTTGATATAATTTTTCATAAACTTCATAATTAGCAAAGTGATCCTTTAACTATGAAATATATAAATTTGGACAATAGGAGATCTACCACAAGGTATATATTTAATCTTGCGCGAGGGATTATTTGTTGGAAATTAGCAATTCAATTCATAATTACATTATCTACAATTGAAGCAGATTACACAGTAATTGCTGAGGCTATTGAATAAGCTTAATGGCTTACAACGTAAGTGAAAAAAATGGATGTTTAACTAGGTGAAGTTCGGGTATACTGTGACAGTGGAAAAGGTTCACGCTTTTAAACATGTCATTGACATGTCAACAAAGACACCAACCGTAAATAAGTTCAAGCATTCTTTTGAACAATGTTTCAAAGATATGAAACAATGCAACTACCCAACTTATTTGATGTGTACTTCTTATATGCACAGATATATAAAGTTTTGGTTGAATATTATTTAACATACGACCGTATGCCAAAGCGTGTTTTAAGTTCTATTCCTTTGCGAAACCGTGAAGATACAGATTGACGGTAGAACACAAACGTATTTGTGTCCAAACCCCTCTTTGAAAGTAAAAACTAAGTTCACGTCGTAAAACATGCATATGTCTATATCGTATTGTTATTTGGAAAGAGTTATGCAGATGCGAACCTACAAAACGACCTCAAGCATATCACGGATAGCATCATAAATATGAGATTATCAAGTTCATATATACAATCAATGAAACAATTAGCAGACAAACTGGAGAGTGAGGACTGAGCAACAAACTGAAATGAAAAGGGAAATGGGTTTTTTATTCACACAACAGGCAACCCAGACAATGCAAGCCACTGACATACATCGCAAACAAGTTATTTTCTCGCTGATTAATCTAAGAAATGTCTAAGAATACCAAAGGAAAATTTCAAAACAGAGGTCTTATAGAGAGGCCCCAGAGCTTTGCCCACACAGTCTCCTTTGAGATTGTCCCACCAGCAAATACCCTGGAAGTGGAGGAGAGAGCAAGAAACAATCTACAGGCATCACAGCAACCAAGAATACATATATATATATATATATATATATGTGCCTTGAAATGATGGCAACAAGGAATTTCACTCAAAATACCAGAGCCCTTTATTAATTACTATGCTGAGGCATCATTCAATGAAGTGTTTTAAAACAATCCCAAGAAGAGTGATCGCAGCAAGCTGTACCGAGTAGTAGAAGAAGATCCATCATCACTAGAACATTATCCTCCAAGGCTCCAATTCTTCATTCCCTCTTATCCTCCAACAAAAAAACCTAAGCAATTTGACTAAAACAAAACTCTAAACTAATCTCCACCAGACTACTCAAAAGAAAACCTAATTCAATCCATCCATTCCATTCATTACTTGATTTCCAGAGCTCCCCCAAACCCTAAAAACCCTACAGTCACTAAATTAACTTGCACTACGATCCTTCCAATATCCATCATCTTCACACAACAATCACAAAAACCAACAGTTCAACATCATGCACATAAAAGTTCATATATATATAGGTATATACCATACAACATAAACAGCACCACCACGCCAGCATCTCAACGCGGATCCTCCTCTCTCCGACCTGAACTACCCGACCCGCCAGATAAAGAAGCTAGTAAGTTCAAATGCCCGGGAAGGTAATTTCCCACCCTCGCCGCCGACGCTTCACCCATGGCCGCCGCCGCAGCAGCCTGTTGTTGCTGAACAAACAGCGAAGACTGTTGAGCCATCGGCTGCACAACCATCTCCGGATGGCCCGCCGCGGCAAAACTCCAGAAATCCGGCCTGGCAGGCAACGCCCAAAACCCTCCGGCCGCTGCTGCCGTGGAAGTCACCAACGATCCCATAGTGGGGCCTACTGAATTTCCGCTGTCCTCCTTACCAGGACTGTGGTCGTCTTCTGTTCTCACTCTCTTCCCTAGAATAAACGGTGCGGGCGCCAGCAAGGGTTTGTGGTCCATGCCGGAGGAGTTAGAGCAAGACGAGAGAGGGGAGGTAATAGAATTGGAGTTTCCACGAAGGGAGACTGAGACGGTGGAGAAGTTCGCCGGTGTCGTGCCGGTTCCGGTGGCTGCAATAATGGAAGGCTCGGCTTGGCGGAGCAGCCACTCGATGGTCTGGCCATCCGACTTGTGGCCAAGCTCGCGGGTGAGCTGGAAGACACGTGCGGCGCATATGATTGGCATGCGGATTCTTCGCCCACGGCCGTCAACTTTGCTGTGACGGTCCTTGGAAGGTGGTTTCTTGACGGCTAAAGCCCCGTTCGTTCCCGTCGTCGATTGGGGCTGCTGTTGCTGTTGTCTCTGAGAAATGATGACAGCAGCGCCGTTGCTGACGGCGTTATTGGGTCCGCTGTCTGAATTGGACATGCTGTTGATCAATTTTTAAAAAATACTAATTGAAATTAAGAAAGTTCAAAGTGTGACTGTAACAAACAGGGAATGAGGAGAACAGGGAAGATGAGGTGAAGTTTGTTGTTAGATTGAAATGGAAATGAGGAGTGTAGTGAGAGACAGAGGAGAGAGAGTGAGAGGGTTTTGATTTTGGTCTTTGGAGAGAGCTAATGATTGAGAGGCAGCAGCTGGTGGAGACCCGGGGCGGGGGGGGCACATGGGTGGTGGCTCCCACCTCTCTTTCTCCCCACAGCTCATCTCTTCTTTTTACTAGTACTGTTACTACCACCACCCCCTTCTTTCTCTCTCTATCCTCACGCGCTCCCACACGCAGGAGAACAACAGTGAACGACAAGAATTAACCGATCAAAATTTCCCGACAAATACACAAAAACGACAGCGAAGACACAGCAACGTGATACGCGTTGAAGCGTGCGGACCACGCTCTAATGGTGTGCACGTGAACTAACCATGTCTCGGCCTTTAATGAATTGAAGTCAGTGAGCTGGAATTGACACCTGGCCGCTTCTTTTATTTACGTAATTTGCCACTATCTTTCCAACAACCCCTCAGACGTCTGTTTCTCTCGACATTAGTTTTCGGCCGTTGGATTTCTGCGCTTACTCCATCTAACGAATTGTACGCCGGTCTTCTTCTGTGTGGTTCCATATCCATAGCCTGTTTGCTGCAGGAAGACATGCTTCAATGCCAAAATTACCCTTAATAGACTAAGCAGTGCGTGTAATTTAATGAGCTTAATTATATAACTCAAAGGGTTAATTGTCTTTCTGTCTTCAGATGTGGGAGGGAAATTGGATAGCACTTTTTTATAAACGTGAACTTACATGTCTACATTACGAAAACAACCTCTGAATTTAAGATATAAAACTTATTATAAACATTTTTTTAATCACTTTCTCAATTTACCATATATAAATGTTTTTACATAAATTTTCAAAAATACAAACAGGTACTTAATTAAGGTTTTTTTTTTCGTCGTAATCACGAGATGTTCTAGAAGAGTCTCAACTATAAGAACGACATCTTAAAGTCATCTACATCCAGACTAATTTCTACTGACATCAGATCAACTCGTAAGAAATAAAATGTTGGCCAAACTAATTGCTTTATTCTAAATTAAAATATCTAATTAAAAGATGAGAGTGCTGAAACAACCATACCAACTAATTTGGTTAATTAAGGTTTCATTTTTATCGATTCAATTATTAGAAATGACTTGGACAACCAATCCAGATGCGCATTTATTTGTTGCCAATAATGTTACAACTAGGCTGTTATTTTAATAATTTGGTGGTCCCATTTCCCAATTTAACCTTCTTGACAGAATGAAAAATGGCTTTGTTCAACATTAACAGTTTATTATGCATTTTTTAAGTTTTTGGATGGGGTCTATCAAATCTTAGGTCACAATAAGACCACATTACATGAAAGTGCAACATTGTCCTCTTACGAATTAGCAAATTAAGGCCACTTGAAAAGAGGTCAAACTCGGGGACCCATAAGTCATGACCCTAATTAGCAGACCAATGCTGCAACAAAAACTCCTGAAATCTTACTTTTGTCCGAGTTACAACACCATGGGCCACGTTTAAAGTCAATTTAAGTAATCAATCCACCTTTTGCACCCATTGACTAGTGCCAGTAATTACCCCAACATGCGATTATTTGGCCCACGTCGGTCCAGATAACACGGTTTAGTGTGTGTAACATATGATATTAATCGCCTCTCACGGGGTACCATAGTAATAAAAAGAGGAAGAGGATTGTGTGCAGTGGTAGGTTCGAATTTTAGGAGAAGTAACCTTTGTTTAAGGTAATCTAATCTTCCTGGTGAGGAAGGCTCATCCGTTAGAGCTGTACCTCTGATACTATCTAGGATCAAATCCGAATTTATCTATTTATGAGTTTAAGTGGGTGGCTCATAAGTCTCAAATAATCAGGCCAAGCTCAAATCTTGAGTTATAAAAAAAAACGTATGATATTAATGAATATACGAGGCTTGGCATTTAGAAATTCAACAGTCACACGAGGGCACATATTCCGCATCCTAACACCGTGTTTTATGCTTTACTTTGATTAATCAATCATACTATTTGTTTCCTTTCCTAACCACTACCGTTAAAAATGGCAATTGGTTGTTGTGCCGTGGATTTGATGTACCTTTTTTTTTTCCCCTTGAAATCATATTGCTTTAGACATAAACGTTTTGAACATTCATTAGTGAGACCATTATTATATTTGATCATGATCTTATTATTATATACATAAAATTTTAGAATATAGTTTCATATCCTCCTTAGATTATGGAGGGCGTGGAATGGGAATGGCCCTTCCCATTTACAATTATTCAATATTTGTCGCTAGCCAAGGATGGAAAGAAATAGCCATTAATTGTGTTCCAAATGATCTTGACCAACATGTACGATAATATTATTGATGGGGTTCTATTTTATGTTATGTTCACCGATTAAAATGTTCAATCCGTTAAAATTTTGAACGTTGAAACAATTTGAAAGCCTTGTAGGTTGAATTTTTTTCTTTAAACTTTATTAGGGTTTTATTAATATATTAACTAATTAAGTATTTATTATACATGTGATCAACTTTTGAAAATTCATTTATCATTTAATATCAACTTTGTTATTAAATATTAAGTTATTATTTTTATAATACTATATTTAATTTATCTCTTGTACCTTACCATTTAATTTGTTTAGTTTGCTAATACTATTGCTCCTTTAGCTCTCTTGCCAAGTTTATCATTTGGTTTGTCACAAATTATTAATTTATCTTTGATATGGTTGTTAGGTTTTTGGTTTGTGTGATTATCGTCAAGCTCTAATATTTTGTGGCACTACTTTGTTTCAGTTTGGTATGTTTTGCCTTACCATTGTTTGTGTTTATTAGTTTTTATTGTTACTAGACTTTTCATTTAAGGTTGTAATAAAATCCCCTAGCTTATCATGTGACTTAGTTTTAATTAGGTTTAAGAGTTATTTAGTAGATTAGGTATTGTTGGTGTTTTTAGTCCCTTATATTTGCTTTCTTTATAAATTTTCCCACTTGATCCGGGTTTATTATCCCTATTGATTCGGCTCTTTTTGTTTATAATTTTCAATATTTTGTTTGTTTTGTTTTAACTACTCAATACTAGAATTTAGCATTCTGCATAATCCTAATTGCTAGTACTGGGTAAGATTTTAGACCAACGAAATTTTGTTTTGTTTTTGTTTGTCTATACTTGCGATTTTCAAATTTATTTTTTTACAATGCTCTTTTTGGAATTTATTAATAATCCTTAATTCATTTCTCGAGTTATTTTGGATTTATTTAGGGATTGCCTTCTTTAGCTTATGTTAGGCATTAAGATAAAAGTGGTGGCTTTGACTATTGATGATAGAGTAAGGGCAAATCTTTCGGTGAGTTTTAAGTTTAAGAGATAAGAAGATGTTGACAGATTACTAATAAACTCTTAGAATATTAGGACTTTTACAGGAAAGTTTGTAGAATTAATGGAGATTTTAGACAAATATACAAATCATATAACGTGCATCCTAAAGATAAAATAGACAGGGGCTCAAGTGAAAGAGATTAATGGGTTTAAACTGTGGTACTCAAGAAGTTCGAGACAACAGAACATGATAAGTATCTTGCTTGTTAGGAACTTATAAATAATGTTGTGGGGCTAAAGAGGACTAATGATAGGATTATATCCATAAAGATTATGGTAAAAGGTATTATTCTTAATGTGATGTGTGCATATGCACATCATTTAAGTTTGGAAGAACAATTTAAATGCTAATTCTCAGGAAAATTAGATGAGGTGATTCAACATATTACCTCTAACGAGAAAGTTATTATAAGAGGAGACTTTAATGATCATATAGGGGCAACTTCAAATAGGTATCAATAGACTCATAGGTTTTAGGTACTAGGATAGATATAATAGTGAGACTGTTAATGATAGTCAATTCATTTTCCAAGAAAAACGAGGAACACCTTATGACTTTTAAGAGTAGAATCACAAAATCAAATTGACTATTTCTTTGTAAGGTGGAGCGATCGACCTAGGTGTTAGGATTGTAAAGTGATATCGAAGGCTTACTAGTTAACTTATCATAAACTGTCAGTTTAGATCTTATAATTAAGGGATGAAGGAAGAGAAGTCATGTGAGGTGTATCATAGTCAAATTGTGAAATCTAAAAGGAGATATAATGAAACAATTTAAGGATAGAATAATATGTGAAGATGGATGAAAATTGGAAGGAGATGCTAACCAGATGTGGCACAGAGTATAAACTCTTTTAAATAATAAAGGTAGAGAGATCTTGGGGGTTTTTAAATGACCTAAGGTAGTATGGTAAAGTCTTAGTGGTGAAATGAAGACGTACAAGAAAAAGTTAAAATCAAGAAGAGTGCCTATAAAGCTCTATTGGATAACACCAAAGAGGTAGAGAGAATGACTAACAGAGTAACATACAAATTGGTTAAGAAAAAGATGAATAAACAATCTCAATAGCTAAAAACAGAGCTTACAAGAAATTGTACCAAAGTTTGAAAAAAAGCGACTAAGAAAATGACATTTTAAAGTTGGTTTAAGTTAGAGAAAGGAAAACAAAAGACTCAAATCAAGTTCGTTGTATAAAAGATGAAGCAGAACGGGTGCTCTTGGTTGAAAATAACATTAAGGAAAAATGTCAAAGGTACTTTTATAATCTTTTTAATGACAACGTAGAAGATAATATCTCTTTAAGTGATCTTAGCACGTCTGAGAGGTTTCGTAACTTGACTCATTGTAGACAAATTACAAGGAAAGAAATAAAAAGAGATTTGAGAGATATAAAAAACGAAAAAAAAGTAGTAGGGCTTGATAAGATACCCAAGAAGTGTGGAAAAGCCTAAGAAAAAAAGGGTCTTATTTAACTAACCAAGCTTTTTAATGCGATCTTTATGTCTGACAAAATATCAGATAAGTGGAGACTTACTATGTTAATTCCCCAATACAAGAACAAATGTCACATTCAAAATTGTAAGAACTTTAGAGACATCAAATTATTTAGTTACACTATAAAATCATAGAAGAAGGTAATTGAGAAGAAAGTGAGAAGGGAAACATTATTCCACTTAGAAAAATTGTTCTACTTAAAAAGCCAATCCAAAGGCTCATAACCATCAAAGGTAGGCAGGTCTATTTTAGGCGTCTTGAATGGTTATAAAGGCAAAGTATTAGGACAATAAATCATGGTGTGGGAAGAGTAAGGACTTGGGTTAGAAGTGCAGGTTAATGTGGGTGGTGGATTGACATTAGAAATAAGCGAAGAAATAGGGGCAACATTGTAAAATTGATTAGGCCCATTCTAATCCGACCTGGCAAAACCTATTTTCATCATTTTATTTAAAAGAATTGGATGTCCGGTAAATCTAGACCTAGACAACTTAAGTCTTAATCTAACTAAAAATAATAAAT
>JANIPM010000231.1:14174780-14187436 GCA_027478405.1 Erythroxylum cassinoides
GTCGGTACCCACTGGAATTTACTTCCGGTAACTTTATAGCCGTACCGGTTCCGTTTTCCGGCCGGTACGGTACGTACCGGCCGGTACCGACCGGTACGGTACGGTATTCACTTCTTTGCGTGAGATTGGACTTGAGCTCGAAATATCCGACCCAACCAAACATAATTATATTTTGAAATAACCAAGAAAGAAATGAATATGGAAACAAATGAACAATGATATATTAATCTTTTATTCTTACAACAAACAATTTAATCTTAATCTTACATACAAAGAATTGAATGCATTGAAATTGTTTCAAGCATCTAAATCTGGAAGCTAGAATACATGAATTCTAACAAACAATAAAGTTCAAAAGCACCCAAAAGGAAAGAATTTAAGCAAGCAAGATAAAGAATTCAACCACAAACCCCATCAATCCATTGTCGACCTTGTCTTTTTGTCCTTAAATCTATATGGTTTTTAAACTCACCATTACAACATTAAAGACTGAAATAAAAAAAAATGAGAATTCAATCACCAACCTACTAATATGCACTATTTTTTCTTGATATTTAATTTCTTTTAGTCCAATGTGTATATTAATTAATATTTTTAAAAAATAAGAATGGGTAAATAAAACTCAATGCAAATCATTTATCAAATGAAATTTAAGTAGATATAAAAAAAGTTAAAGAAAGCAAGGTGAGCTTGTTAACCGACTAATATGAACTCTTTTAAATGAAACATGATGAAAGCATATTTAGCATGTACGCTATATTTACTGATATCATTAATGTTCTTAGGAGTCTTTTAAAGGCTTATATTATCATAGAAATAGAAAGAAAGTTACTTAGATCACTTTTAAAGACGTTTGATATTGAAGCGACGGTGATACAAGAAGTCAAGGATTTAACAATACTGCTATTGAGGATTTTATTGCATCTCTTCTCATATATGAAATGAGACTTTAATAGATGTAAGAAGAAAAAAATCTTTGAAGAAAACAAAAATTAACATTCAAAGTCTTAAAGGAGGAATCTAGTGAAGAAGAGACATATTAAATGGAAGTGATGATGAAGACCCCACCTTTATCATTAGAAAATTCAAGAAATTTTTAAGGAGAAAGAATTTCTCTAAGGAAAGGGATTTTAAAGCAAGTAAAAGTGATTCAAAATTTATCCTCTAACACTGTTTATTTTGATTGTAGAAAACTCACCCATATGAAGTCACAATATCCTCTACTCAAAAATAATGATTGATATGAAAGAAACTATAAAAAGGAGAATAAGGACAAAAAAGAAGAAGAATGCAGTTAAAGTCTCAACTTGGGATGACACAAGTGAATCTAAAAATGAGCATTCAAAAGGAGAAACAACTCACATGTTTTTCATGGTTGAGGATAATGATGAGGTAACATCAAACTGTAACTCTTACTATGGTGATAGTAATTTGACATATGATGAACTAATTGAAGGCTTAGAGATCATAGGTAAGAAAAAAGAAGAAGTTATCTTTTAAACTTAAACAAATCCAAAAATAGTTAAATGCGTATATGAATGAGAATGGGAAAAATGAGAAATGAATTAGATAATATTAAGGCGTCCAGTAAAGTGTTCATTGATGATACACACTAGACATATTAAAAGATACAAATGAGACATTAAAGAGAAAATAAAATTTCTCAAAGAATCATTATCCAAGTTCACCAAATGGAGTGAAATAGTATAAGAATGCATCAAATAGGACACAATCATGAAAATGAAGGCAATAAAATCATAATTGTCAACAAAACAAATTTGCATAGTGAATAACGATTACCCAATGTGACAAATGAGTATGAAGCATCAACATTTAAGCATATGTATGCACATACCACATCCTCTACAGACTCATTCTAAGAACATGTATCATACTTTCATATATAGATAACAACCTAGATATAAAGATCAATACTCTGAAGGAAAAAATAGATATAACTTTTACGATAATATGCAAGCCCATTCACACCCTTTTCGGCCTTAAAGAAGCATGCATCAAACCTTCCACTCATAACAAATATCATACATATAATTATGGTAGCTTATTTCATTACCCTAAGAGAACATTCAACACTTTAATACCTAAAGGAAGATACCTTATTATGCATACATATAAAAAGTTCCAAGCAATATTTTTTTGTATTGTCATTACTCATATAACACGGTATATCATTTCTGTAATAAGTATACAAATGTTAATATATTTTGTTTTCTCAAACAAAGAATGAAAATAAAAAACTTGAAGTTATAGGTTAAAAAGAAGGAGACTAATAATCAATTACTAAAGCCCATTTAGATACCTAAAACATATTGATTGTCTTATTTTTTAGGGCTCTAAAAAAAGAAGAACAAATGTATGTAGTAAAGATGAAAGTTACTGAATTTAGTATTATGTTTTGAAGAGTTTATGCTTTTAATCTATGCGAATATAAACTTGTTGTATCCAAGAAAAGTTTCTTGAAGATGGTGAAATATGTATTAGAAGAAAACAAGAATGATCATCAAAACACCCTTCAAAATCAAACTATTAAACCAAGTGAAGAAGATATGAAGGATTAGAAGTTTCTAATAGAATGAAAATTTAAGAAGAATCATCATCTAAATCACATCAGAAGTAAAACTCAACAAGGAGTAATTATTAGTTTATATTTTAGAAAATTTTCACTTCTTACTTTTATTTATCAACTCAAGTATAAACATTTAGTGATGAATGTTTGGGTTTGCACTATGAATAAGGAATTAAACATTTTTTTAATAATTAAGTTAAAATTTATTACTACACTAAACCAATTGGGCAATAGTTTTACTAAACCAATAAATGAGGATATGAGGAGAAAATTTGGCATGATTTTATGTGATTAAAGTCTCTTTTAATGCTTATGATTGGTTTTGATTGATATTTCCATGAATTATTAAGTGTTTTAATTTTTTTGTTTGATTTACAAGTCCTCAGGTTATACTGGTCAATTAATAAGTATTTTGGTTGACTAGTTTAAATCATCTTTTTTGTCTTTCTAGTGAGTTTTTAAGGAGTTTGGTCAATTGTCTATTCAACCACTTATGCACATTAATTGTCTAATGTTTCTTTGTTTAAGATTTTTTTTCATTTAGATGAGTTTGTAGCTTGATTGGTCGATAAATATCGTCACACAAATATTGGTCAACCAGGTGAGCTATATAGTCAACCAATTGAGCTATACAGTGGACCAGTGTTTAAGTTTTAAAGGCTTCCTCCTTCTCTTTTCTTCTATTTTCCATTTTGTTTGTTTGTGTCTTCCAAAATCCTAGACAATTAATCCATTTTTTTAAGAACACCATCCCTTATTTTATAAGAATCAAGATGGATTGTAGTAAATTAAAATTTTGTTATTTTTAGGTTTCAAATTTGGGGGTTCTTAAAATAATCCGGAGATATCCTTGATTAAATTGAAAAAGGATTCAATATTGTTTTCATTTCAATTGTATCTATACATCTTTGATTGTATTTAAAATTGGCACTTTGTGTACATTGTCATATCATTTTTAAAAAATTTTGTGATCTCAAAATTATGTACTCCTCTATGAAATTAATGGTTGGATACTTCAATTATGCTTAACTTTTTACAATTTCAATCCCAAATTTTATCAAAATTTGCGTTGTTTGCTTTAGTCAAAATTGGAACTTTTTAAAATTAGACGTAATTAGGAATGTAAATTAACCTTTTGACAATTGGTTTAACACTTTAAACATTTAATAGCAATCTCCCTTGAGCAAGTTTTTCAATTTTGGTCATTTTTTAATATCATTTAACTAAGTTAGCTTAATGCATGACACTTTACAATTATTATTTTTGTACAATTGATTTCTTTTTGATGATTTCAAATAGGAGGATAAGAATTAGAGATATTAGACTTAAGGGGTATGATTACATTTAGGAGAGGTGATTTTTTAATTCCTCGAACTTGATATTTGATCCTTTTCTCAATATTGAATTGTAGATTATATATAACTTAAGGAACAACTAATTTCTATCTTGATTGTGTGCTTAATCTTGTTATTTCTCTCTTCTATCACAAATATTTGGTCATCGTAAAAAAGGTGGAGATTATTGAACTAATGAATTTATTATTTTCATGAGAAGCATTATAAGAACAATATGTAGCCATAATTCAAGAAAATAGTTCTCGAAGACGATAAAGAATAGTTGAAGTTTACAACCCTTGAAGTGAGAATTAATTCAAGAGCAAAAGAAGATCAAGACACATCAATTTCATTATAATAATATCAATTGTAATCTTATTTTGTTATGTTGGTAATTTTAAGGGCTCACCATATATAAGCATTTCATCTTACTTTATTATATGAGTCCTTTTACTCATTAAAAGGAATTGAAGCTTTGGTTTTAAAAGAAAAGTCTTTTATCTTTCAATATTCTTTTAGGGTCATTTTGAAAGTTGTTTAATTATAATTACATTAAAAAAATCAAGTTTGAGCATTTAAAGTTGTTAAAATCATGTTTTTTAAGGGATTGATCGACTAATGTAAGTTAAATGTGTAACTGGTGAGTTTATTAATATATTGATCGACCAGTATAGTGATTTATTCAACTAATGTGTAAGGACACATTGGTCAACTGATATGGTTTAGTGGTCGACTAATGTGTAATAACTAGTAAATTTTATGCATTTAATACGCATTAGTCAACCAATATGATTTAATGGTCAATTAATGTAAGTTAAACTTACAATATAACTATTTTTTGATACATTAGTAGACCAATATAATGGTATAGTTGACCAACATCCCTCTAGAGGATACATTGGTTAATCAATATGTCGTAGTCGTCAATCAATGTTTTAGTGGCTTTTAAATTTGTGCAATTAATGTAAGTCAACCAATATGCTACATTGGTCAACCACTGCTTTGCATCTAGACGTTGTAATAGCTAAATTTGGATCCAATGATTAATAGGAGCCCTAAAACCCTATAAATACTTGTTTTCTTATTAGTTCTTGTATTAAGAAGCATTTGTGTATCTTTTAAACACATTTCTAAGTGTTTATCAAGTATTTGAGTATCGTTATCTCATACTTGTAAGAAAAGCCTCATTGGAGTTACAATGCTAAAGAGAGATATTTTGAGTCATAAGTTTTTTAGGATGTTATATATTATACTTGGAAGTGTTCCAAGTGACATTGAGTTTTCTCTTTGTTGTGAAGGAAGCTTCTAAAAGAATTCATCTTTTATCGAGAAAAGTTTGTACAAAGGTTATGTATCACTTAAAAGACAATTTATAGTAGAATTTATAAAAGTTATAAGGGTGGAGGTAGACAAGGATTGTGTGTTGATTTAATATAATTTATTTTGCATTTCTCATCCCTTATCCTTTTTTATATTATTACTTAAGTGTGTTATTTAAATTCATTATTTTATGCCATATTTTTAATTTTATAGATTGTGTTCACTAACACACTAAATTAGTAATATTTTGTTTAAAATTTATTAACACCTAATTCAACCCCTGTTAAGTCCATTAAAGACTAGCAATTTATTTATTATGTTTATACGAAAGTTTATAGGAGTATAGTTATGTTACTAGGAGTACGTAATGACATATTGCTCATATAAAACAATAATTCAAAATTCTAATTATTGAAGATATAGTAGTCCAAGAATAACTTTAACTTGGATATGAAAAGGTAACAACATAAATTCCAGGAATAGAAATAAATTTAGAAGTTGTTTACCTATTATAATCGAATTACATAGAAAATGTGTTAAAGGCATTTAACATAGAGATATTTGATACTTATGAATTATTAAATATATCAAAGTCATTTGTTTGGTATGGGTATTAAGTAAAAGATATGGTAGATTCATATATACAGTAATCTTCCAAATCATCTTAGACACTTGCCTATCATAAAACATAAAATACTCGTAATATTGCCTTAATAAAATATAAAAAAGTAAGCATGACAAGCCAATAATATGCAACTATATACTATGATCCAAAAACACTACAGAAACTTGTGCTAATTGCCCATATAAAATAAAAGACACGTAATTATGTATGAATATGACATTAACTACTCAAACATATACAACATATATTACTTTTCCTAACAAAAATAGCAAGTCTAAACATATGTAAGGATTCACAAATATGAAAATTGATAAAATAACATCCAAAAAGCATTCTAGTAGTATTTATTGTCCCCTTCTTTCATATTGGGACACTATTTAACTAACATGATTTTGTTGATTGCTTTGACTGAGTTGACTTAATTCGGTTGATATATTATGATGTTGTTGACCATTTTAGGTTGTCTTTTTTAAACAAATCCTTTCGTTTTGGCCAAATTATCTTGCATATCGTATGAATTCCCCCTCCTTATCCCTTTGTATTTACTTGTATTTTTTTTCCAGTTTTTCTCTTCTCCTTGCCTTCTTGGGCTGCCATTTTTTAAATAAATTTTGGAAGCTCAACTTGTATCCTATGGCTAGAGTTAGTCAATAATATTAACCTAGCATTGGTAATCATTGATGAAAATGTATAGACAATTTGAGAAAAAATAAATGAGTAATCAAATTAGGTAAAAAAAGTGAAGCTTACTCAGAATAAGAAAAAGTTGGTAAGCATATGCGTAAGAATATGCTTGCAAAAAAGTCTCTTTACTATACATCTTATCCATATATTCCTTTGACTTTCTTCTATCGTGTATAATAGTAATATATGCATGTTAAATAGGAATTCTAATAATTTTCCACTTCATAAAGGTGCAATTCATTTTCCTAAATTCAGTTATTTTTTTAAACGTACACATGCTCAATTTTGATCAAGCTTTCAGTGTTAAAATAAGAAATCCAATTGTTGGTATATTTCTTTGACTTTTTATCTTTGATTTAATTTTTAGATAGATATTTCTTATCTACTTTTCATTCCCTTTATTGTCTTGTTCAATCTCTTCATTGTAACCCTTAACATCATCTTAATTATCAAAATAGTTTGTTCCCAGCCTCTTTGGTGTACATATTGAAGGCCTTTAAATGATTGTTAAGTAGTATATCATACTTCACTCTTATAGTTTGTGTGTGCCTACACCATCTGTCCAGTAGAATATAAGTGATCTAATTGTATTCTTGCTTATTAACACTCTTTAATTGCTTCATGCACCTATCCCACTAATTACAGATATATGCATTTCATACCATATCCTAACACAATATCTACATTCAACTCTTGGCATATACTTGTTGGATACTTTCTCTAAACCTTATTACCATATATAAGTAAATGATCAATAAACTAAAATATAATATCAAACATCAATTGTTAATATCAAACATCAATTGTAATTGAAAAATTAATACTTTTTATCTACCAAACATAAAGATCTAAACCATTTTCATATAACTTCCAATGTCTTGTTGTAAGCACTCTAAAAACCATCTCTAAAAAATTGTTCTATATGAAAGTAACATGTCATCATATACACCCATAACTATAAGAAGTTATCCTTCATATTTATGATTCAAAATGACAATCATCTATATAAATTATAGGCCTACAATCTTCAATGAAACATATTTCATAATAATATAAGCATATATAAAGCACTCAGAGTATCCTTCTAGGCATTTTAAGATGAGAGAACTTCCCTTATTAAGCAACAATATAACCAACCTATAGCTTCTCAAATTCCTAAAGTGTTGACCATCCTTACCCATCAATAATTGCAATACTTTGCCTTCTTTTATATGCCTTCTTGTCATTAATTTCTATGATGAAGTCTTTAAAGAATTTTCTAAACCATTGATATCCCAATTAGGGTTGTTTATAAAATTTGACAAATTTTATTTTAGTATTCTTGTTGATATTCACACTTAGGATGGCATATCTTAATTTGGAAGTCATCTTTTTTTTTTGTGTGTTAATGAAACATATATCCACCATTCACACTTCTTTGTGCATACAAGTGATAATTTTGATGTTTCATTCTCACGTATTTATAGTTAAATCTCTTATGTATTGCATACTGCATAAGAGATTTTCTCGAAGTGTCAATTTAATCAAAAGCATCATAACTTGGAACTTAATGTCAGACTAAGACCCCTTCTCACGTCAACCTCTATCGATCAATATTTTTTTGTTCTTTAATATCTGAACCATCACAGTCAGTTCCAAGTTCATTTAAGTCACCATTTATTGATTCAATATCCAAATCCTGATCATTTGATTCATCCAAATTTGTCACTGATTATTCCTCCTCCTATCTCTATCTTAGTACACTAGAGCTACCATACTAAAATATTCACCTTAGTTGCAACTTCTATTCTAAAGACTTCATTGTAGATGTCATATCATCATCATCAAAACTTGAGGTCTTCAAAATCAATGATATTTTTAAAACTTTGCTCCAAATATGATAGAGGGTATATGTTAGTTTATCAAACAATAGGGGTGTATAACAATATTTCAAACCACAATAGGATTTGTAGTATTAGTGAACTCACGATAGCCTATGTAATCCTAGCTCCTTCACCACCAACTTGTACAAATTGTGTATTAGCTTATGCAAGGCATTAAAAATCACAAGTTTGTGAGTGTATGAGGATGTTTAAAAAATACTTGAAAGTATTTCATGTCAAATAAGGGTATATCAAAATTTATCAAAATGTATAGGGGTCTAGGATAGTGGTCAACTCACCATAAGGTTTTATGATCCTAATTCAACCACTACCAACTTTTTTTATCATGTATACCTTTAGAAGTAACTATTGACTTAAAATATCTCACTAAATATCTCACTCCCTCATCTATTATAAAAACAACTTTTAATCAACAAGTAACTAAAAAAAAAGATGAAATTGAACCAATGGAGCTTGTAGGTAGATATATAGACACCAACATTTTGGGTTCAATACCGATAATTGTAGGCTATCACCTTTTTAATTGTAGCCGATAATTCATTATCCTATGCCATAGTTCAATTTTAGTTTTCTCTCATTGTAATATTCAAATTAAAACTAATAATATATAAGATACATGGAAACACACCTTACCCATTATCCCAAAAATTGCAAAACTGAAATGTGGCCATCATATATAGTAGTTAGTTCATATGCATCATATCTATGAACAATTTTAAAAGGTTATGTTAGTGCTACTATTTTCATATTTTATTATAATATTTGGATTGTATACCTTGCTTGTTATTTCAACATCTTTGGTATATGGTGTTACATTTATTTCTTACATTCTCTTTTCACACTTTCTATTAAAAAATATGAATATCATAATATAATTATTATATATTATGATTGCTTGATCCAAATAAAATGCTTTCGATTTCTAATTCTTATTGTAAATTTTCATTAAATGTTACATCACACAAATAACAAGCAACTATATCTGGGTTGCTTTTTGGATCTTGCACAATTTGTTCATTATCCTCAATATGTACAACATTTTCGTCAGACACAATATAACTTCAAAACTATTCTTGTTCAACATTTGGTCCTCATCTCTATTAATGTATAACTCTAAAGTGCTGTAATTATACTTCATTATGAGTTAGTATATGTCAACTATATAATATTCCTTCACCTAAAAACTTATCCCATATTTAAATGTTTGATGTAGAAAATTGTACATGAGCTCTTTCATTACTCCATACCTAAGTCTCTGGTAATGTAACAGAAATGCAACAACACCAACAAACTTACACCAAGTACAAAGGATTCCATTAGTTTAACCTTATAGTTAGCAACAACTTGTATCTACCCTTACGCCAAAATCGGATATCTAATTGTTTATATGTTAAGGAGAAAAATACTTTTTTAATTTTTTATATGTATTTATTTAGTAGTTAGCATACTTATAGGTGATTCATACTTAAAATAAGTAACCTATATAAAATTCTATTAAAAAACTAAGAATTCATACATTAATCAACAATGCAGTGAATAAGATCAAGAACAATTCAACAAACTCACATTTCTCTAACATTAAAAGTCACTAACATATGACTAATGTTATAAAAGCTAATTTGGGTCACATTTTGAAACTAATAAATACAATGTTGTCAAAACTCTCACGAAGCAAACAAAACATGAATTTCATCTTACATATTGATGCAATAAGAAGTATTATATCTCAACACTCTATCTTCATTGTCATTTAGTAATTAATAAGATATTATGTGTTAAACTTCCAACAAATATATTATAAATTAATTTATATAATAAATTAAGGTTTATATTTTTCTTTCACATGCTATTCTTTGTGCTTGGTGGTAAGGTAGATGTACTAATTTTTCATATTTACCTTAAACATTATACAATTGCCTTAGAGAATACTATTATGATTTTCATTTTAGATTCTAAAATCACTAATCTAACAATCATAACAAACAAGCATTAATAAGTCATAAAGATAAAAAATCACTAATAATAGACCAAAAATTAACATTATATAGATTTTCTCAACATTTGATTAAGAAATAGTCTGACAGGTTTGTCACTATTAGACATTATCATCTACCAAGTCTAACTCAACAAGGAAAAGTGTATGTGAGTATTTTTATGAATACTAAATGATAGAAAAGATAAGCCTCCTATAGCATAGTCCTTTTCGTAAAGGCACAAAAAAGCAAGATGTCATGAAATATATTTTACTTTGGAATATACAAATACTCAATACTTACTTTTATTTATGTCTTTTGCAAATTTTAGGAACAAAAATAATCATGGATTTTAAAAATTAGTTGTTCCATCACCAACAAGGTAGGAATAAGCCATATCTATCACCTCTTCTACTAACATAAAAGATCGTTTTATAAAGAACACTAACGTTAATGATTTTCTTTTCTTCATGCCAAGAATTTTAAAATACTTTTCATTAAAAATATTGTCATATATTACCAAAAAATGACAAAAACCACTTTATAGCATTAAAAAACTCATAGACTTAAGAGCCTAACTTACAAAAATTATAAACCATAATTTTCTCTATAAACTTTCAATTTCAAATATAATATGTATATAGTGTAACTATAAAAAAAGGTATAGTGTTATACAAATATAATAAATATTTCACAAACCTTAATGACAATTCCATTCCCTAAACCAATCCCATGCAAATAAATTCATAACAAAATATTTAATACTTTAGAGGATTCATAATGATCTTTACTCAACTTGAAGTTGGCATTCAAATCATGTAGAATTTAATTTTGGGAAATTCTCTTTTAAAAAATTAAACTAATTTCGTCGTTTCAAATCCTATAACTTGTGGAGTTCCCCACCAAATTGAGTAAATGTCCCAATCACACGCCTAATCTAACCCTAATCACACATTTTGAAAACTCTTTGAAAAATTAACTTCAAAATCCTTTCAAAATGGATAAAGTTATCTCTTTTTAAGTATTTTGGATAGGCTTGTATCTTTAATGAACCCTTGTTATGATATATAAGATTTATTTAAACTTTTGGCGAAAAAAAATTGGGTGACATAATAAAAAAAGTCAGATTTTTAAGAAAAAATATGAAAATAGGTTGGAGTCTTCGAATAGGTCAAGTAATCAAATGGGTTAAAAAAAGAATTTGAATTTTTCTTGGTTGTATAAGAATTAATTACACCAATTAATAGAAAAAAATTATTTTTTATTTTTCAAAAAATTGAGATCTTTCATGAATATTTTAAAACACATAAGATTATGATAAAATTAATAAAAATACTCAAGAGATTAATGTGTTTTTCTTTTAAGTTAATTGAGCAAAAAGATGAAAGTATAATCTAAGCGTTTTACGTAAGGATGGCACTGGGTCGAGTTGGACGTCTGATTTTTTTTAAAATTGAAAATGCAAAATGACATTATTTTGCTCATAAGGGTCGAGCCTTAGGTTAGATTGAGCTTGCACAACCTAAGTCCAAGGCTCAGTCAACTCAATCGTGACTTGTTGACTTCAGGTCCAACTTAAATGCCATCCCTAAATCTATGAACAAACAAGATGAAAGTTAGTGTTGACAATTTCGTTGATGTTAACAAGTTCAATTTGAGTTGATCGAAATTATGGTTGAACTTGAGTTTTTTTATTTTTATTTTTGGGCTTTGATCCGAGCTTGAACTCAAGCTCAACAACTTAACCTAAAGTTCAGTTATTTCTTTTTAATTAATTTTTAATTAAAAAGACCTCATTTTGTTATTATAAATTAAAAATTGATATATTTTTTGTATCTAGCTTGATTTGATCGAACTTCATGTTACCCAAAGTCTGGTCAAATTTAGGCTCAGGTTGCCAATCTTGAGCCCGATCGAATCTCGAGCTAGGTTTACCTTCTTATTTTTATTTATCAAATAAATTTTGCTTCTTATTACAAGGGAATAAATTAGGGGTCATTTGGTTTTACTTTTGTTTTTCTATTGTAGTTTTTAATTTTCAGTTTTTGTTTTCAGTTTTTTGTTTCTGTTTTTCTTTCAAATAAAAACAAAAACCTGTTTAGTTGTTAATGTTAATGTAGTTATATTTTTATCACCGATAATAATTACACATTAGATATGTTGGACCCCGAAATTTTCTTGAAATTTTGAAGTATAAATTGACATTAGATGAGGAATTTGTGGTGAATTATTCATGTGCAAAGAAAAAGA
>JANIPM010000231.1:14209143-14225289 GCA_027478405.1 Erythroxylum cassinoides
TCTTAAATTATATCTAAATATATGATAGGTTTTTTTGGTGTTTCAGGTTCAGGTTTAAACCTAAACCTATAAATCAGATTTGGTTCGGTTAACTGCTATAGGTGCGGTTTAGGTTCGGTTAACCTAAAATCGCAAATTAGAAACCTGAACCTAAACCATGAACTTGATTTTTCAAGTTCGGTTCGAACCGAACTTGAACTCAGGTTTAGTTAACCTTATTTACAGGTTCGGTTCATGCGGTTCAAGTCCGGTTTATAGGTTCGCGGGTTTTCTTGAACAACCCTACCAATAAGGGATAGGGGTCCTTTATTTTGGTTTCAAGAAGGCCTAGAAAACAAGGCTTCGTATCTCTCACTGGCTCCTTCACTAGTGATTTTTTCTGAGGGTCGTTTAACCCCCTAATGTTCCACATACGGACTGACATGATTGGGGGAAGTCCCCTGATACTTGGGATTTTGTTTCCTCTTCTGTGCATACTTCCTTTTGTAAGACTTGGATTGCACTCTAAAGTCATCTAGTACTGTGCTTAAGGAGTCAGAAAGGGCCATTTTATCATCAGCATCAATTCCCAAAATATCAGAACCATGAGGAGCATGTTCATTAGATTCGATATTCTCAATACAGTGTGCAGTAGATGACACTGGTTGGGAATAACTGCTCCCTGAGAACCCGTCACCCCTTGTTGGAAGCTTAGTGTATTCGCAATACTCCTATCCACCAAGACAGATTGTTCCACACTATCCCTTTGCATAAGAGTTTTATTAGCAGTAGAATGATCAAGTGGCTTTACCTCACCAAAATTTTGTGTCAGCAGTTGGTCAGTGTCTTGCTCAACTGCCAATGCAAGTGGGATGACTGCATTTTTATCCATATCCATTGTTGTAATTCACTGTAACCACTTCTGCCAACCCAGTATCATTTGCTTCAGTGCATTTTCCAGTTTCATCAGAACCATCGCTGATATGATCAAGGAGGGGATTATTGGCTAACTTAGTCACTCCTTCCACTACCTCAACTCTAGCAGTATCCTTTTCTATCTGGACCAACGAATTCAACCCAGAATTATTCATACCACCCTCTGCTTCCACATTATTTTTGCCCATTTTTTGGCTCAACCAGGTGGCCCGAGGAAGGACTAGCCTTCATCAGTAATTCGTCATGCTATCCTGACTTAAATACTCTACCCGTGGCTACCAATTTCTTGCTAGACAAAGTAGGTGTCCAAGGATAAGAAATAGTTATTTCATCTCGTTCCACCTAATTCTCCGAGTCGAAGGATAGGTAAGGTTTCAGATAGAGGAGCATGCTTCGGAATTTCTATGCATATTTTGGTATATCCAATCCTCTCCATAAAAGCCATTTGTGAGTCCATACATATCAGTTTGCCCAAGGAGCTGGCCAGGTAATTCAGACCTTCAACCGTCCAATATTCCATAAGAAGTCCATGAAAAGGCACCCGCATAGGGATAACATTGATCGTGCCTCTATCCAAGGCCATCCCCGATTTCCATTGTTGCAGAAATAAGGGATGGTCCCTAATATGCCACTACCCCTGTTCTATAATTTTAGAGAGATTGGAAGCATTAGAAAATTTGAACAGCCTTTCTTGCCCCAGCGAACCTTTGCCCAGACATTAACAACAGGGAAAGCCATCCGCTTAGACCAAAATAAACCAATTAAAGCAGACAACCATGCCCTGGCTCCCGCATGCAGTAATTCAATCATAGGTGAAAAAACACCATCTTGAAGGACATTGTGGTAATACTTCAGTACCCCTTTGTTGTGGTGAACCTTAAGCTTGCTTTTCCATGCCCCCAACGACGACGATTACTCATGGTTACGTCCAACAGTGTCAATTTTTTCAGCTGACTTTTCGAACGAAGAATCCTTAAGCAGTTCACGAGAGAGAGGTGGAAAATCCTCTTTAGAAAGCGAGGATTCTCCCATTTCCATAGTCCCCTTGTCAAACCAAAGGAGGACCTCTGGTGAGGCGCTGGCCTCTGCCACCTTGGAGACCCTAGGAAATTACCACTAGACTAGATGCAGGAAAGGGGCAATCTAAGAAGAAGCAAAAGAGGAGGGGGTAGGAAGGTAATTCCAAAAAGAGCAATCGGGGTAAAAATCGTAGGAATCTGGTGCGTTTCAAAATTTGCGTAACATATGGGATTTTCAGCTTCATTATCCGCATGCCCACGTACTCTTAATCACTCATGGTTGCCCTGTCTATGCGGCTTCTTAAATTCCTTATACAATTCTTCTCCAATTTAGCTAATTTTAGTTTCTTTTTTTCAAAACTGCTCCACATCTCCTAACCTTTAAAAACCATATAAAAACACCTTAATCATAATTATATTCATCCAATATGTTCGAAAAATATCTCAACATGATATGTAAATTAATAACATGTCATTATTTTTCACATATCTCTGGTGGTGATTTAGTCTATATAGTTCAATTGTTATCGTTGACTAGATAATAGTACGAAGTTTAAACTTAGCACTTACACCATCTCAATCAATCT
Source organism: Erythroxylum cassinoides (assembly GCA_027478405.1). NCBI lineage: Eukaryota > Viridiplantae > Streptophyta > Magnoliopsida > Malpighiales > Erythroxylaceae > Erythroxylum > Erythroxylum cassinoides. Next base: position 14,211,665 of record JANIPM010000231.1, read on the forward strand.
CTACTAATCATTTTATTGTTACTAAATTTGTAAATCCATTTGCATGTAGTTTTGTATTAAAATAGTAAAATTTATAAAATGAACATCAATATGTACCGTAAGTACACCCGATTATGTAGCTAGAGAGTAATTGCTAATTAAGCAAGTTTCTTTAGTATCTTAATCTGTGCGAAGATTCAGTGGCATGATCTACAATGGACTAATTTTGCAAATTGAAAATTTAAGGAAAATAAGTAAGCAAAAGAAGCATATATGCATATATATAATCAAATGCCCCCATTTTATTATTAGACAAATTACAACATTAACATACAGTATTATTAATTGGCTATTTTTATGATTCGTATATTACACATAAAATGAGAAAACTAAGTGACAGAAATGCAGATTTTATTCCCTAAAACCTTTATTCTAGGAGGATATGCTTAGGTATAGTAAGCTAAGAAGAGCATTTGAACATGCGTGACTGAAAATTATCAAGTCAACTACGGGGTTTCTGTCCATGGTGTGGTTTGTCTTCAGGACCACTACTACTTGGTCCTGAAGGAGCTCTTTTGGTGATAGTGATACGTTCTTGAAGACGGCGAAAATAAGCCAATCTGGACTTGGTATAGCCTATCTCTCCTAAAAGGTGGCCACTGTCGAGCTTCTTCCTTCCACTTGGTATGGCCTCTGACATGGTTCCAAGCATCATGACGATGATAATTAACATAACCAAATACGCCTTTGTGGTTTTGCTTTCCATAGTTAGCATCTTATGCGATCTCACGTTTTTCGTCTGCACAAATCGATCACCACCTAGTCGCTTGTATATCCTGAAACGTACGTAAAATATAAATTGCTATGAACGTAGAAGAAGAAATTAAGTAATGATCACAACTTGTGCAAAAATAAGCAGTACTTGAAACACATATACATGCACAGACTGTCTCCTACCAAGGTATGTTTATTAAGAAATCAACATATAAAATTCAGCAAGTGTACTTTTGGGACCTATTGAAGAAATGTAAAGGATAGTTGAAAAACTTTACCTGAAAACCTGAAGCGATTATAGGATAATTGGCAGGTCTATTGCTAGGTGTGCCTCTATTTATAGCTTTGTGCAGGGTGGAGGAAAGATGAATAGTAATAATGACTTAATCTTGGATCAACTTTTGCTAAGATGAAAATATGTAGTTGATCACTAACATCAAAAGATCACTTTTTTTTAATTTTAACAACACAGAACAATATTTTGAACTTCTTAAAAATACTAAGATTTATTTTATGAAATTATTCGGTTAACAAATAATTACAAATTCAAATTATTGAGTCTTTTAATTGAAACTTTATATTCCAAACGCTAAACTACAATCATAAATTAATATGTATGAATTTTGAATGTACAATCAAGAAATTAATGTAAAAAGATAAAGAATATTATTTAATGGAACTTCTAAGTATATAATTCTTCGTGTGCATTTTTTATCTAAATTTGCCATGTGCTTTAGTTGATATTCCCTTTCATTTATATTATACCAAAAAGTTCATTTGTGTGCTTTAGTTGAATATTATTGTTGAATATTAAAATTTGCCATAAGTTTATGTGTTCAGTTGATACTCCCTTTTTATTTATATTATAACAAAGAATTCATATATATTACAATTAAATATTATTACTATTTTTTGTAACATCTCAAACATTACAAATTATAAACACTTAAATATTTTTAACCCCTTTAGATGTGTCAATTGACATTCGATCATGTAATTGTTGTAATTTTTCTCTCGGCTGTCAAGTTTGAACGGTGAAGTTTCGACATGGAAATGAGAAACAGAAAGTTACCTGTGGAAATTGGAAAGTTACTTTTGACTAGGAAACAGAAAGTTACCCCAAAGATAATGGCATTAACGTTAAGTGGGGGATTATCCAACTCAAAACCAATTCTTAGCCGACAGGTCAAACGTCGTAGGACAGAGTAGGTTTTACGTTAGTGGAAAAGTCGTAGGACAGAGTAGGTTTTATGTTAGTAAAAGAAATTAGCAACTAAGATATCCTCCTAATTCCTAAAACCAAAGTGAAAGCAGGACAAAGGCGTCTACCCATCAATTATATCTTGTTTCCTAGGATTCCTTTTGCTTACTTTGTATTATTTCAGCCAATGCTATGAATATTATACCAATATTGATATCGGATTCGATTCTAATACAATACTATATCGATATTGGTTAATACTAATAACAACTAACTGCATGACAATTTTTGGTTTTTGCATCTTTACATTGTTGAGCTGGTTCGTGAGGTTGGTTTTAAAGATTTTCTTCTGCTACTTTGTCAATTATTTGATGTATATCATCCACCACAACATTTATCGATTCCATCACTGTGTTTGGTTCTTTGATCAAAGACCCAATATGCCTTGCTATGTGTTGAATATTCAATAAAGATCCTGTTATGATAAAATGCCCTCAGATCGGATACCGGTTGAATTTAATAGCCCAAAATAATAGTAACGAAAATAAAGATAGACAAAAATAAATGAGACAGAACACAAAGATTTACGTGATTCGGTCAATGTGATCTACGTCCACGGTCGGAGGGTGATCAATTTTACTAATATGTGGAGAATGTATACAAGTACAAAAACTGAAACTAAAGGCTTTTAAAACTCATCAAACATATAGAAAATAACTGAAGAAAAGATGGGAGGATTTGTACTGTTTTGGTGACTGAAGGAAAGGAAGGAATGGTGTGTTTATGTCTGAAACCATGCCTTCGATTTATAGCTGAAGTCCCAAGCTTCTGTCCAAAATTTCTTCAATTTGTGCGCAATCTCAGCAATTGACAACAATGTAATGCTCACAAAAAAAGTATCTATGATAATTTCTAAACAGTAGCTATCTATTTTTGACTTAGTGGAGGAGGCCAAAGCATACAACCAATAGCCAACAATTTTGGACTTATTGGAGGGGCCAAAGTATGTAACAAATCTCCACCTTGATTTAGTCCCGAACAATTAATGATCTGCTCCACCTTCTCCAACAATGCCCCGAAAGGGCTATATCACCAACTATAAACACCAATCAAGTCCAATTTGTGTGCAGTAATGCGGCAATACATTTGAACAAATGTAGCAAGCATATCCCGTAGTTATTAGGGATGAGGCCTCGAATATACGCCCCCATTTCCTGTCAAATTATTGATTCATTAAAATTTAACATGTGAGAAGCCAAAAGTAAGCTCACAACAGATGATATGTATTGTAATGCAAAAAAGATTTTAAAATTTGATGGTTGTATAAAATCCATACATGAGGTTGAAGAAATCCATCAGAATCTTCATCAAGCCACTCATATCTATTATTGCCTGCATCGGAGATACCTGACAATAATATAAACCAAGCCGACTATGGGACTGAACTCCTCAATGGGACTGAAATCGACTACAAAGCTTCTCTCCATTTGGTCTACTCTTCTTCGTTGATGCGTGGGAGTGAATGACGACAATATCATGGAGCTCGACCCGTCTCAAAAAATAAGAACAATAGTCAATACTGAGCAAATGCAAATTGAAATCCACAGAACACGAGAAGGAAAATAAACACATCTAAATGATCTAAAAAAATCATTTAAAGTTTTTTAGAAGCCAAAAAATCTCAACTTGAAGAGATCGCTTTTGCCTTACCTTTGGATAAACTTGCGAGACGAATAATCCCTTGGAAGAAGCTGCAAAACAAACTGAAATAGCAAATAGCGTGAACGTTTAATATCCGAACATATCCTACGGAGAACCAAGAAATGTGAGAGACGCAAGGAAAGAGCCGAGGAAAGGAAGAAGATTCCAGAGCAAACGAAAATGAGACGGTGAAAGGGTAAAGCGTAAGAGGGCAAAATCGACATTAAAAAATAAATATCTGCTGATTGCGTTAAAACGCTCCTGTATGGGAGCTTCTTAAAAATCAACTAGTTGGGTTGAATCAGCCAACCTAACCAGCTATTACCAAACAACCCAATTAGCTTTTTTATAAAGTCAACAAGTTAAAATGGATCAATCAGCTAAAAATGAGCTTATCAGCTTTTCACCAAACAAAGCCTTAGTAGTATGTACCTTTAATTAGTCTAGAGACTATTTTTAAATGACTTATATAAAAAGAGAAGGAGAGAGAAAAAAAGATAATAACAATAATAATAATAGTAATAATACTAGATGATGAAAAAAACTACTACGTAGAAAAAAAAGCTTGAGTTAAATCTTTAATAAGTAAGTACTGCCTATTTTTAAATTTAAGCTAATTACAAGAAAAATAAGAATCTCTTTATGAGAGATCCTTTATCTTAATTATAGTATACTAAAATTTTCTATTATGCATCATATCTTCTTTAAGTTTCAATATTATTGTATCATTCTTAATCACTTCCCTTCAATTCTTTTTATGTCTCTTTTTTTTTTCAGTTTTTAAGTACGATTTTCTTGTATTTTTTTACTGAAACATTTGAGTATATCTTTTTTTTTAAACTAACAAATTCATTAAAGCAAAGCGAGAAATCAAACCTGAAGAAGCAACTAAACCCAAAGCCAATAGGCTAAACCCTATACACCCAGACCTAAGCTTCTTCAGAATCGACTACAAAAGCGGAAGAATCAGAACGAACAACAGAAACAATGCAACCAGGAATATTATCCCAAATGAAGCGGTTTGCATATAATAAAGTGACCCTTGCTAACGAATGAGCAGCTTTATTAGCACTCCGCGAAGTCCAACGAGCGGACAAATGTTGGAAGTGAGACATAAGAGACAAGCACTCAGCAAACACTACACCAACTTCTAACAAATTACTAGAAGGCTCATGAAGATTATTAATCACTTCTAAACAGTCTGACTCTAGAATAACTTTGTCAAGATTTGAGCTCTTGAGCCAAGCCAACGTTTCTTTAAAGGAAATTGCTTTAGCCATCAAAGCATCCACACAATCGAGAATACGACCTGAAAAAGTTTTCACAAACCGACCCTGGTCATCTCTGAGAACAACCCCAAACCCTGAACTATTATCCCTCCTTAAGACCGAAGCATCAACATTACACTTCAACCATCCCAGCTCAGGTTTGCGTCAAGAGTGAGCACGAGGAAAATTGTGACAGTTCGTAGAAATCTGATTAAAAGCTTGTTTAGCCTCTTGCCAATTCTTAAGAAAACCATCCGCAAAACTCACAACAACATTAGGAGGGGTATCCTTTTGTTCCCAACACAAAAGATTACGGTGGAACCAAACGCTCCAGCAAATAACCAAGATTCGACAACCAGTTTCAGATAAATTTCCAGCTAAAACTGAAGAGATGCATGATTTAATATCATCACCTTGTAAACAAATACCTGCAGAAGTCCAAACGCATCTGGCATACAGGCAAGAAAGCAGCAGATGATGCACATTTTCCACCAGGCCGCATCTATTGCAAGAAACATCCAAAGAAACACCTCTGTCATAGAGTCTCTGTTTACAGGGGATAAAATCGCGCAACAGCCTCCAGTGAAAATCCTTGATCTTCGGGGGGATCTGAGCATTCCAGATAGAATTCCAAGGCCCTCCAACCACATAAGAAGACAGTTGAGAATGGTGGTCGGTGGCCACTCTATAGCCAGATTTAACGCTATACACCCCATTCTTTGTATATTGCCAGCAAAAATAATCAGCCTCTAGCAAAGGGGAAATAGGTATTTTAAGAACGTAAGAAACTTCTTCTGGGGCTAAAATCCCGGTGACAAACAAACCATCCCAGCCTGATTTCACAGAGTTAAACAGATCACTAACCTTCAAATCTTCCATGCCGCTTAATGGAGATGATCGCACAAAGAAATCCTCCTCCCGATTAAGCCATGGATCCTTAAAAACCAAAATTGAATCGTCGTTGCCCACTCGCCATCGAGCCCCTTTACCCAAAAAAAATTTGGCCGAGAAGATACTTTTCCAAATTAGGCTAGGGTTCCGTCCTTCTGTGGCGTTAAGGAAATTGCAAGTGGGGAAATATCTTGCTTTAAATAATTGACTGCACAACGAATTCGGCCGAGTGAGGAAACGTCACCCCTGTTTACAGAGCATAGCAAGGTTAAAACAGTGTAAATCGCGGAAACCCATACCACCCAACTTCTTAGGAGCACAGCGCCTTTCCCATTTAGCCCAATGAATTTTAGATCGATTACCAGCTGAAGAGCCCCACCAATAAGCATTCATCATTTTGTGCAGGTCATCGCAAATACCTTTAGGAAGCAGGAAAACACTCATACAGAAGGTAGGGATGGCCTGAGCAATCGTCTTAAGAACAATCTCTTTGCCTGGTTTGGAGAGCAGACGATGTGTCCAGCTATGGATGCGCTTACTGAGACGGTCCTTCAAAAATGCAAACACCTGTTTTTTGTTCTTCTCGATTAACGACGGCAGACCCAGATACCTACCATGGTCAATAGGTTGAGAGACCCCCAGAATCGAAATAGCTTCCTGCTTAGCATCGACTGTCGTATTGGAACTGAACATCACCCCAGACTTCTGTAAGTTAATAGCTTGACCCGAAGCTCCCTCATAAGTGGATAGTATCCGCTTGATCTGCCTACACTCAGTTGAAGAAGCTTTAAAAAAGAAAAAGCTATCGTCGGCGAAAAACAGGTGAGAAACTGAAGGAGCACCCCGACAAATGCTAATGCCATGAATATCACCTCTTAACTCAGCTTTCCTTAAAAGAGCCGATAACCCTTCAGCACATAAAATAAATAAATAAGGGCTCAATGGATCACCCTGTCTAAGACCACGATTAGGAGCAATAGGGCCTACAGTTCTATCATTTAAGACTGCTGAGTAATTGACTTTCGTAACACATAACATAATCCATCTGACCCATTTACTATCGAAACCGAGCTTTAACATGATAAATTCAAGATACCTCCAATCAACGCGGTCATAAGCTTTGCTAATATCAATCTTAAAAGCAACATCACCCTGTGAACCACGCCCTTTATTCTTCATATAATGAATAATCTCAAACGCAACCATAATATTGTCAGAAATTAATCGACCAGGTACAAACGCGGATTGCATAGGAGAAATAATCCTAGGAAGGATAGCTTTGAGTCTGTTACCGAGAACCTTGGCTATTATTTTAAAGAGCACGTTACAGAGGGCAATAGGCCGCAAATCTTTCATACTACTAGGCTTGTCTTTTTTTGGAATTAAGACAATAGTAGTATTATTAAGAGAGGCAGGGAACTCACATTTGTCAAGCCATGAACAACACTGAGTAAAAATATCAACGCCCACAATATCCCAACATTTTTGAAAAAAAGCAGGATTCATACCATCGGGACCAGGTGCTTTGTCAGGGTGCATTTCAAAAATTGCAGTCTTGAATTCTTCCATTTGAAAGGGAGAGAGAAGGGACAAATTGTCACTATCTGTCACCACCTGGTGAATACAGTCAAAATCCTCCATATTCGGTGTTTCTAAAGGAGCTGCAAAGAGATCATTAAAATAATTCATAACAATTGAGCACATATGATCAACATTCGAGACAGCATTGCCCTGAGCATCCTCCAAAAAATCGATATGATTAATTCGCTTTCGTTTGGATGCCTGAGCATGAAAAAATCTGGAATTAGCCTCCTCAAAATTAAGCCAAAATATTTTAGACCTTTGCTTCCAATAGATAGCCTCCTGAGCAAGAAGATTAGAAAGCTCATTTTTAGCTTGCAAAAGCAACCCCTCATCCGTCCTAGAGTTCCGAATAACATCTATGCGCCTTTTAGCAAGAGCAATTCTATATGTGAAATTATGGTCTTGCGATTTCTGCCATTCCATAAGAGCCACACTGCAAGCAGAGATTTTGTCTAAGAGATCAACATGTCTACCCCGTGACCAAGCATCAGACACAACCGTCATAAATCCAGTTTCTAGCAACCATTTATTCTCAAATTTGAAGCGCCTGATTTTTTTAGTCGGTAATTCAGAACTAGCAATCAACTTAATGGGACTGTGATCGGAATAAGGGTACACCAAATTATAAAGTTTGTGGAAAGAAAACAGATCAATCCAATCTGACGTAACAAACGCCCTATCTAGCCGCTCCATGACCAATGAGTCCGATCCTCTGCCTCGTTCCCAAGTATATCCAAACCCCACAAGAGGGACATCAATAAGCCGACAATCCTCAATGCACGCACGAAATCCATCCATAAGAGAAACAGAGTAGTCCCTACCACCAGACTTATCATTAACGGAAAGAAGGTTATTGAAATCTCCCATGCAAACCCACGGTAAGCTATAACGCCGAGAAAGGGCTTTAAGCAATTCCCAGCTACTTCGTTTTCTATGAGAATCCGGGAAGCCATAAAAACCGGTGAGGCGCCATTTAACATTATTAGAGAGAAGGATCTCCATATCAATATGGTTAGACAAAAAACCCAAAACAGAAGCATTAGAAATATTATTCCAAAACATAGCAAGACCTCCACTGCGACCACACCTATCAACGCTAAAACAACAATCAAAGTTTAATAAAGTACGAAGTTTCTCCAACCTGCTAGACGTAACTAGAGTTTCACTAAGAAAAAGAAAATGAGGCTTATTAGTCTTAACAACATCTTTTAGAGCATTGACTGTGCGTGGGTTGCCCAAACCACGACAGTTCCAGGCGATGCAAATCATGGGAGTCGGCGGGTCTCACAAGCAAGACCGGCCGTTAGTGAATCAGTAGAGCAAGAGGTCGAAGCTGAGGAAGATGAAAGTCTACTGCCGTTCATCTCATCAAAATTGGGATCAGGACATGAAGTTTCCCGGGGGTCGTTTCTTAACTTCATCAATAATCATATCCGTATTTTCCTTTACCTGTAGAGCATCATCTAGCGTGGCGGCAATCCCAGACACTTCAATATCAGAGACGACCGTTGCGGTCTTAGCAAAGGCAACATTTCGTGCAAATGTAAATTGTCTGGAAAAAGATCCATACGAATTGATGACCCAGTTATGCTTGGATCGGTCTGCCCCTAAATATGAGATCTCGTGATTGTTGGACTTGCCATCAAGAGAAGCGGGATAAGCGGGATCTCTTCTCCACTGATTTGGCTGGATTCTGTTTTGAATTCAAAATTCCGATCGGATTTCCTTCGGCCACTCTCGTTTGATCTCCTCTTCCGGCAACTCAGTGAGTCTCACACAGCTAGATTCGCTATGGCCAATAATCCTACACAGATAACAAATAAGAGGTATCCTTTCATAACTGAAAGCAACCTCAAAGAAATCACTCCCCTCCTTGCGGATCTTCTTAGTTCTCATGAGTGGTTCGGTGATGTTTAATCTGACTCTAATACGCATATAATTAACAAAGGAATGTCGCTTATTGCCCGTATCATACTCCAAAAACATGCCCATGATATTGCCCAGAGCAATCGCTAAGGATTCCGAAGCATAACCCGGGGGGAGATTATGTCCAAACTACTTAAGTGTTACCTCTCTTAATTTGCCAATAATATTAACTTCTTTTAGTTTGTCTCTAATATTAACTTTTGTGCATGTCATACTGTACAGTCTTGTGTTAGGAGAACTATGATTACCAGTCACAATTTTGAGAACTTGTGTCAGAAACAGCTACAATCAGAAGAATTCGACCTAACCCTTCCATCTGGTAAGAGTTTTAGGTTGTGATAGGTCTCGGCGCCATAAGAACATGGTCTCAGGCTTGAAGAGAATGATAGATTTGTGCAAGGTAGCATTAACTAAACCATAAAAAAGCGACACCCTCCTTTGTTTCTAATCAGAATCCTCTCACTACAACTACAAAAATCTACACTTCCCAGATTTCTGATTCAAGCAATTCCTCCAAAAACCAAAAGCAGAGTAACTTAACAACCAACGAGTATTGGCAAAGAAAGATTGATCCTAAATTCATGGACTATGACCCAGATCTAGAGACAAAATACCCTTAAGATGAAACTTTGAGGTGAGAATAAGAAGAGGGTGATAATAATTGCATAAAGATAATGAAATAATTGACAAGTATAAAAGAAAATCGGCTGCCTGCATGCAGGTTTCGTCCCAGTCATGACCGAATCGGATGACAACTAAACGCTCTTCCTCTGCCAAGATCGCCTGATCCACCGCCCATCCCGAGTGCAAGTGTGGCAATAAGTACGACATGTCTCTTTTTTCTCTCGGATTGCAACGCTCGTCTCAGGAGGTCAGGTCTCTGAACTTCTTGTGACTTCTCTAATCCCTAGTGCTACAAAATAAAATATCCTCAATCATTGAAACGCGATAGTTCCCCGCGTTTAACCATAAATTTAAATGGGAAGGATAAAACAGTAAATTAGCACATGAAAGATCCCAGAAGCCAACCACAGCAAAATGGCAAATAGACCCTTCCGGAGCTTCACACTTTAGCGTTAAAATAAGTTATCGTGTCTTTGCTTTGATTTATTCGGAATTCACATGGCCGGCTACGAGAAATATGACACCAGAAAGAGAATACCCGATCCTAATACCTCTGTTTTGCTGGTGATCGACGTCCAAAACTGCTTCGCGTCCACGGCCAAACCCATACTCCACAACATCCTCACGACCATCGACCTCTGCCGCCGATCGTCCATTCCCGTCCTCTTCACGCGCCACAGCCACAAGTCTCCGGACGACGGCAGCATACTCGCCGAGTGGTGGAACAACGACCTAGTCATAGATGGCACCGTGGAGGCGGAGCTCATGCCCGATATCCGCTGCTTAGCCGGCGACAACGAGGTGGTGGAGAAGAAAACCTATAGCGTGTTTGGTAATACGGGGCTGGAGGATCGGCTGGCGGCGATGGGGGTGAAGGAGGTGATCATCACGGGAGTGGCCACGAACCTGTGCTGCGAAACGACCGCGCGTGACGCGTTTGTTAGAGGCTTTAGGGTGTTTTTCTCGACGGATGCTACTGCGACGTCAAATTTGGAGCTGCATGAGGCCACGTTGAAGAATTTGGCTTATGGTTTTGCTTACTTGGTTGACTGCAAGAGGCTTGAAGATGGTTTTTCTGGTAAACAGAAGATCGAACATATAAAATAGATGGTAATATGTTTGTGTTGGACTTCAATATCTGAGAATGAGATGGATCAGGATCGGATTGGAGGTTTCATCTGTAAGAAAGATCGTATAATTAATAATTTAATACGATTACTTAGTTGCTGGTTGTTTTTTTTTTTTTTTGTATTTTACGACATGATTGTATATTTTGTTTTTAAAAATAAAATTTATAATTTTTAAAATTAGGTTTTTATCTATACTGAAATATTTTTTTACAAAATATTCTCTCCTTTACACCAACCAACTTCGTCTTCTGCATCTTCAACTAATATTTCTAATTTTGTTTTCATATCTATCTATTGCTTATGTGATTTTTCTCGACTTTCTAGTCCAATGTTGGACCCTGAACTTTTGATGAAAAATAGAAATATTAAAATGATTCTAAAGTGAGAAAGAATTGGTGAGAATGAGAATGAATTTAAGGAAATTTGATGAAATTAAGAAAAATTATATGAATTTGTATAGATTGATTATGATTTGAATGGAAAAAAAAAGTTATACCGGTTTCGGATGGTTAGTTTAGGTTGTCCAACGCATCTCGTTTCGTTTCTCGACCAATCTTCGTTACCGGATGTCGGACACTTGTTTTCGATTCACTTCGATGTGTATTTCGTTTCGAGACGTTCCGAGTTTTCTGTTTGCTCCGATTCTGCACTTTGTTTCGCTTTTCGTTTTTCCGTCTCCGTTTTTCGGTTGGGATCTGGTTCCTGAGATCGAGTCCCAACAATAATATCAGACCCATAATATTTCTTGCTTAATTATCAATACTACTTTTTTGTTTTCTCTCTGTGTTTCTCTTAATTGAGTATATTCTTGATTATAGGATCAGTCACATGAGTTTAGTAGTAAAAAACAAAATAGAGAAATTAGGCATGATGGAGGATGGAGGATGGAGGAGAGATATGAACCAGCACAGAACTGTGAAAAGGACGAGAGATAAGAAGAAAATAACGATACTATAGATGTAGCCATACTTACTAAAAGCAATATGTAGAATTTCTGCTTTGAAATAAGCTTCTGCATTTTATTGTGATGATAAAGAAGAAGATGCACTCTTGATCTTCCTCTAAACTACAAATTTTCTGACTAAAATGAGTTTTCATGCTATGTGTTTCAGTTGTTCAATTTTTGCTTCACCTCTACTAAACATAACGACAACTTAATCTTTTTGTGACAAACTGATTCTTTATAAAGAACAAACACAGAACACAGTCATGAAATAACGTTATTAAAATTGAAGGCTATATCTCATCTCATTTTAAAGTGGAGATAGCTATAGTTGTTTTTTTTTCTTCCTGACGTTTTTGTGGTTGTTTTGTTCTTGGCCTTTACGTCGTTCTTTATCCTTGTACTCACGTCTTTATAGTTATTTTCTTCTCATCCGCACGTCTTTAATGTAGCATAGAGTGGAGCATTTATAGCTATTCTTATCTTCACGTCATTTAATGTAACATGTGGAGGCATTTAATGGAGGCTTTATCCCTTACAAAAGTGACGACAAAAATGTCTTCACATCATTTATTGTGAAACCTTGTCTTCACGGTAGGTTATAAGCTTAGAGAACTGAAACATTTAAATGCATTTGTATGTGAGATGAATTTGATATATATATATAGCCGTTGTCATCTTTTGTTACGTTTTAACTAAACATAAGAAAGAAAAAGTTTATCTTTCTATCACATATTGATGACAGAAAATTGAAGAGAAAGAGGCTCTGTAGTCACGAATTTGTATTGTAAACGTTAATACATGTTGACAAAGATGTGTAACAATTGACCATTAAATAAATTATAATTCAAGTTGAACACATTGGTGTAAGACACTACTGTAGCACATTAAAGTCCATTTTTTTCTATCAATTTGTGTTGTGTTGAAAATTTTTCTATTTGTACCATCTCAATTATATTATAAGCTTCTCGACTTTTTGCTCATGAATCTTGTTAAAGTGGCTTGTTACCTAAAGCTCAAATCGAAATAAAGGAATGTGTAAATGATTTATTGTAGTGGTTTTGCTACCAGGTTTTTACATATAGTGAAAATCTAATTTATGTACAAGTTTAGACACTAAATATTTTTTGGAAATTGTTATTGTTGTTACATGTTTATTTTGAACCATATTTAGCATTTAATATTTTGTAGAAATTGTTGTGATTGATGTCACTTATATGTTATTACATTTAATGATGGAGGGCTTGAACAATATGAATAATTACAATGATTATATGAAAGTAAATGAAAAAGAGGGGTATGAAGTAATACTATAGAGATGTATTTAATCTTCTTGAAGGTTGAAGAAGTGAAGAAGGGAAATCAAATGACTACTACCTTTTTCAAATCTAGTTGGAAGAATATTAAAGCAGGGCTTTAAACAAAATTTAATAAAGAGAATACTGATTTTCAATTGAAGAATAAATATAATGGATTAAGAGCCAGATTGAAAATTTTCAAGAACTTACTCAAAAAAATAGGAATCGGTTATAACTCTTTTACCGGTGAAATTAATGCCACAAATGAATGTTGAAAAAATCTATTCAAAGGAAAATATGTCTTTT
>JANIPM010000231.1:14252948-14267970 GCA_027478405.1 Erythroxylum cassinoides
TTCACTTGAGAGGGTGTGTTAGAGAATATATAAAACCAATTGAGTTGGCCTCACACAACAGCTTAAACTATTGTGATAAAATAGTCGCTTAACAGTAAGTATTAATTAAGAAAGAAGTAGGTGGAGCTTAATTGTAACTGAATTTGGAATGGACCAGCGTGGCATCTACCCATGTGGGTGTCTTGTCTTGCTGATGAATTATTCCTCCTAATACGACACAACCCAACTCATTATGTAGTCCAAAGCTTTTATACCATTCTGTCATCTTCCTATTCTTTAGATACCTTACACTCTCCTCTAGCCCCTCTGTTGACCCAAATATTCAAAGGGATCCATTGTTAAGTATAGTCTTGGAAGCTTGTTTAGAGGTCATTATGATATTTAGCTATCATACTCTTTCAAAGTATATTATATGTTCTCTTGATAGTCTCCAAGTTTATGGTCAACTTTAGTTCCTTCTACGTATGATAAAGTGTTTTTATCTTCTATATACAGATGTATATGGTCTTCCCCTTCCAGTGTCTCTGTAGTATTATAACACTTTTACAAGTTTGGTGATACGACCACAGACAGAAAGTTTCAAGGTCACAAGGCAAGGGATTCTCGTAACTAATAAGAATGCATGACCGAAAATGACACATGTAGGAAGGAATTCATGTACTAATTTATAGCAGAAATGATTCGTTTCTATAGTAAAACAAGTATGAAGACATACCTCCATTCAGCCATAAAAGAACAGGTTTTTCTTTTGGGTTCTTGGTAGCTTCAAAGAACCAATAAAAGAGTGCTCTTCCATGAGTTACGTTCACTGTAACATAGCCTGCATAGTGCTTGAAATCAACTTCAGGCTGCCCTGGGAGTCTGATCACTCTGTCTGCCTCTTGTTGACCTAGAACTTCTTGACTTAGCTTCAATTCATCATCAGTATCTTCTCTGCGGATCACTCTACTGGCTGAGTTGACTACCAACAAAAGAAAGAGAGAAAGAAGAAGAAGAAGATGCGAGGACAACTTAAAGGAAGCCATTAGTGTCAGAATGGACTTTTGGGATATCCCACTTTTTATCTGCTTAAGTTTCTGTATGATCTGACTCAATACTTATATAAAAAAAAGGTTGTTGGGTTATGAAGTATAAGGAAGGCCAATGAAGAGACAGATAAGAATCATCTGTAGTATTGCTGTTTATGTCTTCTCTAAGGCATGAGAGGTTCAAAAGCAACCTTTCTACATATTCCCTTTCGCTTTTAGTACAAGAACTGGCTTTGGAAGTATATAATCAGCCTACAAAAGCTTGGAGTGGTCCCCAATGCTGTGGCTGTCGCCTGCATTATAAGTATATGGTAAGGGATGGACCATTCAAAGCTCTTTTATTTCTAAGTTGTGAAAAATCAAAGAGTCATTATAAGCATATGGTAAGGGATATGGACCATTCAAAGCTCCAAGTTATGAAAAATCAAAGAGTCTTTATTGTGATTGCAAGTAACGCGGACGTTGAGTTAGGGTCAATTGTTTGAGGTTGAAGCTTTTGACGCCTTTATATACCCACGTTAGTGCCATTAGGTAACGGTGAAACATTATCCAAAGTCTCATAAGTTCTCATTCTACGAGTGATATGAACCTGGACTATGCAGCAGTCCCTTTCTTAAATTGAGTTTCTAGAATTCGAACATGCAACGTGAGACAAACCCAAGCTGTAACCTGATAACTCTGATACCATTGAGCTACCCTATAAGATCTCATGAGGTAACAGTGAAGCATTACCTAAATAGACGTTTAAAAAATAAATAACAGAGAAAATGTGGGCTTGTAGCAATGATTATGAATGTGACATCTCTACTATTGATACCTAATCACTCATCTCCTAGTCGACGTGCTATAGTTTGTTAGTTGTTTGACCTCACATGATTTTGTAACCTATTGAACGTACTTCAATTCACCGGCGAAACAGGGAGATGTAGATAGCTGCCATGTATGATGTATCCTACCGGTTATATTAAAGAGTTCCTATGGAAATCCTAAAGCAGGATTTGGTGGTCCAGCGAAGAATGAGTTTGGTGACTGAATCCTTGGTTTCTCAAGTGTTCTTGGTTGTGCTACCAATATGCTGGCAGAGCTTCAAGCTATTTACTATGAAGTGTCTTTAGTATTGGAGCGTGAATTTAGAAAGGTTTTTGCTAGAATTAGACTCCCTGGAAGTCATCAAGTTATTTACCAGGTAATGCTCTCAATCCCATCCTTATTTGACAATTATTGAGGATATTGCCTTTTATCTGAGGAAGAACTGAGATTGCTCTATTTCTTATACTATGAGAGAAGGCAATCAATATGCTGATTATTTAGCAAAATTAGGCTCTTCATTTTTGCAGCGTTGACATCTGTATTCGATAATTTCTACAAAATGATGCTTTATCTATACCGGTCTTAAAGGCTCCCCTGTTGTATATCATCTTCACCCAAAAAACGAAAGACCCTAGTCCCATGTAAATAAGTGTGATTTATTAATTTCAACAAATATAAATTATGATTAAATATAATTAAATCTTATGTGATTTGATTTTTTTCTATATATATTTTAATTGTTATATTTTGTAAACTATTATTTACCTTTTTATAATATTGTTTAAGTCACAATTATCTTGTCCCCTCCTTTCTGACTTTTCGCAATTATGATTTAAAGTAAAAATGGGTTAATTCAAGCTTGTTTAAGTGTAGAAAGTTCAGACATAGTCTAATAAATGAGTGCAGACTTTTTGAGCATGCTTAAAGTTCAAATGCGTGTAGGGCTTCAGGTTTTTCTCGTGGACTCTTTAGGATCAAGCTTGAGTTTGACTTACTAACATTCTTATAATTATATATAATCTTTACGATCACTTTAGTTACATTAATTAAATTAATATTTAATATCTAATTTAATAAAGATGTCTAATAACACATTATAATTACTTAAATATTAATAAAATCAAAATAATTTAACTAATTTTTTTAATGATCTTTTTGTAGAACTCAACTTTTTCATTTTATTATATAATATTCCAGTTATACACGATGTATAGATTGTCAATCATATTAGTTATTCTAACGTGAATGAGTTTGTATTAAAATGATAACAAAGTAATTAATCATAATAATAAATAAAAGAGTGTAGAGAAAGAAACAAATTTGACAGAACATTCATCCAAAGGGCTTATGAAGAGTTGTCTAATTATCCCAGTCAACCCTTGGTTGAGATTGTTCGAATAAGCACAGGTCAACTAAACAACTGGACATTCCAATTTGATTAAATGGGATGACTAAGTATAGATAAAAGATTAAATGAAGAAAAATCTTTCAATTTATACCTTCTAATGCTTTGAAAATTTTTAAAATTTAGTCGCGGGATTTAAATATTTAATATGAATCATAGTTCTGATACTTCATAGTCCATTTTATATGTTCCGTGCTCTAGATACTAGAATAAGTATCCAGGCATTCCAACCATTTTAGTGGAAGGACATGGTAATGGTACGGTGAAATAACCCTTGACCTATGTTCATTGCCTAAGTTTTTCTTAAGAATTCGCTCAATAGGTGAAAAACAACTCTATGTATAATATCTTCTTTATCATGGGTAAAGAAGAATCTATATCATCTTTTTGCATTTGCATGGATGAAGAGTAACCTTTTTAAAATCTTGTTCAAGATAATTAAAAAAGACCCTTCACAAAATGTACCCTAAGCAATCTTCCTAATTCTCATAATTATACAACTAAAAATTTTAGTTGTCTCATGTATAATGTTTCATATTTGACGTAGCTTAAATATTTAAGTGTGAGGTTATATGATCATTACAATAATTATTTGTTCAAATACACAAATCACTCAATGTTTCACAAAAAGTCTAATTTAGCCCTTTTTATTACCTTTGGTATTATTTAGTACCTTAGTATTTATAAAATAGTACTATTTGTACCCTTGGTATTTACAAAATAGTACCCTAAAACCTAACTTTTTCATTAGGTCTTTGTTACTAGCCTATTAACCTATCTAATGTGGCCTACTAATTGAACAACTTGGACCTAATAAATAATTACATAGATTTTTTAAAACTTAAATTTAAAAATCTTAATTTTATAATAATTTTAATTATTAAAATAATTAAAATATTATATTTTGTCCTTTATATCTCTTCCAATTCCTTAACCCATTTGCTCATTAGCCATGGACTACACCACCACCACCTCCTTTGATGCTTTAAGAGTAGATACCCTCTATCATAAGGATGTCCTGACTTATTTTAATACCCTTTTTTTGAAAAATGAGTTCTTCAAAATAAGATTCTTATAATTTGGTTCTCTTAAGTCAAATCCCAACTATTTAGAAATATAGTTTAGCAATAATCTAAAGATTCCCTTTTGGTTAGCCAAACATGTAAAACTTATTGCAAACACTTCATGAATTCTTACTATTGATAGAACAATTGACATGAAAATTAAGTACTTTGGAGGTGACTTTATTCATTTTTATTCAAATTAGTCTAGCATTAGTTTGACAATAACTTTAGAAGTGTTAATCCCTGGATGAAACATATATAAGAGGAAGGTGACTTATGTGTATTCATTTTTTTTTTCTTATTTGTAAACTAATGAACGTACTGTCTATTATGATGAATGATTACAAATAATTAACATGTAATAATAATGAAACAATCCTAATAATAAGTAAAAGAGAGTAAAGAAAACAATTGATTTATAATAGTTTGCTGAAATAACCCCTGACCTATGTTCATTCCACAAGTTTTACTTAAGAATTCACTATCTTCTTCGTTTAATAGGTGACAAGCAACCCATTGTCTAATATCTTCTTTATCATGGGTGAAGAGGAACCCTTACCATCTTTTTGCTTTTGCACGTATGAAGAGTAATCCTTTACAAGTCTTGTTGAAGATAAAAAAGAACCCTCATAAAATGTATCCTAAGCAATCTCCCTAATTGTCACAATTATACAACTAATTTTTTTTCCTCTTGTGTATACCAATAAATAAAGACTTAAAATATGTAATATGTTAGGTAATGTACATATACACTCTTTAGCCTTTCAAGGTCTTAGTACCTTAGAAACAACAACTTTCTTTAAACTCATATATAGTCTATTTATACTCAAAACAACCTAAATTGGTCGATGGAAACAAAGCTACTGTTATGGTAATTAGTAGTAGCAATGTTGGTCAACCAAACTAGTGTATTGGTCAACTAATATAAAAGCAAACTTTTGGCACATCAAGCTTTTAAATTTCGTTACTAGATTGATCGATCATTCATACATTGATATATCAACCAATGTATCAACAAACTCATAGTATACATTTTTACTATCTTTCAAGAGAAATTTATTGACTACATGTATACAGTAGTCCATGATGCCCAGAAGTAAGTTTTCCAAAAATTTTAAAGTTCTTTTAAAGATTAAAACATATTCTTTTTAAAAAAATTATTTAAAATTTTTTCAAAAGTTCCTTAAAATTTTATTTAAAAATAAAAATTTTCTTTAAAGATTAAAACAAATTTCCACTTGATTATGAACAAATTTAGGTATTGTACCTTATTATTATATAGTGATTGGGCCCCTAATTTGTTGAAATGACCAAAATATATTTACAGAAGGTATTATAATGATTTGCTTAAGTCTTAGTATGCTTGAATCATCCTTATTCTTAGTTCTTTACTTAAATTACATAAATTCTCCACTTGTCCATTTTCATTATCTTTTGACTGTTCAATTAATTCAATTGTCTCTTTTGCTTGACTATTCCATTGAACTTGATAACTCACATATTAACTTGCTAATGTCACCAAGGATGGAAAACATTATTAGTATCGTGCTTTGTTATCATCAAAATTATGTGTCAAAACCTTAGTTGGTGCAATAATCTGACATTTTTACGATAAAATATTTAGTGATATTATAGAATATAAATGATATTAAATAAGTTTTCTTTATGTTAAAGGAATATATAATGCATGCTCTCCTTTAATTCATATATTATGAAATGATCAAGTTTCAATATCATCATTCTATCCCCCTTTTTTGTCAATAATTAAAGGACCTGTGATATTTAAATTTATAAGCATCAAAAGAGAAAAATAACTAGCTTCCCTCTCTCCCTTTTCAAAAAACTATCAAATGGGCAAATAGGGCATTCAAAGAATTTGGAAATCAAAGAGCAATTCTTATAATTTTCATATACCAATTTTAAAAATTAACCTATCTTTCTCACCCAGGTACATGCCAAAATGCCCTCTCCTCTTAAATATCCATAATAAATATATATGATCAAATATTTTCAATATAAAACTAACTAGGTTACTTATATATATATATATATCAATGGCTGTATCCTTTTCTTCCTTACTTGGTTCAATAATTGGTCTTTTGATAACAATTTTCTTATTTGGCTTATGTAAGGGTCTTTGTGGTTTTATTTTGAAATTAATTGCTAGATATATCATTGATATTTTTCATTTTATATCCATACAGGTGGTATCAATTGTTGGTATTTATTTGATGTTAATTGATATTGAACCACAAGGCAAAGAAATTAATATATTATAAGTATCCAGATAAATTTGGCCATTAGGAGTTAGTTCTTAATTTTTTTTCAATTTATATCTTTTGGATTTACTTAATAAACATTCATTCAAAGAGCATTTTCCATATATATGTATATATACATAATCTTCACATAAAAAAGCATATTACATAATGTAATTGAAAGTGTTAGTACTATGTGAGAAAGACCTATAAAAATATAGCTTTTGTGTCTTTTTAGATCTTAACGGAAGATATGAGTAATATAATGCTCACTTTTAGATATATAAGGATAAGTTTATCTTCTTATATGATAACAACAAATGGTTTAACATATGACATACTCTTTTAGTATAAATATGACTTATGAGAACTGTGAATATGTTCTAAGTTATTGGATAATGAAATATGATAATGAGTTTGCTTTATCTTATTTTGATGATAAAAGATATAAATATACAAAAATATGTGTTTGTGTGTGAGGGAGAGGGAGAGGGAGAGGGAGAGGGAGAGAGATGGAGAGAGAGAGAGAGAAGAATATTACATGCTTGTTTGATATGACCCTGTATAATTTTTTATGCCTAACCATACATAAATATATGAAATTTCTTTTTACCTTAAAACCTAGAAGTTGATGCATGAGCATTAAATTTCTCGTGTCTAGAATAGAATTCTGTATGCTTATTTAATGATTTAAGCAATGGCTCATCATATACATCTTTCCACTAATAAAAATTGTCTTAGTATTAGATAATGCATTTTTATAAGTGAAACCAATTATATGCTTACAATTAGAGTTATTTTAGACTTTAAGCATGATATTGAAGGTTTTCACTTTTAAAGTGAACTTAGACAATGATTCTTTGAGTAAATTAAACTCCTTCTTTAATGAACCACACGTTTAGATTCTATTATGTTATGTATGTCAAACTTTAATTTTTTATTCTCAATCATGTATACATCTAAGAGTTTTTGGACCTTTTTATACTTGGAAGATACTTTCTTCCTTTTTATGCTTATGGCTTTTAAATATTCAAATAACTAATTATATGAAAGAATAACGTCACAATCATTATTATCATTATAATAATTTGAAAAGGAGGCTACCTTATCACTATTAGTTATAAAGCATATACTTGTCTCTATATTTTTAAGATTAATGACTGTCCAAACTAGTATTATCATATGCAGCCTTAAGTGCTTTCTTCTTCTTATTCAATTATTTGTCCCTCTTCTTCTTTAATAACTTTTTAAAAAAAATTTCTTTGTGATGAGCTTCATATCGTCCTCATTACTCTTACTTATAGAGGTCTTCCTATCATTAGCTTTCTAATCATTTGATGATTAAACACGACTTCTTATTCATTTGTATCTTATAGATGAGGAGTGATCCAACTTGGCCTTTCAACGACAAGGTGCTCAAATCTTTGGCTTCTTATATAGTTGTCACATTTACCTCTCAAACCTTTATTGCAAATCTAAACAATTTTCTCACTGATTCAGGATTAGTATAGGTTTTACCAACACCTTTAAGAGTTTAATTATATAAATAAAGCAAGTATACAGATTAGAAATTTCCTTATTTATCTCTATGTTAATTAGCTCATATTGATGCACTCATAAGTTCAATTTACTCTCTTTTAATTGAGTATTGTCCTCATATGTGATTTCAACTATGTGTTACATCACGTGGGAGGTTTCAAATATAGACACCATATTGAATTCATTTCTACAAGAGCATAAAATAAAAATATATATATCATTTTGCACAATGATTTTCTTATCATTATCTCTCTACTCACTTCTATCCTTTGATAATTTAATCTCAACTTTATCTATAACTACAATTCTTATTAAGATATAAGGACCATTCTTTATAATCTCCAAATATCAACTGCTTTAGTTAAATGAAAGTGTTTCATCTTAGTTTTTCTATATAATTGTTACCTTCAAAGAAATGGGGTTTACTTATGCATCGACAACCTTAGCTAAAAAGTGAATCAAATTAAGCCATAAAAATCTTTGCTCAAATTTTTCTAGCAATCTAAATGCAAATGTGCATATTGAATTTTTACCCTATTTATAAACTAATGAATAATTGTCTATTCTAATGAATAATAATGTCAAATTCATATATAATAATTACAAAAAATCACAATAATAAATAGAAGAGTATAGGAAAAGAGATATAAAATTAATTTATCATAATTCAACCAAATAATCCTTAGCTTATGTCCACTCCTCAAGCACCATATGGAAATCCACTTTCTTCTTCTTTAATAGGTGAAATGCAACCTTCTATATAAGATTTTCTTTGTGACGGAAGAAAAAGAACTTTTTTACTCTTCATTTTTTTGTCTAAGAATGAAGAGTAACATTTTACAAATCTTATTCAAGGTTAAGAGGAATCCTAATAAAGTGTAACCTAAATAATCTTCCAAAATTTCCATAATTATGTTACTCAAAAACTTCTTTTACACACACCAATGAATAAAGGCTTAAAGTATATTATGTAATGTATATATGCACTCTCTACCCTCTTGAGACTCTTATCAACTTTCTAATTTGCCTAATAAGCTTCTTATAACTCATATGTGATTTATATAATTAGTAAAATAATTTGGCATACTGGTCAATCAATGTATCAATTAATATTTATGCAAACTCAATATATATGAAATTTCTATCTTTTAGACTACATTGGTCAACCAATATATAACATTGGTCAACTAATGTATTGACCAATATACTAATAAACTTATGGTCCACATTTTTACTAGCTTTCAAGAGATATTGGTCCCACTCATAACTTATAAATGGTATATATATACTAAAAAGAACCTAAATTAATAATTAGAAAAAAATTAGTCATTATAAGTGATATTGGTTAACTAATCTAGCAAATTATTTAATCAATATGCCATATTGTTGTAAAAGATGGTGCAAAAAAGAGTACAAAAGAGAATGCAAACAACAGGAGAGAGAATGTAAACAACTCACGTGAGAGTTACTATTAATAGCTAACAACCATTAAATGTAATTTTCTTGCCTATTCTTACTTCACCTTCCTTAACAATTTTGGTAATAAGTGACCATTACCACCCAGACGTTGGAGGAAGTGTTAAATCTACAACCTCTCCAACTGGTTAAGCCTTTTTAAGGCATGGTAGAGTGGTATAGAATAGTTCTCCCACCTTGATCCCTCTTATAGTGGGAGAACGATTAGTTATAGAGGAATGTGCAATAGCTTCCCTTCTTAGAAGTAAGTGAGATGAGCAGATTATGGAAACAAACAATAGGAGAACAAACTAGTCATGAGAAATTTATATTCATTCCTAATATCATAGCTGAGGAGACTAGTATAGTCAATTCCCCTCTGAAAATTCTAAAAATTGAGGCTCGAAGATGGAGGTACATATTAGTGGAATATTTTATAGAAAAGAGACTTCCTTTCCTATTAGTTAGTAAGTGGGCGAAGGAATACTAAAGCATACATAGTTATGGACCATATTGATAAATGAAGAGGGCATTTTCCTCTTCAGATTCACAACAAAAGGCAACTAAATAAATTGTTGGAGATGGATCTCCAGCATAGTGAAAGGAAGCCATTGTTGTTACAGAGGTCGAGATTGGTTATGGCTTTGGAAAAAGGTAATATGAAAAACAAAACTTTATGGGTGAATTTTCACAGTATACTATTTGAGTACCAGTCTACTTCTAGATTGAGCTATCTAGAAGTGAACTATCACTAAGAATAATTCTCTTGCCTTGACCGCTCTTACAATAGGAGAAGGATTAATTGCTAAGGAATATGCAATATCTTCCCCTTTAAAAACATGTAAGATGAGCAAATCATATAAACAAGTTATGGGGAGACAAGCAACTTAGGAGAAACTCATATTTTGTTCCTAGTTTCATATATCGAGAGATTAGTATGGTCAATGCCTTTTTGAAAATTTTGAAAGTCAAGGCTTAAAGATGGAGTTACACACTAGTGGGATATTTTAAACAAAAGAGACTTCCTTTTGCGTTAGTTAGGAAGTGGGTAAAAAAATACTAGAGCAAACATGACTTGAGGACTTCATTGATAATTGAAGAGGACATTTTCATCTTCAGATTCATAAGAGAAGCTAACTAAAGAAAGTGTTGAATATGGGTCTCTAGCATATACAAAGGAAACCATTGTTGTCATAGAGGGGGAGACCAGATATGGCTTTGGAAAAAAACATGAAGAGCAGAACTTTGTGGATAAATTTTTTTCATACTTATACTATTTCAGTATTGATCCACTTCTAAATTGAGTTGTCTGACTACCTTATTAGGTAAACCTTTATACTTAGATGAGACTAATGTTGGGGTAAATTGGTTTTTGTAAAAGATTGCTTAAAGTTAGGAATTGAAATGGAACTCCTAGACTTTATTAAAATCAAAAGACTTTGAAGATGGTGGAAAACTTAAAAATAAGGTTTTTTTAATTAATGGGAACCATCTATAGAAAAGGATAAGGAAAAGGTGAAATGGAATAAAGAGAAAGGAAATGAAAAGTAAGTATACATAGTTACTGCTAAATAATGCAAACTTCAAATGTCTAGCAAAATAAGAAGTTGGTAATAGGTAAGTGTTACGGTATTGCATAAAGGAAGTTGTTGTTGTTGTTGTAATCAATCCACTTGTATGGGTCAGTGCTTAAAGAAGAGTGATAGAGAAATTTAACCCAAATAATTGATAAAAGATAACATTTCAAACATTAAGGCATTGAATACGTGGAAGGGGAAATACACTTGACCATGAATTAATGGATATAGGCAAAGAGGATTTTCTTAGCCCTAAGGTAGACACTTCTATATCTAAAGATGAGCAAAACCTTGTTAACGATATGGGAAAGTTTATGGAAGACAATACTATGAGAAGAAAAAACCTAAAAAGAAGAGGCCTTAGGGCTTATCTTCTTCCTTATTGTCATTGCTTAGAACATGAGCGGCATAAATTGCCTTAAGAAATAACAAATGGTGAATGACTTTCTATTATAAAAAAAAACCATATATGCTAAGAGTTTTGGAGACAAGAATCAAGGCAAATAAAATAAAAAAAATTAGTAATGGATTCTTGATAAGGGTTCGAACCTTATTTCCAATCACCAAGCTCATTGTAATGGGCATATTATCATCACTTATGACTGTGAAAAGGTGAATGTTTGTCAAATTGTCATATTTGATCAATATATCCATATTATTATGTCTTTAGTTAATTTCTAAGTGTTGGTTAAAATTTCTTAATTTATATATCTAATTTAAGATTAAAAAAGAAGATCTATAGAGGGACTTGAATGCCATTAGTGAATTTATAATGTCTTTTTAGATTACATTAAAGTACTTTAATCATATGTTCCTCGTTTAGGAAGTTGAAGGAGATAATTTGAATAAGAAAAGTGATATTGGGAAGCTAGGTAAGTGCTTAAAAAATGTAGCTCTAACTGACTTAAAGTATTATAGAGGTTTCTTCACCTAAAACAACAAACAAGACGATAATCGCCTGATAAGGTAAGTAGTAAGTGATGAAGCTTTTTTTAATGAAAGCTTCAGGCTATTAACAATCAAATTAAATTGATGCATAAGGAAAAAGTGAATGATACAACTTAAATTGATGCATAAGGAAAAAGTGAATGATACAAAAGGATGCATCCACAAAGTAAAGGAAGAATGATGAGAATGTGGCTTTGATCAAATGCTCCTAGTCACTAGAGAATACTATTCGTTAATGGGGTAGAGGGTAAAAATATGTTAGATGAAGGATGTAGATAAAATCACGAAATTCTTTTATAACTCAGTCTTGAGTAAAAAGAACATTGATAAACTATGCTTTCTGAAGAATAATGGAGAGGTGATTAATGGATAAAGGGAAATCAAGTAAATGGTACTATAACATTTCAAAAGCATATTAGGTTCCCCTAAAAGCAACTAAGGCTATTTGGATTTATTAAAGGAGATCATCTCGAACTTGGTCTCTCCTCAACAAAATATAAAGCTGGTTAAACCTTTTAGAGCCTTGGCCTTTAGGAAGGTGGTATTTGACATGAAACTTGATAAGGCACTTAGTAGTGAGGCATTAAGTGCTTACTTCTTTCATTAAACTTAGAGTTTAACATGCCAAAAGATTATAAAACTCACTTTAGAGTTCTTCGATAGGGGTAAATTACTTAGGGAGTGGAATAGAACCTTTTTGTGCTTCACTGCTAAAGTGCTAAATGTTGACTCTATTAATGAGATTAGGCTTATATCTGTTGCCACATTGTCTATGTTATATCCAAACTTATTACTTAAAGAATGAAGGAAGTGTTTAAGCTAACTATTGATCCTACCCAATCAAAGAGAAAAGTTTAAGGGATAACTGTTTAATTTCACTGGAGATCTTGAATGGGTACAAGAGCAAGAAATAATTGAATAACTTCTTTATGAAGCTAGACCTCTATAAAACTTATGACTTTGTGAATTAGAGATTTACGATTGATTGACTTGTAAACTTTAGCATTACAAAAACCATGGTATCTTGGATAACACAATGCCAAACATTAATGTCATATTCTATACTAGTGAATAGGGAACTAACCATATAATTTCAAAGAGTTAAAGGCTTTAGACAGGGTGACCTAATATTTCCTTATTTATTTAAAATTTTTATAGAGGTGTTGATGAGAATGATACTTATGATACTAAGATAATGAGTTCTCTTATCACCATTAGTGTAAGAGATTGAACTTGTTTCACCTAATGTTTGCAAATGATATCATTCACTTTTGTGTAGCTAAACACATCTCAATCAAACTTCTCATAGAAACCATGCTTAGTTTTAATAAAAGGATTAATTCATTAAAACTCTTTCTAATTTGGCATATTATTAATTTACCCTTGACTTTTAGAAACTATAAATAACCTCCAATAGTTTTGATTTTATAGCACTTGTCCCCCCTACTGCCAACTTTCGTTAGAAACACTAATTACAAACTCCAATACATCATCATGTAGTGCTATATGTAATACTAAATGTACTTCCACATAACAAAAGCAATTTAGTTTTGAAGTTTTTAGTTAGTGTTTTTAATAGAAGTTGACAGAAGGAGGGATGGGTGCTATAAAACCAAAACTATAGAGTGTTAAACCATAAGAGGATCTAGTTAATTTAACCCTTAATAAAATCTTAGGTTTGTCTTTAAATCTAAACAAAAGTTCCCTTTTACTTATGCAGGTAATATGCATTAGGCTGAGAACATTACAATGATTACAGGTCTCGAAGTTCATTGTCATTCAAGTACTAAGGAGTCCCAATCTCTAATAATAGAATTACCATCAATGATAGTTAATCTCTGTTGAATTCTACTAAGAAGAGGATAAATCATTGAACTTGTAAGTTTCTCACGTTCGCAGTGAGACTTTAATTTGTATTTGTGTTTCCTGAATAACTCTATGTACATTAGTGTAGTAACTTATTTTTACCTATTATCCTGATCAATAAAGGTAAGAAGATGTGATCAATGAAGTTGAGAGGATGTTGAGGAACTTCCTTTGGTCTAGAAGATTAGAGGGAGGTTCAATACCTAAAGTAAGTTGGGGTAAAGTTTGCTAACCCATAAAGACATTTGGGATAACATGATACTCAAACTAAGAATGCTGAAGCTGTCCAAAGATTTAGTGTTATCCAATCACGTACAAAACAACATGATAAGTTTGTAGTAAGAAAAGACAGTTAAGGGTTGGGTAATGACTCATTTTATTAAAAGTGTAATTCATAGCTAGGGGACTTGGTTTACTGAAGTTTTGTAAGGATGTGTTAACTAGATGCTATTTGAATATTAATGAAACCTTTATTTTAGAAAAATTTAGCCAACCTAAAGGAAATGATGGTTTAGGAATCAAACTAGAGGGTAACTAATAAAACTAATGGACAAGAGGATATGGATTTTATTTATAGACTAAAATTCAAGTATGAGTTAGGTGGATTTACTTCTATATAATCAAAAATAGAAGTTTTTAGAGCATCAAAGAGTAACCTAGCTTTTTTTAGCCTTTTAGGTTGAGAAACACTTTTGAATAAGGATGAAATTCAAGAATGGAAATGGAAATAAAGCTTGGTTCTGGTATAATAACTAGAATGATCTAAGACCCTTATCATACTCCTTAGAATGGATAATCTCAAATTACTAATTTATTTTAGTGGAAGAGATCATCAAAGATAAGGAATGGTTCTACAGGTATAGAGGATTTAACTAGATAATGGATTTATTACTTGATTATAGCCTAAATGTGAAACAGGAAGATAGGTTAACTCAAGGGCTAATAATTTAGACATGTTCACTGATAAATCATGTCACAACCTATTTATAAAGATGACTAGTAAGTGTAAGTGATCTAGAAGGGGGGTTGAATAGATCTTTAAACTTTTTGTAATTTTTCTACAAGAAAATCA
>JANIPM010000231.1:14328889-14344026 GCA_027478405.1 Erythroxylum cassinoides
TGGAATGATCCATACTACAAATAGATGTAATATTAGAAAATTATTGTTTGGGAGGCATGAAAAAGTTGTAAAAAGTTGTTTAAAAGAAGGGTTTGTAATGTAATACAGTAAAAAGTTATTTATCATTTTATATTCTATCATAAACCTCTCAAATTGGAGGCTTCTCATTTTTACTTTTTAGGATAGAATGTGATGTAATATAAAACTCTTCTTTTCCATCTCATTCTATTATAAACCCTCTACTTAAACGATGAAATAATATTATATTCATTTTCATTTTATTAATAAACTCTCAACTAAACATAACATATCATAAAATTTTATGCTAAGGTTAAGAAGGTTAAAAACTTTTTCCACTTTCTCTGTTCCAACCCTATTTTTGGCGAAAATAGGGTGGAAAATTATTCTGAGGTTAATCCATGACATAACAATATAAATTATTAACTTCCACCAAAACTTTGATTCCTTAGTTTTTTTTTTAACACAGTTAAAATTATTGATTAAAAAGACATGAATTTGCAGTTCCGGTTGCAGGCAATTAATACGTATAAACCAAAAACAGGAAGTGTCATACTATATATGCATTAGATAGCAACAGTCTTAGGTTAAGAGTAGAAGCAAAATTTTGGGTTGGGAATGTTACAGTTAATTTCACTGATCATGCAAGTATTCACATAGATGGCTCTGCAATCTGCATATACGAATAGAAAACAAAAGCCGTTCCACCTACAACATTCAATAACCCATATCTGTCCTTCTCATTCTAGTTCTTGGAAAATCGTGCAAGTTGACCTAATTTCACATAGCTAAGCAGCCTATGCTTGTTCAAATTCATTCCTGCTTAATTTATCTAGTGACAGGTTTGTTTAGAGTCACTAAAAACGTGATTACGTTTCCTTGTTCGACTTACATTGGAATGTATCCGATGGAAATCTCCCTCAGATCACGTGAAAAGGGTCCCAACAGTGAAACCTGGAGGTGGTGACTGGTTAAGAAAGTGCATAGAATCAAAAGACAAGATTTTTTGTCTAATTTTACGATGTCTTATTGTATTCAGTAAATTTTAACCATTTATTTATGCGAGACTTGCATTTATTTATGCGAGACTCACACGAGATTCATATAAATAAATGACTGAGATTCACTAGATACAATAAAACACCATAAAACTGAACAGAAGATATGACTTCATAGAATCAAACCCTGTGAATTGATAAAGAACAGTTAAACGAAATTGAAGGAGTGAAAGAATGGGTGGGGTAGACGCAGATCCCACGTGACGGTGAGCGTTCAGCATACCAAATCCCACCAAAAATCTATATATTCTAATTTTCATACTCTTTTTTATAAATATATATGTAAATATAATCCCACTAATAACCATTAATAACGTGTGTTGCCCATAGAACGAGTGTAAACAGTTGCAACTTAGGTTATCTGCGCCACCCACTTCCCATCGTCCCATAAACTTTAGCAGAAGTGTCAACTTTCCTTCATTAGAAACTCTGAACAGATTATGGAAGCTCCACCAATATAGTCCCCAGTAGTGGACAAAACCTGTTAAGTTGTGTATAGAGAGGATCAATACCTCTTAATTAAGTAAAGCAAAGAGGTAAAGCAGCTTTCCATATATATCCCATAAATTTTCAGCTCACCAAATCACACCAATAGGACCAAAAACTACACGCCAAGAAAGTAGCATGCATTTCTACTCCTTCCCATATAACTCATGTCCACCACCCTTAACTAACCATTCATTTGCACTTACATGCATGACACTCGCATTTCATTGTAGCTAGTCATATCCCACCAACACCATGATCGACACCAGTGCCAACCTTACTTCCCTTATCTCCTCCTCGTCCTCCTCATTTTCCAATGGTCTCCCCGGGAACCTCCTTTCCCGGCGGCTCTTCTTCTTGAGGGACATTCAAGTTTTGGAACTTCTGGTTGCTTCTTTTGTCTTCATAGCCATTCATTCTCTAAGGCAGGGAAAGAGGCACGGCCTACCCATATGGCCAGTACTCGGGATGTTGCCCTCCTTGATGGCCGCAGTCCGAACCAACACCTATGAATGGATTACCGATGTGCTTTGCCGTCAAAACGGTACTTTTAGGTTTAGAGGTCCATGGTTTAGTAGTCTCAATTGTGTGGTGACTGCGGATCCTAGAAACGTAGAGCATCTTCTCAAAACCAAGTTCTCTAATTTCCCAAAAGGCCAGTTCTTTCATAACACAGTTCATGATCTTCTAGGTGACGGAATATTTAGTGCAGATGATGAGATATGGCAAAGGCAAAGGAAGACTGCGAGCATTGAGTTTCATTCGGCCAAGTTCAGGCAATTGACCACAGAGTCATTGCTTGAACTTGTCCACGGAAGGCTCTTGACAGTCCTAGAAAATGCAGTCACCAACTCATTGTCCATTGATCTACAGGATATTCTGTTAAGGCTCACATTTGACAACGTTTGCATGATAGCATTTGGCGTTGATCCTGGGTGTCTAAGTCCAGGCTTACCTGAAATACCATTTGCCAAAGCTTTTGAGGATGCAACAGAGGCTACAGTGCTACGATTTATTTCCCCAACATGCATATGGAAAGCCATGAGGTATCTTGATTTGGGGACAGAAAAGAAGCTCAAGATATCGATACAGGGTGTGGACAAATTCGCAGAAGACGTGATCGATACGAGGAAAAAAGAGCTGTCTTTGCAAACTGATGATTGTAAGAAGCAAAAATCAGATCTTTTGACAGTGTTTATGAAGTTGAAAGATGAGAACGGACAGCCATTTTCAGACAAGTTTTTGAGAGATATATGCGTGAACTTCATCCTTGCTGGGAGAGATACATCTTCTGTGGCATTGAGTTGGTTTTTCTGGCTTCTTGATTCACATCCAACGGCAGAGGAGAAAATCCTTGGTGAAATATGCAGGATTATCAGAGATAGACGAGATTTAGACACTAAAGATAAAGAGCCCATGGTGTTTAGACCAGAGGAGATAAAGAAGATGGATTATCTGCAAGCTGCACTGTCTGAGGCCTTAAGGTTGTACCCTTCAGTTCCTGTGGATCACAAGGAGGTAATTAATCAATTTCTATTAAGCAATTCATTTTTCCTTCAACGTTTAGAACTTATTTCTTAGGCATGTTTATTCATTGATCTCTCGTGCTCATGATCAATACAACACAACCCCTGAAGCCTCCACCATATCTCCATCTTATAAGATTCATGACATCATTAGTCGGCTATTGGCTGGCTTTTGCGCTTCCAATGGTCAAGCTCTGCCATTCCGTTGAGCAAGAGAAGCTTCGCCATTATAAAAGTACATTTGGGACAGTTTCTTGGTTACATAACGGTATATATATATATATGTCTTAGATGACCACAGAGTAAGCACGAAATGAAATTGAATTATTAAGAATAGAAATCGAGGTCCTAGAAACAGGTGAAGACTTGAATACAGGTCGAATCTCCTTGAAAGACTAATCCAATACTTAAAGCTCTCTTGGTTAGAGGGTCATGCTGATCATTGGTCAAGACTCATCGGAAGACTACTTCCTGTATTTATGAACTGTGGTAGCCAGTCATTTTTCTTCTATCTTTGTAAGTGCGTGTGTGGTATAATTAGTTTAGTTAATTACATTAGGTGAAAATAGCATCAACTAGTCTTTGATCAGAGCATCACATGGATCAAACAAATTAGATGAAAAGTGATATATTTTAATTTTTTATTTCTGATGTTGTAGGTTGTTGAGGATGACAAATTCCCAGATGGGACAGAACTGAAGAAAGGAACAAAAGTAATATATGCAATGTATGCAATGGGAAGAATGACGGAAATATGGGGTGAAGACTGCAGGGAGTTCAAGCCAGAAAGATGGCTAAGAGACGGTCGATTCATGAGCGAATCAGCCTACAAGTTCACAGCTTTTAATGGTGGTCCTCGACTATGTTTAGGAAAAGACTTTGCATACTATCAAATGAAGTTTGTTGCAGCCTCTATACTTTACCGTTACCATGTGAATGTGGTGAAAGATCATCCTGTGATGCCCAAGCTCGCTTTGACGATGTACATGAAGCATGGTCTCAAGGTCAATCTTCTGAATCGTCGCAACTCTGAACTCGACAAGTATTTCTAAATCCACTACACACATGTTGGTGACCAATCCTGAAATGTATGTTTCCCTTTCTTTTTTTTTACATTTGTTACAGAAAAACATCATACTTATTGCACGACACACATGACAATGAATTAAGGAAAGTGAAACGAAGGTTGCATCTAGTTTAGGAGGGCAGGGTCGGTTTGATATTTGATTGGATGCTAATAACTGACGGTGTAGATTTAATTACAAGTTGTGGTTTTTTCTTTTTGTTGATGCATATCAACAATGTATTAAGTTTACAGAAGTAGCAGAACAGAAGTATATGTTTTTCCTTTCTTTCTCTATACCAGACCATTGATGTTTGTTAAAATGGTAGTAAGTTTGATTCGTCTAAACATCTCTCAAATGCTACAAGAATTTCTAAAGCATGAAGAGAGCAGCAATGTATGTACCCTGTTCATAAGCAACTAGTAGAACCCAATACTCATCATCAAAGTAAAAAACCTAAGACGACCTTATCTATCTTATTGATTCATTCCAAACCTTTTCTTCTTCTTCTTCTTCTTCTTCTCTCGCTGTCTTTCTTGCGTCAAGAACCGCCCGCCACAAGGGTATCGACAGCACCAAAATTCAACTGCGAGTAAGAAAATCCGATTTAAGTCGAACAAGGATCCATAAATGAGGTCCATGAAGCTTGCTTGGTCTGACTAATGTTATCTATTGGCCTTGGCACAATAAGTATGTCAAAGTCAAACAGCCTATCTGCAAGAGCAGAAAACAAAAAAGAAGAAAGTATTAAAAAACTTCCCTTCAGGTTGTCAATTCCTATTCGCAGTCAAAACCCAATCAGTACATGTCAAGACAAAAGCGAGCACAGCAATTACGGAACAAGATTACGGAAGAATAATTAAAAAAAAACTGCTTTTTTCTGTGGCAAGCAAGCAACCCATGTACCCAACCCACAGGTGTTGCCGAGTTCCAAAGTTGACAACTTTTTCCTGGATTCTATAACCACGAAGCTGCCTGAGCCAGTCCTTACCAGGTTCCATCTTCTGCCTTTCATATATGATATGATATCGAAGAGGAATGATAAAAATGCGGTGATTTCAGGGATATGACGAGCATTACACACTGTAACTGGTCCATTGGAGTTCATAAGCGTCATCACGTTGGAAGATTTATCAAAGGATCGATTTTCTCCAACGCCCAATTTCTCTCCGGAATCAGTAGTAACAGCCTTAGTACTAGCAGCTACCACTTCATTGCCAGGAAGGGTAGACCAGTTTTTTCTAGTGTAGTGGATGATGGAAATGACCCAGATGACTCAGAAGATGATGTGAGCGAGAAGAATACTTCCCAAGGTGAATCTGGAGGGGTACGTTTGAACTTTCGACTGGTATTTGCATTTCAAGTCTTTTCCTCGGGGTAGTGTTCAAAACTGGTTATCTAGGATTCTCTTTCTTTCTACTCATGGCTGTCCTTTTGATTTTGCATATTGTATTTTAACATTTTCTTGGACGCCAAAAATTCTCTCTTAAATTCGGCCAATAGCTATGACGTCTTCATTTCAAACCTTTCAGGTTGACAGTGAATTGATAAGACAGAATCTTGAAAGAATTGTTGGTTCTGATGATTCCACCTTCAGTGGGATGGACCTTGCAACTCTTATTAGGAACAAGTATGGAAGATCTTACGATGTTCAGCTGATAAAAAAGGTACGACTCATGTGCTTACAGGGAAGTAATGTGCAAGAGTAATTTGAGTTGCGACAGCTTTTTAATTCAGTGAAATAGGGAAATTATGTTATGCAAATGTCATCGACGTTATTGTTACGGGATTTGTCTCCAGAAGAAAAGTACAAGTTGCGATTGTATCTCGTTTATTGGACAAAACTCCATATACGGAAATGATATGAATTCATTTAACCGGAAATGTATAGTCTTTGAGGCATCATTACAGAGCTAGAATTGCTTTTGAAATCACCAAATTGGACAGTACTGGCCAGTTTAGACTTTATAGCGAGGTTCCTTTACAACTATGCAGGATGTTTCATGTTTGTCATAGTGAATGTCGAAGTGTCTCACTAACAGTTTTGTTCACCATTATATCATGTTCTCCAATTTTCTCAACTGAAGTTCTTTTAACTTCTGGTTTTTTTCGATTCACTCATCGTTGTGATTGCCTTAATGTAGGAATTTATGGGTAGAAATCTCCTTGCTCTGAATGTCATGTGGAAGTACATGGAACAGGTAAGAGGACTTTTGAGCTACTAATTATTCATAATGTGCAGAAGAAAACTCCACATCAAATACGAGGCACTGTCAAGCTTAAGAATTATGATAATATTAGACTCTACTAGGGGCCCTGAATGAAGCAATGTATGTTCTTTTACATTCAGTGGTTATTGCATATGTTTGTTTGGATGAAACTCAGTTTCTAATTCATTTCTTTTCATAAATAGCACATTACCTCTTGGCAAGAGGAATTCATTACTTTGCCAGTGTGAACAAAATACTAAATACATGACTTTTCAGCCTTATTTAACCGGTTCCTATAGAACAAAAAGGTAATAAATGACTAAATAAAACTACTCTACATCTTCCATTACTGTCATGTATCTATATCTACACTAATTGAGATAAATATGTTATTCACTCATTGATCGGGGTACGAGTTCTAGGATTCAGTGCTTATAATCTTTTGAACTTTAACGCTGACGATTGAGCATTAAATTCTTATGAATGTAAAGTGCAAGCAGATTACTGGAAACATGGCCTTGCTTTGTAAATTCAAATTTTCAAACATGACCTTCCTTCAGCGGGGTTTAATCAATGTGTTGATTATATGTTATTGATCTTCCAAGTTGCTGATGCATCTTCTGGTTTCTGACTGCATGCCTTTCACTTGGTTATTGGGTATCCTTGAAAGTGAGCTTTAGTATGGAGTCGATGGATAAAGTAGCTTGTGGATAAGAGTATTTGTTCTATAATACAGCATGAGATACTTGGAAATTAACTTTCTGTTATCCATTAGAGATCTTTACTATAAGCTCTTCAATCTTGAGTTTGCATGTTGTGACTGTTTCTCTGCTGGATAGATAAATTGATTTCAAGAAGTTTGCTTTATATGAGAGAAGAGCATGCTTGGCTTTCATAAATTTGAGTTGTCATAAACTCTTCATCCAAATGCATTACCCAGCTACACCTTTTAATTTTGTCATGTCTCACATGTTATATAAAACTCCTCATCATGCATATTCTAGGTTTATGGAAATTTGGTTGTTTTCCTTCTTAATGATGTCTTTGTTGGTTGTTCCTTTTTGGTTTAATACCTTCTTTCTTGGTCCTGCTTTAGAGATCTTTTCCACTGACTGAAGAAGAGTACCTCTTGAGGCTTGATGATGTTGCAAACACGTTGAAATGCTGGGGAGCTGTCTCACATATTCGAAACAGTTTAGCGAAGGTGAAAGAGCGGCCACGAATA
This sequence comes from Erythroxylum cassinoides, assembly GCA_027478405.1. Taxonomy (NCBI): domain Eukaryota; kingdom Viridiplantae; phylum Streptophyta; class Magnoliopsida; order Malpighiales; family Erythroxylaceae; genus Erythroxylum; species Erythroxylum cassinoides. The sequence continues at coordinate 14,336,477 of JANIPM010000231.1, forward strand.
GGGAAGGTAAATTGATACTGTAATGGTTGCATATATTTTGGATAATTTACTCAACATCTTACGTTTTTGCAGTATTAATTCTCAACTAAAGGAAAACTAGCTAGTATAAGATTAGTTGAAGCTCCTCTATAACTTGTGGGATTGAATGGCATAATAGTTGATACATCTCTGAGTACATGAGATCCTTTGCAAATCACCACATAACATAATCCACATCACACCATTTACTACAGGCAGTAAGCATTTTTATAGACATGGATGAGTCAGGAGGCCGAGCGAATGAATGGATTTACAAGTAGATCACAAGGTAGCAAGAATTTGGAAGTCCTCTGTTCGAGTTTGTGAAGATAGATATAACAATTTCCCAGTTACTAAGGTTCCACTTGATTAATTCCTAGAAGCTTTTGTTCATGTGGAGTATGGTAGAGAAGTTCAACATTTACTGGTTCATTTTGTCAGGTTGTCAAGTGTTTGGCACACAACCTAACAGCATGTAAAATGACACTTAAAGGATGCGTGCAAATATTATAGTTCTTTTGTACACGTAGTCTCCAAGATTCCTCTCCAAAGCTTTTGTTTCTGTATATGAAAGGTTGTGTTTATTGGATAAAACTCATAGTGATTCATGCACTTTGAGTAATGCAAAAAGAATAGACCTCAAGCCTTTCCAGCAATTATGGACACTTCTGAGTAATCAGGCCACTTGATTTGTGATTAATTAACGTTCTTTAGTTAGTTTAGGTCACATATAACGTTTTTCACAACAAAAACATGCCAATTTCTTAAAAATAAAGGCTGAAATGGAAAATAATGCACAAGGGACAAATTCTAAAAGAAGCTGTATTTCTATAGAGTAGCCAAGCATTTAAGTAGGAGGTCCAAAGGGAGCATGCAGCAAAGAATGATTTCAATTAAAATCTAAACAGTTGGTACCAATATTAACTAAGATTGAACTATTTGGTTTTTAGAATTGATATGTTCGAAATCTGAATTATTAGAAGCAAAGAACTGACCAATGCTTGAAATGAAGCTATGCATGTCAGCAGGTTTTAATATGTATTTTCTCATAGATATTCTTGATATGATGTACCAACAAGAAGATATATTGCTATGGAAGCTCTGGGAATGGCGGAATGAACGATGCGTCACTCCCGACTCATCCAAAGTTCATAGCATAGGGGCAATTCACTCATTTGTTCAGGAAGTAACTTTGGCCCACAATCTACAAAGTCATGTCTCAATCCCTCTCCCATTTCAAGGGAGAAGCGTAATTGAAATTAGCTGGCAGAAACCCCGAGAAGGATGGGTCGACCTCAGCACGAATGGTGTCTCCGAGGGTAACCCAAGCTCGGCGACAACTGGAGGGCTTATTCGAGACGTTAGCAGTAATTGGTTGGTGGGGTTTGGAGCAAATTTGGGGTTTTGTACATCTTGGTAGGCCAAGTTATGGGCAGTTTATCATGGATTGACTCTTGCTTGATTTCATGGATACTCTAGGGTGGATGTATCTATTGACTCTGCTTTAGTGGTGTCTACTATTTCGAGTGAGCAAAGTCAGGTGATTAATAATTTAGTGTCAGCTATCGAGGAGCTGCTTTCCAAGAATTGGGAGGTGAGTGTACATCATGTCTATCGCGAAGGGAACCGTTGTGCGGATTAACTAGCGAATTATAGCTATCGACTACCGGTCAGAATTCACTGGCTTCACGCAATTGTAGAAAGACTTTCTCCTTTACTGTTGGCGGACGCAGTAGGCGTCTCCCTACCCTGTGTAACTCACCTGTAGTATTAACTTGGGTTTAGGCCCCATTCTTTACCAAAAAAAAAAAAGTGGCTACAAGACTACAACAGATGGTATTTCAGATTCACACCAGTTCTCTTACACAAGATACCAAGACCCCTGATTTCACCAACAAAAGACGGAAGGAACTAATATACTGGCATAGCGCAGGCAAGCAGTCCATTGTTCTTGGTTGTTGGAACCCTTTGTGATACTAACTTTGTATTGAAGAAGATGCATAAAAAATGTCAAGAGAATAGGAAGCAAAACAGAAGTAAACTTGTAAGACACCCAACTCCAACTGACCTCGTGAGACTCAGTATATTGAAAGCCACCAACAAAATACATTATCTACTCATGAAGGGGAATCATGCCATCCAAGAAGGTTATCTTTTGCCGACAAAGCACCTCCAATTACACATCCAGCAACAACTGTATTTGTCAGTTTTGCTCGTGCCTTAGCATAAAATGGTAGGGATCAAGTCTGCAGCAAGAACAGTCTTTCAACTCCAGTCATCACTATACCTTCTCAACACCACGTTCAGTGGCTGAGAGATGAAGTCCATAACTGAAAATGCTTTACATGAACCCCCAACTCCTCTTCCCATCTGTTTTGGAGTATACATGAATTGTGTCTTGCAATCATGTCTTCAAGCATCAAAGTATTATCCAGAGAAGCGAGAAACATGAGTATACCCATGAACAAGCCAAGGCCACCTACTACAAGCACCTTGATAAACACTCCAGTGTGAATATAAACCAACTGCCATTCAGCATTAAAAAAAAAAGACCAAAATTCATTGAAACAACGAGAAACCATTTCAGAAAAAATGCTAGAACAACAAAATTCGAGATCTTTTTTCATAAAATATCAAGACCAGCAAAGACAATCAAGTCATTGTAGTTCGCCTAAGTGTGACACTCCAATAATTCTTAAATCATAATTTGTCCTAATAGTTCCCTAATTATATCATTAATTACCAAAATCCTTATTAGTTCTAAAAATGGTATTCTTCAGTCACAAAAATTATTTATATAACTATTTGAACTGACACATTCAAAAGTATATAGAGGCAAAGGGTGAGCTGCTTATTCAGTAAGAGTGACTAACCATACCTTTAAAATAAAATAACTTAATATAGATAAAATTAGTCAAATGATTAAAATATACATATAATATTAAAATACACAACAATATTCAACCTATCCAAACACTTAACAAACATCCAAAATTTTACATTTAAGAACTTTCCAACTTAATTCAATTCATAAAATTTTATGCTTGTGATATTAGATTCAGAGGAAGTGATTGTTCCTTGTACTTTATGTGATATTTGTGTTTGAATAAATTTATGTTATGCTTAAGTTGATCTATATGTGCAGATACTTTTTTATAATTATATTGAATTTCACATTTTTTATTGAAATTACATTATGTTAATGTATGAATTAAAGTGAAGCTGATAACTAAAAATAGCAAAATTGGCTTGGTTGGGCCTGTGGACAAACAAGAAGGTACAAAACGACGTCGTTTTGTCAAAAATGACATTATTTTTTTATTTTTTTATTTTTAAATATAAGATTGGGTCAGGCCACCAGCCCACAGATTGGGTCGGGCTGAGCTCGATGCCATCTCTACTAATCATTATCTTGATTGTGTACTTAATTTTATTATTGCTCTATACCATCATAAATACTTAATTATCATTAAAATGGGAGATTATTGAATTAAAGGAGGTTTTAATTGATATTTTGAAGATAATGAAAAGTAATTACTACTACTGAGTTCAGTATTTTGATAAGAAACAATATGAAAATAAGATGTTGTTATAACTTAAGAAGGTAGTTCATAAAGACGATAAAGCAAAGTTGAAATTTGTAACCTTCAAAGTGAAGATCAAGTCAAGAGAAAAAGAATACCAAGGCACATAAAGTCCATTTTATATTTTATAATATTAATTGTAATCTCATTTAGTCACTTTGAAACTTTAAAGACTCATTATACATAAACATTTCATTTTTACTTCATTAAATTAGTCTTTTCATTTAGCAAGAGGTATTAAAGCTTTTATCTTTTTAAAGACAAGTCTTTTGATTTTTCAAACACTCTTTCAAGAACATTTAGAAAGTTTTCATAATTAGAACGACATTAGAAAATCAAGTTTTGAGCATTTGAAGTTATTAAAATTATATTTTTCTAGGGTGTTTCTAGACATATTTTAGTCGACCAACATGGTGATGTAATTAACTAATGTCCCTTTTAGGGATACATTAGTCGACCAATATTATCTAATGATTAGCTAAAGTGCAACAACTTAAGGGATAAATTGGTCAACCAAAATGATCTAGTGATCAATCAAATTGCAACGACTAGTAGATTTTATGTACTAAATGCACATTGGTTGAATAGAATGACCTAGTGGTCAATTAGTGCTTTTAGTTTCAACAATTAGTAAGGGTCCTAAAATCATAAAAATATATGTTTTCTCATAAGTTATTGCATGGAAAAACATTGACGTATCTTATAAACATATTTCTAAGCATTTGAGCATTCATTATATCATATTTGAGTGAGTGAGCTTTTTTGGTTTTATCAAAGTTATAAAGTAATATATTTTGAGTAGTAACCTTCTATTGGGGTTTTGTCTATTATACTTGAAGGTGTTTGGAATAGCATTGAAGTTCCCTTTACACTGTTAAGGAAAATTGTATAAGGGTTCCTCTTTGTCGAAAAAAGATTATACGAAGGTTATATTATTGTGAAAAGTTTTTACATGATGATGTTAATGTTGCCAGTTATATTGGTATTTGTTAGGTCATATCTCTTGATGATAAAAATGTTATCATTTTTATCGATACTTACAAAAAAGTAACTAAAGACACTATGATCCACATCCCATCCTTACCTGAGTCTTGTCATTCTTTTTAATTTCAACCTTGAACTATTTGTAATAAATTTTTTAATGGAAAAATATCATTTGAATCTCACCCTTAACATTTAAGTTTGTTTAAAAATAACCCCTAACATTTTATGACCATTATAGATTCAACCCTAAATTGATGGAACTTATCCCTTTTAGGTTTATATCAATTTTAGATGATGTGGATGGTTTAATATTTATGATTGGACCCATTACTGCCAATTCAAAACCTAACTAGTAGTGAATGGCACCATTACCTAGAATTAGGATTCTGCAAATAATAACTTCTAGCCTCAGTTAGCTCACTGGAGAAGTAATCATCTTCAAGCCATCGCGTTCAAGCTTCTTGACCAATAAACTTGTAGTCTCAACTAGTTCATTAGTTTGATTAACGACTTGAGTCCTTGTTAAACTAATAGAAGGATACTACATTGAAGTAACAAAAGAACAATAATAAGAAATCGAAAATTATATGTTAATTGTCAAAAGTTCATTGTCAATTCACCATATCATTGAGACTCCAAAATCATGTGATTTAATGATTTTGGCTTCTTATTCTTGGCTCTAGAGGAAGGAAAAATAACCATATGTTTTAGTCATATATTTCAATAGCCTATGAAAGGATAATTGTAACACCCCACTCCCGCATGACCCGAACTTGACATCAATGGTGATATCTGAGTCCGTACCCTGCGAGGGTGGCGTGCAAAAATCATATTTATGACCAAAATATCGGAAAATGTCATGAATGCTTGTATAGTTATTTACATGTGCAAAATTCATTATTCATTTGTATGGGTATGCATAAACATATCAAGGCAAATTTTTAAACGCTCATATCCCATTCCAAATTACTATTCTACCCTTCCCTTCCCATCGGTGATGGGATGTTACAACAATAATCATATAAAGAAAAGGTGAACAAATACCTAAGTGTTGACATCAAATTAAGCTTTAAAGGCTTGCAAAGTTGAAGTATAGGCTTCGTGCTTATTCTAGATTTGAGTTTCCATATCACTATAAATACTAGATAGTGAAGTAGGACCAACAACTACAAATCTCCAATTTCTGATAGCTTATACTTCACTTTAGAGAGAAAATAAGTTATTAGAAATTTATTTGATTGAGTGAGAGAAGACACAAATGGGTCTCAATAGTGAGCAAGAGAGAAGAGAAAAAGGTGGGATGTGTATGCGATGGTGGGGAAGAGGAGAAATGATGCAATGGTTAGCTAAATTGGAGAATCCTTAATTCCTTAACTTTTGGTGTTTAATAGGTAGTGATAACAAAGCTTCAAACTAATAATAGTGAATCTCGTTATAAAAATTAAACCATATACATTAACTAAAGCTAATATAAATCTAACTAGAGTTAATAATTTTGTCAGTTTGGGGTTGAATTTGTGAGGATTATAAAATGTTAGGATATTTTTAAACACTATCAAATGTTAGGGTATGATCTACATTTTGGTGTAAATGTTGAGACTCAAAAGGGCCTTTTATTGAGCACTTAATCACTGCTTTATTGATTTGCCTATCATTTTTAAACTTCAAACCTACATCCTAAGTTGGAATAGTACAATTCAGATTATAATAAAGGCTTTTGCAATTACCTCTTAATGCATTGTCTGCATTTTCATTATAACTTGTATTGTATTTACTAGGTTATCACTTTTAAAATATTAACTCTCTTTATCAATTACTTGTATTGTATTTACTAGGTTATCACTTTTAAAATGTTAACTCTCTTTATCATAATTGATCCCATATCTTTCATTTTCATATCCTTTGTCACTTTTATGGGGTTCAACTGCTTCATTCATAATTTAACCTTCATTACTAGTTACTTCATCTTCCTATATTTTCTTGTACCTTATTGTTCTGTATTTTACTTTAACAACAGAGCTTATCGTCATCTCTGTCACTTTTGTATTCAAAATTAGTTTATGATTCACTCTCTCTAACCTTATTTTCAATTGCACTCTCACAATATATTACAGAAGCATAAGCATTCTCACTACACTATTAGTGACATTATAACCCATATTTATAGCAATAACACCTTCCTCGTGACCTCCATCAATAACTCAAACAATTGAATCTTCACCAATAATGTTTTCTTCCTTATTAATAGAATCATCAATAATGAGCATAAACAGTTGCAACTTCACCACAAGGTTTGCTTCCTTATTGATAGCATAATATCGCCACCTTTATTAGTTGCATAAACACTTAAAACTTCATCACTTATATTTATATACTTATCAACACACCTTAGTAACACCATTAGTAGAATAATTGGTAACTTTACCACTACCTCTATTAGTAGCACAAGTAGTTGAAAATTCACCACCAATATTTATATGCTCATTAACACCATCATTACCATAATAGCATCACCAACTCCTCCATCAATAGTAGTTAGCACTTCATTATCATTCTCATTTAACAGTTCAATATCTTCTTGTAGCCTTTATCATCCATATTATTCAGCCTCATAAGCAATTCATCTTCTATGAAGCAGTTATGCTCTTCTTCAACATTTTTTATTCATATTACCAATAATCTCACCATCCATAGTTTATGATTTTGATGAAGTAAATCTCCATCTTCTATGATTTAAAACAACTAAGATTATGCCATCTATTTTTTCATAATATTTAATCTAAACCACCCCAACTTCTTGAAGTTTATTTGAGTGCTTATAGTACACTTTATACAACATATCATACCAATTATACTTAGCAATTATGACAATACTAAACCAATATAATGTTGGATCGAGTATGGCCCGAATATTCAAAATACACTGCGGAAAAGACCATACAACAACGTGAAGTATAACCGAAA
>JANIPM010000231.1:14344126-14360550 GCA_027478405.1 Erythroxylum cassinoides
AAACGAAATACATGCATATATGAAAGGAATACCTCATAATATATTATTAACAAGTCATAATGTTAATACATGAATCAGAAATATCCATTGGCCTAGGGCGCACTACTAATATATAACTTGTCTGAGTTAAGGCATTCCATTAAAATTATCCTCCCGCTAATGTAGATAAATGAATTATCTCTATTAATTTGTCCTTCTAGTGAAACAAAATTTCTTTTTCTAGATTCCACATTTTAGAAAAGAAAAAGAATAACAAAATCACACATGGTCCACTATCACATTTTAAAATTTTCAAAATATGCAGACTACAAGCAACCATTAAACAATTCATATTAAATGTCACATTTTATAAATCGATACGTGTTAATATTATGTCATAATTTCTCACTTCCTTTTTTGACCTCAAAATAATTTCTTCAATTGCTTATAAAAAAAGCCCTCATCAATTCATTCTCTAAACTAACTACTAAATCAACAAAATTTAAGAAATTAGTCCATAAACAAAATACATTTCACTTAACCTGAACTCAAATAATGATTACAAATAATAGAACTTTAGGAATAAAATGGATTATATCTGAAATCTTAAAATATCATAAATGAGTAATTTATAAATTATCTTACCTCAATGTGTCCAAATCCTAGATAATAAAATCCACTTAAACCTTCAACAACGTCCCCTAGTATTATCGATAGCTAATGAAGGAAGTCATCCAATCTGTTTTATATTTAGTTGCTATAATATCAAGGACAATGTAATTTTACTACTAGTATACACTGTAACATTCCATATAATAAGAAGACAACATATGTTAGTGACTCTATTGATGATAATGTAAATAAAGTTTATTAAATATTTTAAAAAAATTGAAGGCAATTTAGAAAAATAAAAATAGTTCTAGGAAGTAAATACACCTAAAAAAATTTAGAAGATTCAAATAATTTTTTTTGAATGATTAAGTATATTCATTTTATATAATATTATAAAAAACAAATTTCATAGTAAGATAGAATTATTTGAATTTTTAGCATTAAAATGCACATGAATTTTCCTATATTGAAAAGTAAAATTTGTCGATAAAATGCAACATCTTAATAACAAATGGTCTTTATCTTAATTCTTCATATCTTAAATGACAATCAATCAATCATGGCAGTGAAAGCCATTTAACTCTCTGACCAGAACAAATCAACCCAATTTTTTAAAGGCAAATTAAGACCCATAAAACTACCCTAGGTGTTGCCATTCTATACATGTCCTTATCATTATGTCTTAGTTATTTTCTTAGCAAGCCTTCCCAATTTAAGAGATTTTATATTGTTAAAAGATGATATTTATACCTCAACATTTCACAAAAGGTTTAAATAAAACTTTATTATCATGCGTGCATCATTTTGCATCCTACTGTTATAAACTTATTGAGACTTTTGTGAAATTTAAAGGTGTAAAAATACACATTTTATTCATGCTAAAAGAAATTATCTTTAACATAAGCTTAAATTGCCTAGTTATGACATAAAATAAGTTGAATTTATTATTCAGATACTAAAACTTGCAAAATCCTAACTTTGATAGAGTTTAGTGTGCTATTAATATTGTTTCAAATACTTTAAGGTGCCATAGATAACAATAGGGACTGAATTGGTCCTTTTAAGTAACATTAAGGTGCAATTTAAACCTGTGACTTTGTAGCAGTTACAATAAAAAGGATTGCAGCTCATTTAAAGCTTTAAACAAGATGGTTGGTCAGGAGTGGAGACACATTATGATTTACATAAACACCAATTGAATCGAATTCGTTATTTGATTCTGAATCATTTTCTTGTCAATTAAAAAACTTAAAGCATGTGATTTATAGGCTATTTAATGCATTTGGTGACTTACCTAGTACACATCTAAATAATAATAATTAAGATTTTGTCATTATTAAAAAAATAAAATAGTATTTTAATTTTAAAAGTTTAGTAAAAAAATATGTGGAATTATGTTTCATATAAATCAATGATATATGTGTGCTTGTGTGTATGGATATATACACACACCAGATACAAGTACCCATATATGGTAAGTAGATCAACTGTATAGTTGTTTATCTATTCTTAAATTAAGGAAAAGTATATAGGAAATATATAAAATAGGAAAAAATATTTTATTCTTTCTAACCCTTCCCCTCAAGTTAGGGTATAGATAAGATGCATGCCAACTTGGATAGCGTTTTATGGAATGACCCAATATTGATAGCATACATCATAATATTAGCCAACTGATCTAATATTCTAGTACAAGGAATTTGTATTATACCATAATCAAGATTGTCCTTAATATAATTCTTGTCTAGTTTAACATGTTTAGTTCAATCATGTTGTATTGGATTATTACCAATCTCAATAGCTGCCTTATTATCTCAAAACAACATCATAAGCTTTTTATAATAAACTAAGTTTTAGTTAAGAAAATTTTTAGTTATGAAAAGTTTTGTGATTATATCCCATAACATCAAGATGTTCATGTTTGGAGAATAAGACACCTTTACCTAGTGCTAATTTCAAATATGCCTGAATTTGGTTAACAACATCCATATGCTGAGCACTTGAGTTGTGCATAAACTAACTCACAACACCAATTGCATATGTTATATCCAACCTAGTGTGAGACAAATAAATCAACTTCCCAATTGTCCTTTAATATCTATCCTTATTCATTGGAACTTGATTAGGACAAATAAATAGACCGTGATTCACCTCAATAGGAGTATTAATAGGTTCACACTCAGAGTTACTAGTTCCAACAATAAGATCCAAAGTATACTCCTTTTTTTAGAGAAACAGTCCTTGCTTGACCGAGAAATTTCAATGTCTAGGAAGTATTTAAGAAACCCAAAATCCTTTATCTCAAATTTTTTGGCTAGATAACTTCAAAGTTTCTCAATATCTTTTAAGTTATTACCTATTACAATTATATCATTAATATAGACAAAAAGCAAATTAATATCATTATGGTTATGTTTATAGAACAAGGTATGATCTGCCAAAGCTTACTTGAATTCACACTCTTCCATTACAAGGCTCAATATCCCAATCCATGCATTTGGTGATTTTTTTAAATCCATACAATACCTTTTTCAGTTTACATACTTTTCCTTCTTCTAATGTAAACCCAAAGGGTAGATCCACAAACATTTCATCTACCATTGAAAGATCACTGTGAAGAAAAGCATTCTTCAAATCAAACTACCATAGATGCTAGTTTAGATCAAATGTAAGAGATAGTATGATTCGGACAATATTCATCTTAGAAATCGGGGTAAAAGTCTCGTGATAATTAATAACATATATTTGGGTATACCTTTCATGACTAGCCTAGCCTTGCCTCTTTCAACTGTCCTATTTAACTTATATTTGACATAGAATATCCATTTACACCCTCTGCCTTTGTTCCTATTGGTAACTCGACCACTTCTCAGGTAGAATTCTTTTGGAGAGCCAACATTTCATCTACCATTGCATCTTTCCACTTAGGATCTTGAAGGACTTCCTAAAAATGGCTAGGAATATATACAAAAGAAAACTAAAGAGCAAAAGTCATGTTAGCTTTAGACAAACGATGATAGGATATGAAGTTTGAGATTGGATAAACAACATTAAAGGCTTTTGGAAAACCATATTTATCCGGTGCTTTCCTCTCATGAAGAGAATATCTCCTATCATGTTCAGTAGGATTAGGATTAGAAATTTTAGGAGATTAAGGAGAATAGGCATATACCTTAATGTCAATTTTAGAAGATTCATTTGAAGGCATAGTAGTATCATCAAGAAAGATATTGGACTCAAAAGATGTAATCATTATATCTTCATCTCCTAGAGTAAGCTTTCTTAGAAAATAAGTTGGTCTCTCACATCCCTCACCGTCAAAGTCAATTTTATTTTCCTATAGGGGGGTCATCTAAAACTAATTTCCTATTTTCCTTAATATTCTCTAGACTTGAGATCCATATATTCTTTTCTCCCAACCACAATTGCTCCTCTTTTTTACTATCAATCTCCCCTTAAAGAGGAACCATGAATACATCTCCATAAAAATTTCATATAAATGAGACATAATAGGATCTTGTAGGAAGGTCAAAATATTTGTCTCCCTTTTATGAACTAGGGTAGCCAAGAAGAAAAAATTTAAGAGCACAGGGTTCAAATTTATCTTTATGAAGAGAGTGAACATGAACATAAGAAACATAACCAAAAACCTTAAAAGGAGTTTGAAAATCAAAAATCCTAGTGAACATAAGAATAATAATAAAAACAATAGTTACAACAGCTTTAGCACAAAAACATTTAGGAACTTGCATAGTAAAATATAAGGTTTGAGCCATTTCAAGAAGGTGGAAATTCTTACATTTTGCTATGCTGTTATGTTAATGCATCTAAACATATATTTTCTGTGAAGAATTTCATTTTGTGTCATAATGAAATTCTCGTATACATGAGAAGTAGTATTATATTAGAAGCCAATCATTTTGACGTAATTGGAAAGACTACTTCATTAGTTCATACACTTGAGAAGAATCAGACACATCATGATAACTTCTTTTTACGCATCCCAGACTTTCCTTTGTTGTTCCATACTGCACAAAGTGTGACATCAGATTATCTCATTGAATTTATGAGTCAAGATTTAACCGCTGCATCTTCAACCTCCCATTCATGGTAGCTTGAATCAGCTTCTGAAGGTTGAACCTTTTTTCCATTAATATAAGCCATTTTTTTCTGCAGACTCGATAGTTAAAGGTCATCCAATTTAATATAGATGGATGAAGGTGTATTTTTTTCTGGTGTTTCAATCGACTGCCTCTGTGAACGCAATACTATTGATGGGTAAGAGCAAAATGGCCCATGCACAGAAAATCCTCATTCAATCAGTTCTTTGATACATTTATAAGAGTTTAAAATTAATGGCCAAATGAGCTTGATACCGCTAGTTCTACAAAGAAAAACTCGAAAAAAGACTACCCATTGTTCTATTCAGATATATGATTAACTCAAAAAGAGCTTCCCATTAGACAAACCACAAGCATGTCAGGGGGAGGGTTTTCATACCATTCTATGAGAATATAACACCAATTTTCTTAGCAAAATCGTCCGCCTCTTCATCATCTACATCATCATCTACATCGGCATTTTCACCTTCTTCAGCATCCACATTTTCGCCCTCTTCATCATAGTTGTAGTCCCCTTCGTCTTGCTCATATTCATAATCTCCATCTCTCTGATCGTCACCATTGTAATGAGGGTCTTCGGTTAAATTATCAACAGCCCTCTCATCCCTGCTCTCAAGCTCATTTAGCTTGGGTAATTGAGAAGATTGGTTATGAAAAACTTCCATCCGTTCTGCAGCAGACTCTCCCTTGTCTCCCTGGCTTTTATCTCCATCCTTTGCACCCAGAAGAAAACCAGATTGATTTTTTGCATCGGCATCATTATTGAAGCAACTAGTCAAATCTTCCTCTCTCTCACTTTGCTTATTGCTGTGCTTATTTGCAGATATTGTTTTGCCAGCAGAAGCAGCTGCTTCAGCTTCTTTTTTTCTCTTAAGAATCTCACTCAAAGGCATTGGCCCTTCAAATGACAGGTCACCTTCAGATGGTACAAAATCTTCCAAATGTTTCCGCTTTCCCAGTAATTTTTGTGTCCTGCCATCTGGATGCTTTGAGACTTTCAGCTCAGCAAGACTTTTTGGGCCAGCAAAATCAATGCTTTTCTGGTCCATAATTTCTCTTCTCAACTGGGGACTTCTAAAATTTCTGCCTTCGTTATTGTAATCTTCTTCTACTCTAGATTTTATTCTATCACGAAGCCTCCCTTGATGGGAGGAGAGTTGTGAACCACCTGGTGATAATATGCCCCAATTCCTACCCTTCTCCACTTCATCACCGCCATTATTGAGAGATCTTCCAGGGTGCTTTATTCGACCTTGAAGACGACTACGAATGGAGCTCTCACGTGGGGATACATGAGAATCTCTTCTTGAGGAAGCCCGAAAACCTCTCCCCTCAACATGGTCAATAGAAACTGTATCGTGACTGACAACTGACCTCAACCCATTACTGACTCTACGTAATTTTGATAACCGATAACGCAGATCCGATTCGTCAATCTGTTCAGGGCTATGAGCTTTCCCATAGCCTCTCCTTTTCAAATGTGCTGGGCCCACCAGCATTCTCTCTGATGAAGCCCTATTCTTTCCCCAAGCATCCTGCCCTTGCATGTGCTCAAAGGAGGAGTCATAGCCTCGTGGACCATGATATGTTTCTTGGTCAATATTAGACATAGGGCCATAATCATCTGTTTGACCAAGCTCGTATTCATCAACAGAGTTCAAGTTCCTTCCTTCAGGATCTTCACCATGATAGTAATCAGAATCTCTCAATTCATCATCCACAAGTACATCAAATCCAGGAGAGGACTCCCTCAATAAGTCATCATAATCCTTACCATTCTGGAAACTTTGGTCATCAGCTACCTCTGATGGATGCAAACGGTTGGAACGACTTGGATTTCCATGAACAATTTGAGTAATCATAGCTTTATATCTGGGAACCTCATCATCCGCTAGGTTAGGTTGCAATGAGTTTCTCTCAACATCCATATTAGTTCTAGGTAGAGCAACTCCAGCTGTTGATGCAGTTTTAGCTTCTAGAGGCAAATCAACTGCCTTTGAGAGCATATTCTTTTCCTGGGTGAATTTTTGAAGGCCACCAAAACCCTTGCCTTTAATCTGGACTTCAGAACTAGAAGCAGCAGCATTTGTTTGTGAAACTTTATTGCCGGAAGTATTTGGTCCATGTGAAAAAGCACATCTGTCACCTTTTAAGCAAAGCCCCTTCTGGAAGAAAATGCAAGGGACTGCATGTTTGGCTGAATTATAAGGAGTATGCGTAGCAGGTGCCGCTACAGTTTGCGGTGGAGGTAAAGATGATCCAACAGGTGCTGCTGCTTGGGATCCAAACAAGCTATCAAGAGGCTGCAAACAAATCAGATTTTTTATCTCCAAGATTCTACAGACCGTTTCATGATTATTAAATATATATATATACATATGTGTGTGTGTGTGTGTGTGTACTTTTCAAACTGATGAACATATCAGTAAGAAAAGAAATTCCAAGAAAATAAGAAAAAAGAAGAAACTTACTGGATGGCGGAACCCACACTTCGGATTCAAGCAATTTCCATTCAACCAATAATAGCAATCCCTAGGATTAACCCGGGCATATTCACTGTGGCGATACTCACATTCACTTCCCTGTTCAAATGACCGACAAACAGTCTTTTAAAAGTTAAAAAAGAGAAGGTTGCAAAAATCCAGTTTGGGCAGCCATACCAAAAAATAATAATAATAAATCCACACCACAAGATCGGTTAAACAAAAAACTTATGAGGAAAAATGCTCTCTTTTTCACGGATCTAGAGAGATCGTAAACCACTTGGAAAATGAGGCACATTTATACATTCTGCAGGCCAGTGTTGCATGTATGTATCTTAAAAATAAATGAATAAAAATGAAAAATGAAAATTAGAAAGATATCATTGTATATATTAAAAATATATCGTTGTATATATTAAAAATACAAAAATATTGAAAATTAGAAAGATAACTGAAAAAAATGCTTTTGGTAGAAAACTATAATAGAAGAGACAAGACACGGCATATCTTATATTCTGGTTACAGTATTATATAACATCTATATTCGGTAAGCCCTTGTAACATAGAGTTGATAACAGTTCTTGAAAACAATATTTGTGGATTTGATTTACTTCGGTTTGTAAGTTTGAAAGAAAAAGAATACACTTCCTCAGAAATCCCCCAGCCATGGTGTACAAACCCCTCCCATGGTTTAATTTAGTTCCATTACTTTTCATCCGATAGTTGCTGGTGATTAGATTACAAATAATACTCATAAACCTAGTTTAAAATCCACATTATAATTAATAGCATACGCCTTCACAAACTCTAATTTGTTGATGACGATCGCCGAAAACACAACCATAATAAAACAACACTAAAAGATGATGAGCCATGAAAACCCTAGAGCCACTAAAAGACGACATACCAAAAAAAGAGCAACGTAACATGCAGATTCACTAAAACTTGTTTCCAAATTGGACCAACCAAAACCCAAATCTGAAACCCCAACTAGACAAGTGTTCTCAAGAACCGCAGAGAAATAAATCAGCATGGTTTCGGCCTTCAAAGATTAATTCTTCTAGATAATCATGAAAAGAAAAAAGAAGAGACAGACTGAACCTTTTTGCAGGTTAAAGGAGAAGCTAGAAAGTAAACACAATCAGTGTTCCTTTTCAATGCTTCTTCCTCGGAAGAAAGCGTCGTCACCGTCGCTGCCGGTGGTTGTTGTCGCTGAGTCGTCGCCGCCATGGTCGATGAAACTTCGGGCAACAACAGATCCAATTGACCACCCGAAAATCAGATCCAATTCCAGAGGAATTTGTATATGAGAAGAGACAAAGATAGTTGCAAGTAACAGATCAAAACTTAGCCTATGAATATAGAGTGTGAGTGTGAGTGTGTGTGTGGGCGCGTAAGTATTATCCTTTCTGAAAGAGGATTTTATAGAGAGAGAAAGAGATCAGAAGTTAGTGAAGAGGAGAGAGAGAGGGAAGACGGTAAAGCTCCTTTCCTTTTAAGGTTCTCTTAAATTCCTGATTTGAATTTGTATTGTATTTCTGAAATAAAAGGGATAAACCAATTTTTATTAACCAATAATTAATAATTATTATCTTATGTGATAATCAAATTTGTGAAATTTATTTCATACCACAAATAAAAATATAAATGTTGTTAATTTATAAGTTAGTATACTTTTTTTATCCCAAATGACATTGTTGAATTAAACATAAGTTTTAGAGTTAATTAAAAATATTCAACCTGAAATTGAAAAAGTGATAATTAAATATTAAAATTTTCAATTTTTTTCAATTATAACCCGACATTCATATTTTTGTTAACATTATTGATATGACTTATCATATAAGACAAAAATCTTAAACAATTTAACTAAACTGTGTCATTTTGGGGTTAAAATTCTTAAATCAAACTTTATCATGTTAGTGTGAGAGACAACACAGTTTTTAACAATTTGAATGAAATCTCAATTTGTCAACCTAGGTCTTCTTTCTTTTTGTGCAAGAACGAACATATTCAGGAGTTTCAATATCAAAACGACGCAGTTTAATTAAACTTAATTAAGTATAATGTATATAAGTATTTAGGATTTCTATCTTATATGGTAAATCACGTCAGTACCGTTAACAAAAATACTAAAATTAGGCTAAAATTAAAAAAATAAAAATTTACGTATTTAATTGCCACATTTTTAATTAATTTGGAAATGTTTGACGCTAAAACATGCAAGTGTCTGGACATATGTCAAAGAACATAAATCAGGAAAGGCTTCAACTTAACATAACAACTGTAAAAAGTTAAACATCACCTGTAGGAGATATGAAGCAGCACAGGCATAGGAGAGATGAAAATGCTCATATGTAAATAGTACATCATTAACTCAAGAATGTTAAATATCTAAAAACCAGTGAAGTTACATATAACTTTGTCATTCTGGTTCTTTTGGTCTTAGGAGCACCAACCACAGCAGGAAAACGAATAAGGCATGCGTCCATTTTTTCTGATATAGTCTGCTTGTTGCTCTGCTTTTGCAGCATGCCAGTTTCTGTGGGCTTCTACAGCTGCTCGCTTCTCTTCTGCCTTGTGCCTCAATGATGCTAGTTTGTTCATAATCCTATCATGGCCCTCCGCTCTCATCCTTTCAACCTCCACCTGCGAGGCAGCAGAAGTCATTCAACATTTTAAGCTATAATCCATTGTTAAAATCTGTCTAATAGTCTTGAAATCGGATATCTCGAAAACGGTAGGAAAGCCATAGAAAGATGTTGTCCAGGCTAAAAGTTTTCAAATGTAGAGATCAAAACACATGTTCATCACAATGCCCTGGGGAAACTTCTAATCATATGAATTAAAAGAAAAGAGGTTAATCCATTGTAATAATATCTTTTCCTTCACAATCTGAATAGTTGGTCTTGGCCTAATTCTTGAAGCATAAATCCAGAGCAAAGAATTATCATCTTTACACCAGTAAACGATTAATAACAACAATTTAAAGTATCTCAATTTTTCTCATCTCAGCCTCTGTTTTGGCTTTTTGATGATTTTCCCACGCTTGAATTTTCATCTCTTCACGTTTGAACCTGAAATAAAGCAATCATAATCACCAATCCAGTTTTTGGAAAACCAGCAACCAGGTGTCCGCCAGCACAATAGTCTCTTAAGTGTTATACCCCCAGCTAATCCATATTTTTAACCTTTTTCTCTGGTCAATCAAACATGTTATTAGTCCAACCAGAAGTATTACTAGCAAGGCATAGGCGTGGTTCATATTTGGATAAGAAATATACATCAAAACCCTTTAGTAACTAGCAAAACATACAATGTATGGAATAGAAATGAAGAGGGAAAAGAACAATTCACTAATACAAATTAAATAATCAGTGCTTAGAACATAGTACCTTGCTAAATACTTAGCCTTCTCTGCCTCCACCCATGCTGCAGCACACATTTCAATCACACTTTTAGATGGTTGTTCCGTGGCTACAGTTCTCAAAGAGGTAGATGAATCTTTATCGTCCTCCTCTTTACTAGCCCACGCAGCAACATTAAGCTTACCCAGCTGTGTCCCCAGAACCATTATTTCTCTCCTAGTTTTCATTTGCAGCTCTCTTTCGGATAACTCATTTTTAGGACCAAGATGATTATTGAGAGCATATGTTGGAAATGAAGATTGTACAGCTCTGTCAGGACTTGATGGCCGAGATGAAGTCGGACTTCGAATTGGTGTTGATGCCCTTACTGGAGTTGCTGTCCTGGATGGTTCTTGACTAGCAGTAGGAGTCATTTCTGTACCCATATCTCTCAATGAAACCGATCTAGAGGTTGAGGGAGGTGGAATAAATGTACTTGCACTATGCATTGTCAAAGATGAATTATGTTGGCAATGATTTACTGCAAGAAAAGTTGAACAATTAATATGTACTGAATATTTCTAAAATTGTTCAATCTTCATTCGGAAGATATGTACAGAAACCTTATTTTGTCAATAACAAAACACAACCGGCCTTTAACAGCTATGTTAGAAAGCTTCCACTAAAATTGTACCCCTGAAACATAACAATAAATCCTAATTTTGAATTTTGCACGTAACATGCTAAGCTTGGTTGCCTAAGCAATTGGCTCTTTCACATGACATTCACTCAAATTCTATCAGTAACAAACAGCGCTAAGGCTTATCATCTCTATAAACACGGTTGCATCATGTAAGCAGGTTCTAGTTAGACAACCTGAAAAACAGTCTTGTACTGTAAGAAGCCAAATATAATGAGGCCAATTTTCCTGAACAACATAGAAAATGTTTGATCTATATCTGCCTACAAACTCTAGGTATAAAAATACTGTTGATATAAGAATTCGATCCAAGGAATATATCAATGATTGTTTATGTTGGACGATCAACACCCCTACAAAATGTGATGAAATCACGGGGTTCAGCACAAACCAAGAGATAATTACAAAAAAAACAAAATAATTGACACCATCTTGATCTTTCCTCACATCTACCCACTGTCACAAAAGCATAGTGACCTTACCATTAAGAGGTTATGTTAGGAAAAACGCCACAATGTACAGTGTATATAGCACAACGAAGCTGATACTAATAAATAAAACCTTCCTCTTACAGTCATAAGCTATTGAAACAAGAAATCACAAAGAGAAACTAAGAGAAACTCTAACTTTTCTGCTCTCATCTATATCACATGTTCAACTTTCAGAAGAATAAAGAAAGCAATGATTATTTCCACTTCCACATTTTCATTTCTAGTGTACCAAGGATAGTCAGTTACATTGTTTTGAGACCAAAAATTGTCAAAGGAACACAGCATGAGACATAATCTAATCACATACTTAAAATACACTAATAATTTGATTGCATAAGTAAGGTATAACCATCCTGTGAAGCATAGTTGATCAAAAACAGGACACAGAATCAATTGCTTTAGAAACTATTAGATTTGAAAATGAAGTTATCTTATGGATCAAGATTTTAATCACCTGCTGACTCACCAACAGAATTCTCTATCATAAGCACAGGCTTGCCATATGATTCTGCAATTGGGTGTGAATTAGACTCCCAGCCAACATCTCTGTTCGTCCCAATTTCTTTCTTAGCTTGACTGGCTGTATCTGATTCTTCAAAAGCAACATATGTATGTTCAGGAACTTCAACAGCCATGTTGGCGGAAGCTTGTCGATTTAAATAACCAGCAGTCTTCTTCCTTGATCCAATTCCCTGACTACCCAACAGATGCATTTGTCCAGTCTTTGGATGATGCCAATTGGGGCTTGCTATCCATTTATGAGCGTCATCCCATTTGGATGGCGCCCCTTTTGAGAATGGTGCAAAAGGCAGTCTTTGTGGGCCCTGCTCTGTCAACTGAAACTCAGAATTCAGGATAGAGTAGTAGTATCATGCTTACTGTTGGAATTTAACAAATCTTACTAAGACCTAATTCTTGATTTTTCAAAATGATCTTTAACTACAACCGCTAACCATTTGTGCCATGGTTTCCACTGATGTTGAAGTGAAGCATTCAGGAAGTACAGTATCAACATCTACATCTTTGCAATTGCCAGAGCTATCACCTCCTGCAGAAATTTCCAGTCAGTACATTGGCTAGCATGACAGAAGTAACACGACATGAACATTAAACTTCACTCAACGGTTCACAGGAATCCGTAACCACCTAAAATTTTGGAAACGCTTTCAGAAATGAAAGTTTGGGGTTCAAACTTCAAAGTATTCTTTTCTTAGTAGTCTTCGCTTGGGCAAATCTTGTGAAAGACCAAGGCTTCAGCAGCAAAGGTTACTCCAGTTGGCCAAGCTGTTTAAGTTGGCATAATTTTGCTTATCTGCCATGAGACTTGCTTATGTGAAATGTCTACCACTTTTTGCAATATGATCAAATCAGCCTCGTTGTCCCTTAGTTTCTTCCTGATCCATCCATGGTACTCTGATCCATCCATATTACATGTCCCATACGATAAAGGCATTAAGCGAGGGCGAGTTTCCAGTTGGGATGAAAACTTGCCAAAGGACGATTTTCAAAGCTAGGAACGCATTAATGGTACCTTTATAGAATAGACAAATTTGGAACATCTAGATTTGAGAGATTATATAGGACAGTGAATCAACAAAATGCATTAAAAGCAGTAACAAGCCACAAACATATTAAGGACAGAAGCAACAAGATAAAGGAAAAATGGGATACATACATCTATACATACCAGTTTCATCAAAGTCAATGGGCCGAGAGGTCAAGGAGCAGACAGATTCAACTTCTTCTTCGTTGGACTTCTTTTCCACTTTTAAAAGGAGGTTTCTCAGCTTTCCTGGTGACAATCCTCCACCCTGTTATAGGAATCAAATTTAGTTACATTTGTGAAACATTCATAAATCTTAAACAATGCTTCTACTTTTAGCAGATCAGAATGAACAGGTGTTTTTTCTAAGCGAACTTGAGCACTAAAGCAGACACATTGATTAAAGAAAACCATCAAAAGATAGACCAAGAATTGACGATTTAATCGAAGAAAAAAGATGAAGACGAAGATGAAGACGGAAAGCTAGTACCTGGGACTTTTCGATTCTTTCGTAATCCATTGAAAGTAAGCTAGTGATGGTATTGGATTCTGTAGGCATATACTCACTTAACACAAACAATAAAAGTGAAATCGTCAGAGCACATCGTAACCCAGTTGTCGCTGATACTCAAGCTCTGTATTTTGCAGGTGGTGGCAGTGTATCGGTAGCTTCAATGTGTGGCGAAGCAGAGACTGACCTCAAAAAGAGTATGTGTAGCGGACAAAACATCCGAACGATAACTGAGCCATCACATCGGATGTCTCATGTCTGTTTCATGTCGGACACTCGGACAACTTTCTCAAAATATGTAAAATACTAATTTAGCCATTAATGTAAATGTGACCACATGATGGTGAAGGTCATACATTTGCTTCATTCTTGCTTGCACCTGGATTAGTTGTCCCTTAATTCATCCAATTTACTTCATCTCTCTCTAAAAAGGCTTGATCTAACACATCTAGCTAAGTGGTGCCATAATCATAGGACAAGAAACTTGGGAGGTCACAGCCATACATCACATGAAATGGTGTCGCTTGCAATGTAGAGTGATAATAAAATTCAACCCAAGGAATTCATTCCACCCAACTTCTCCAACTATGCCCCATGTAGCATCACAATTACATCTCAATGGTCCTATTCATTACTTCCGTCTGACCATCTGACTGCAAATTGTATAAATGAATAAGCTAATTTTGTCCCACATAATTTAAACAACTCTCCCTAAATCATCACTCACAATTGATTCTAAAAGGCCATATAATCTAAAAATCTTCTAAAAAAACACGAGCCATAGAGATGGCAGTATAAGGATGTGCTATGGGTGTAAAATTAGTCATTTTAGAAAATCTGTCTACCACCACAAATAAGAGAGGATCCCTTTTTTCACCTCTGTTGGGATAGTGCATCTGTTTCCCGATCTAAAGAACTAGCTCAATACTCTACCTTGAAATTAAAACTCATCAATTTACTCACTCAATGCTATTGTGGGGAGGTAGACAGATGATGCTCTTGTAGGTTTTTGAGACTAAAATGGTAAGTTTTAATAAGAAATAGGAATGGCCTCCCCTATAGATGTGAACATTAGTATTATACTGTCTTTACGAGCCCAATCAACTCTCTTTCATACAAGGCCTTGGTAGTTGCTTCATTCAATTGGAAGTTTTTTAGCAAACTTGCAACAATGTTGTTATGTCACCATAGCGCTTGATGAATTATTTGTAATACCCAGTTAAACCGAGGAATCCATGAAGAGTAGTAATCGATTAAGGGGTTGACTATTCGATTCTTCTTTGGACTTTTGAGGGATCTACTAAGACACCTACATTGTGAACAATGCGACCCAAGTATGTCACCTTAATTTCCCTAAAGGCACATTTGGATCTCTTTACTAACAATTGATGAGCACAAAATAAATAAAAAACAATGCATAAGTGTTGTAAATGTTTAATAGATGTCTTACTATACATCAATAAGCCATAAAAAAGACAAACTTACATAAATAAGATAGAAAGATCCCATTCATTAAGGCTTGAAATGTTGACAGAGCATTAACAAGGCTAAAAGGCTTGATTAAAAACTCAAAATGGTCATGATAGATTCAAAATGTTGTCTTCTCCATAACTAGCTCATCCATCTGAACAAGATGATATTCGGACCTCAAGTCCAACTTGAAAAAATACCTCACTCTATACAATTCATCTAATAATTCCCCCGTCAGTGCGATAAAAGGTGACAGGCGGTTTTAGTCGTTTTGCATCAGATTATCGTGTGTGGAGTGTATCGCCGTGGACAAGGCCAGAGTTCCGTGGGGCTATGGCGTCCTTGGACTAGGAGGGTCATCTGGCGAAGAAGGGGCGTACGCGTAAACGCGAGGAAGATAATTCCCAGCCCAAGATGTCCTACATTACAGCAGTTACAGGGGGCCATGCAGAGGGAGACAACGCGATGCAGAAGAGTTGGCCAGAAGAGGATCCAGTTGAAGTTGCATAGGGGGACATCACGCCCGTTGTAGGGGAACAGGGAAGCAGCATCCTCCTCTCCCAAAGCCTCAAAGACAAGCTAGACAAGCAGTGGGAGAGGGCGGTCATTCTGAAAGTTCTGGGCAGACGTGTGGGATTCTCTGTTCTTAGCACCCGGTTGAAGAATCTGTGGAAGTTGCGGGGAAGGATGAAGATGGTGGACCTGGAGAATGAGTTTTTCCTGGTCAAATTTCAGGACGAAGGTGACTATTTCAAGGTCCTTACCAAGGGTCCCTGGGTAGTTTTTGGTCAGGTGGTCACCGTCTAGAGGTGGAGCCCGTCTTTTCGACCCTCCCAAGCCGCGATTACCCGAGCTATCGTCTGGATTCGGATACCCAACTTACCGATCTCCCGATATCATCCGAGTATCCTATCTGCGTTGGGTGATCTGGTTGGCTCTACAGTTCGACTGGATGAGAAGACTCTGCTTGCAAACTGTTGGGCCCCGATTCGCATTAAGCATGTTTTATTTATTTTGAGGTTTAGATTGATAATTTCTTTTAGTTAAAATAATTTGAGATTTTTAGTACTTAGTTAATAGAAATTAATTAGAGGTATTTAGTTAAAATTAGAATTTTAATAAGTTGTTAGAATTTAAAAGAATAGGATGGTGTAAGGGCAATTTAGG
>JANIPM010000231.1:14360650-14372486 GCA_027478405.1 Erythroxylum cassinoides
TTATGGTTTTAAATTTTAGTGATTTCCGATATTGTGAGTGTTGTGTTGCGATGCCATGCAGGTTATAGTGAGATGTTACAGCGTAGTGCACCCTTGTCGTGGGTTGTGCGTCGGAGCGTACCTACGGGTATCCCGATTCATACCCTACGGTGAGGGGGCGCTACATCTGTGGTGAGGAATTCCTCCCTCATTGGTTTGCACGTCCAGATGTCACGTAGGACGTCGGACACATGACTCATCCGGGAGGGGTTCCAACACAAACTGCGGCAAATTCGCCAGAATCGCGGTAGAAATTGATCTGCACCGCCCACTGACGCCAAGCATCGAGCTGGATAGAGAGACGTTCCTCATCTCCTACGAGGGCCTTCCCCAAGTCTGTGTTAAGTGTGGCGTGCTCGGGGCATCCTTCTAGTGCATGTGCCAAGCAAGCCCCTTCAGTGACGATCGCAGCTACGCCGGCGAGCATCGTTGGAGCAGCAGGTACAGAGCAGGGCGGAACGTTGGGGGAGTCAGGCGGGCAGTAGGCTCCAAAGACTTCTAACGACTACGGGCCGTGGACGCATGTACAAAGGAGACGAAATAAACCAGCGACAGAACAAGGGCAGGCATGGGAGCGGACAGCGCAGGCGAGGAAATCTGCTGGAGGATCTCGTTATGTGGTGTTATTAAATGAGGCTACTGTAGCAGAGGAGACAACACCCATTTTAGCCAACAATTCCGAAGGCAATCCCATTGGATTGGGACAAAGAATCAATGTGTTCAGTTTTAAGGGAATCGGACGAGTTCCACAACAGTCCGGGGCTTCCAAGATTGCTGAGCGACCCCAAAGCTCTCCTCGGGGAGCTAAGGGCAAAAGTATCATAGCCACGTCACGGCCTAGGGAGGAAAAGGGACAGACTAACACGGGCCCGGTTAAGGAGTCCGACCCGAGTGCCACAATCCGTCTGCAACCCAAGGCCTCTGAGCGGAACCTCGTTGTCACCATCCTGAACCACTCAGAAATGACCTGTGATCACCAGATCATAGCAGACCAGATTTAGGTGATCGCAGGAGGACCCCAGGGCATGGACGGGGTGGAGGATCTCAGGGCCATTCCTAACATCTGGGGAGCCCAAGGATGACCCAGCTGAGAGCCTGGTGGCTGCCCCGAGGTAGGGTTCCTTTTTTCCTCGTTATGTCAATTTTAGTCTGGAATTGTCAGAGAGTAGGCAGGACTAAGTTTCAGACCCTCCTGCGCAACTACATTCGTAGTTATAAACCGGGCGTGTTGGCTTTGATGGAACCCCGGATCGAGCCCAAGAGGTTATTCGTACCTTAGGGTATGATTTCTCCTTTAGAATAGAAGCAGAAGGTTTTTCAGGAGGTATCTGGCTCCTGTGGGACGAGGCCTTTGATATCTTTGTCAGGATCGCTCATCGGCAATTCTTACATACTACCGTTAAATTTAGGTCTCAATCTCTTGACCTTACCATCGTGTATGTTAGTCCGCAAGTGGCCTCGCAATCCAGTCTTTGGTCCGCGCTCACTTGGATTGGCAGCTCTACCGCTAGGGCGTGGCTCATGGGGGGAGATTTCAATGCTAAGCTGGACCTCTTGGACAAACGGGGAGGGTCCCACTCGGCCCCGGTAGTGAGTAAGCGGTTTAAGGAAAGGTCCATCAGTGTGGGCTGCACGATCTTGGGTACTTAGGGCATAAATTTACTTGAGGAGAGGGCAGGTCCAAGCTCAGCTCAATAGGGTGTTTAGATCGTCTACCTGGGTCCAGAAGTTCCCTCATATGATCAATCAACATCTTCCTTTCCTCGGCTCAAACCATAGGCCTATGCTTATCTGGCTTTTCCCGACTCTGCTGAAGCTTCAGGGCGAACCACCGTTTCGATTCCAGAATGCTTGGTTAACCCATTTGGGTTTTAAGGACGTGGTCGCTACGTCCTGGAACCCGGTAGAGGGGTCATTGAATCAATCCTTAACCCAGCTTTCAGATCGCCTTCAGAGCTGGAACCGACGAGAGTTCGGCAACATATTCTATAGGAAGAAGAAACTTGTCGCCAGACTGGAAGGGATCCAGCGTGCTATGTCGACAGGTGCTCCGGACTCGTTACTGGAGTTGGAGGACAAGCTTAGCAACGAGTTATTACAGGTCCGTGTGAGGAGGAATTGTATTGGCACCAACAAGCTAGATGCGAATGGCTTTTCAAAGGAGACAGAAACACTAAGTATTACCACACGATCACCCTTTCCAAACGTCAGAAGCTGCGTATCGAGAATTTGAACGATTATGCGGGCCATAGAGTCTCTGATCCAGCCCAACTGCATACTCTTGTTAATGACTATTTCGTCCAACTCTATAGTCTGGACGAAAGGCCTCCCGCGCTGTTCCCCATCATCGGTGCTTTCCCGCCCCTTGCTGACGCCCAAGTTCAGGCTCTTAGCTTCCCTATTCGGGCTACTAAGGTCTCGAGTGCTCTTTTCGCGATGAATCCGAATAAAGCCCCTAGAGTCGATGGGTTTAATGCTCTGTTTTATCATAATCAATGGGGGAAGGATGGGCCCGATGTAGTTGCCTTCATTCAACAAATTTTCCGTCAGGAATGTTGGGACCAAGCCCTTAATAGCACGCTTCTGGTCCTTATACCGAAGACCCCTTCTTCGACTCAGGTCTCCCAATTCAGGCCGATCAGTTTGTGTAATGTGATGTATAAGATCATTTTTAAAGTTCTAGTTCACCGACTGAAAGGCCTCATGCACCACTTAACAGTGGAGACCCAATGCAGTTTTATTTTGGGCAGGCATATTATGGATAATATTATTATTGCCAGGAGGTGATCCACTCTATGCAGAAGAAATCGGGTAAAACCGGATACCTAGCTATCAAAGTGGATCTGGAGAAAGCGTATGATCGCCTTAAGTGGCAGTTTATTCAGGAGACTCTGGAGGACATTGGCCTTCCGGAAAATGTCATTTAGGTCATTATGAAATGTGTCACGACTACTTCCCTTAGGGTAGTCTGGCAAGGTTCAACTTCGAAGCCGTTTAGGCCTTCGCGTGGTCTCAAGCAAGGGGACCCTCTCTCACCTTATCTTTTTGTTCTCTGTATAGAGCGACTGGGTCACCTCATTTCGGCAGAGGTGGGACGGGGAGCTTGGAAACCGATTAAGTTGGGCAGCACGGGCGCTCCTATATCCCACCTGTTCTTTGTCGATAACCTTGTGCTCTTCGCGGAAGCTGAGGATCGTCAGATTCAGCTCTAGCTAGCACGTTGGACACATTCTGTAGTGCGTCCAGTCAGCAAGTGAACAAAACCAAAACCCAGATTTTCTTCTCTAAGAATGTTTCTCGGGCGACTGCGAGGTGCCTCAGCCACGGACTTCAGGTGGTAAGCACTTCTGACCTAGGTCGATATTTGGGGGTTCCTTTGATCCACGAGCAGACGTCTAGGCACATCTACCAGTATATCCTAGATAATGCTCAACGGAAACTTACAGGGTGGCGCGCCAGGCTGCTGTGCTTTGCAGGCTGGGTTACCTTAAGTCAGGCCATTCTGTCGGCATTGCCCATGTATACCATGCAAACGATTCGGCTTCCGCGCCATTTGTGCGACGACCTGGAGAAAATCATGCGCAACTTTATCTGGAGATCTTCGACTGATCTCAATAAGATACACCTGGTCAATTAGGAGTCGGTCTGTAAGGCTAAATCGGCAGGAGGACAAGGCATAAAACGCATACGGTCTACAAATGACGCGCTTCTTGCAAAATTGGGTTAGGGTCTGCTCACAAACCATACAGCTCTCTAGGTTCAGATCCTTCGGGCTAAATATCGACTTGATACAACCCATTTTCCTCTCATGCTCTCCAGGTTAGGGGCGTCGTCAGTTTGCAAAGAGATTTCAGCGTCCTGGCAATGGGTCCGGAAAGGGATCAAATGGTCTTTAGGGAATGGGAGAAGGGTGTTATTTTGGATGGATAACTGGCTGGATGGGTGGGGACCCCTTACTCAAGTAGAATCCTCTCTGATCTCAGAGCGCCTTCGATTGGTTACCGTCGTGGACCTCCTTACTGAAGACGGCAGTTGGCTCTGGCCCGAGTTCCATAAGTACCTCCCGTACATAGTTTGCTTGGCGATTGCGAACTTGGGCCCTATTGATGGGAGTCGCGGGGAGGATAACCTGCAGTGGGGCCCTACCCCCCACGGAGGGTTCACTGTGGCTTATGCCTATGAGGTTATCGAGGACTCCTCAACGGACAACAGGCATAGACTGTGGAAGATTATCTGGAAATGGGCGGTCCCTCAGCACATTAGAGCGTTTCTTTGACTTGTTGCCAAACGTAGACTCCTGTCGAATCAACAGCGAGTGACTCAGCATATTACCATCGACGATAGCTGCCCTTACTATGGGTAGGTAGAGACCACTGCACATGTGATCCGGGACTGCCCTCAGGTTCAAGCTCTTTGGAGTCATTTTCCCCAGGAGGTGGTGGATAGGTGTTTTTTTCCAGCAGGAGGTGGACACTTGGCTGTTGTGTAACCTCACCAAGCAAGCTCCGGTACAGCAGGAGGCGGGGGCTACGGTCTTTGGAGTCGCTTGTTGGTTCCTGTAGAAATGGAGGAACAACAGCATCTTCGAACCGTCTTTTGTTTGGCCAGATGAGGGGCACAGAGTTATTATAGATTATGTGAGGTGGATTGCCCGAGCCAGGATGATGGAGAAGTGCGTGTGTCTAGCTCAGGGCCTACCGGTAGGTTCCTCTGACTGGTGGACGAAGCCCAAGGCGGGTTGGGTGAAAGTAAATTCCGATGGCGCTATGAACACCAATTCCAAAATTATTTCTTCCAGGGGTCTGATTCGGGATTGCAATGGGGAGTGGCGAGGTGGTTTTCAGCATAATCTTGAGATGAATTCTCCGTTAACCGTGGAGTTATAGGGGCTGATCTCGGGTCTCACCCTGACCTGGGACCTGGGTTATCGCTAAGTGATGATGAAAGTCGACTCCCTTGAGGTTATTAATCTTCTTTCTGCTCCAATCGGGGTACTAACTGAGATTTATGTTTTGGTGACAGACATCCAACAACTCTTGCACCAGGACTGGATGGTTCGGATGCAGCATGTGTTCAGGGAAAGCAACCAGTGCACGGACAGCCTTGCTCGACTCGCCGGAGTGGGCAGCCCGGGCCTTTCTATCCTTCACGAGCCCCCATTTGGAGTTCAGAAGACCTTCCGCCAAGATGCGCAAGAGGCTATGTACCCCAGAGCGTTAACTTAGTGTTGTAGCTTTTCCTTTATAATCAAAAAAAAATCCCCGGTCATCGAAATAGGGAACTTATCTTTTACACTTTTGGCATTTAACTCCTAATTAACTTATAACCTATCGTGCTCAGGAATAAGCAACACGAGAGTAGAATGACAATCTACTTGGCTTGATGATCCCATAGGTCAACATATCATCACATTGTCACTTTATCTCATCTTTATATTGGTGAGGATATCTATAAAGTCTAAGTATTAGTGGTGTTAACCCGAGAGCAGCGTAATCTGGTCGTCACATTCATGGATAGAGAGTAGCTCTGTCAGTTCGCTAAATAGGTCAGAGAACATAACCAATAACTTCTCTAACTCGACAGAGGGTGGAAAGGACTCTTGAATGTGACGAGTTCTTACCTCCTTATCCAACCTCTGTCCTTGCCATTTAATTCAATCCCTTCTAAAGTCAAAGCTCATTGTTAAATCAGCAAAATCTCATATAAGTATCCCCAAAATATGCAACCATTTAACCACCAGAACAACATCACCCCCTTTAAGGGAATAACATATAAAATAGTAGAAAAGATGTTATGATTAACCTGAAATGAGTCGATCTCACACATGTTAAGAGACCAAGTTGTCTTACAACAACAATAGTAATAAAGTTGTGGGCGCTCTTATGGTCGATCAGTACCCACATTGGTCTTCCCTCCACCATTTTTGCCTTTTCAATTTCATTCCCATTCTATGATTCAAGATTCCTTCTTTTCTAATAGTAATCACAGCCTAAATAATCTGCTAAGACTGAAAGAAGAATGCAAAAGTAAAAACACTATTCAGGGATAAACTTAGCGTTCCTGCAACAAAAGGCCTTCCAAGAGCAAAATTTAAAGTATACATCTTAAGTGAACAACACCACATATACATCTTAAGTGAACAAGACCACATTGTCTTAAAACAAAGTTGGTTTACAAAAACTCAATACAAAAACACCAAGACTGGAGTTGAACTTAAAGGAAAAGTAACACGGAATTCACTCTTCCACTCGGATTTTTGAACGTGATCAATTGACATGTTCGGATTTTCAGAGAGCATGACTTGTTCTCGAGCTCTATGTAGAGTTGACCACATCTTGATGATGCAGTCAGGTATACCTATCAGTAAAGGTTAAACAACTTCATATGACACGAAACAAAAGATGCAGTTCAATAACTGAGAGTTGCCTAGCCGTTTCTTATTCAGTGGCAGAAAATCAAAACCTTTACAGACAAATTGGCACTTGTAACATGATCACATTTCTGAACATAAATGGACCAAACCGTCCTCAAGGAAATACCGGTAGATCTCAGGCATTGTACTCTGCATCATCTTCCGTTTCATGGACTGCTTGAAGGGGATCATTGCCCAACATGAAACCAATATCCAACAGCGTATTCAGAGGACCATTCCCAAATAAACACACTTGAGGTTCAATGTGATTCAAGTGCTTCAACTCATCATCAGACAAAGACCAATTAAAAATTTCAATGTTTTTACTTATACGGTCAGGGTTGAGGCTGCACGGTAGGACACTAGTTCCTCTCTGCAATCCCCACCGCAGAATTACCTACAATGCAAGAAGCACACTTAACTGGTTAAGTAAACAATGGTAATTAGTGCTATGTTCATATCGTCCAGATCCTCTTTAAAAAGGAAGTCAGTATATCATTGCCAAACAGTTCCCAGGCATGATCTAAAAACAATGGGACTTTGCATTGTGATTTTCAATTCTCTGAGTGATCAACGGGCTTATGTTTGTAATTTCTTTTCTCCTTTTATTTCTTCTCACATGATGCATCTCTTTTGAGGGAGTTTTAAAAATTAACAAAAAGAGAATTTTGTAATGCAACCAGTTTATATTTCTCAAACTGCTTTGGATGCATTCTGGTCCTGGATATAAAGAATAAAAAAGGTATTTGGCATTTTCTTAATCCGACCGTGTATGTAGAAAATAGTTTGGATTGGTCAGGAAAAAATAATATCATCAACGCTCTCCAAGAATATTTTAATTAATCTCAAAAAACAAAGAACTAATGCATATGTCAGACCGTAAATGATAGGTGATAAACCAACAAGAAAAACGTCAGCTAGAAAAATCTCACGGTTCAGTATGTGTAGGGAAAAGAACCTTAAACATGAGAATTAAGCAAGCTTTTTATCAACCCACTAAAAATTGTGAGCAGCGTTCTTTAAGGTAATCAGTGTGCTGAGCTTGATCAGTGGTTTCCTAAGCATAGGTACCAGAACAAGTAACAGCACAAAAAGCAGTAAAATGCCTCTCCAATTCATCTAGATGAAGGTTCCCTTTTAGAGGTTTTTGCACTAATCTATTATACATTGAGATCAAAACAACTTATGGTGATGAAGAAATCTTGTTTGTATTCACATCCATAAGAATTCATAAATGCTGCTTGATTGACTTATGAGAAGCCCTAGTGTAGCCTTCTATGGGCACCAACATGCTAGAGACATATTCATCTATTTAGCTTGAAACCGTGTCATACTCATTCACTATATTCATGAACCTAGAAGTATACAACTCGCACATATATATAGTGGCAGGAACCTCTTCTTAATAGATATGTGAACATGCAATAGAATTACAAGACTAACACATACTGCTTTGTTATCTTGTTAGTAGTAGAATCCACTTCTTTCTCTATCATACTCTATGTACAGAGCGTACCACATCTATTGGTTTACAAACCATTATCTCATGCTGGATGGCTTTTTAACTTCTAAAAAAGAACCCATTCTTAGCATCATAGAAACGTAATGCTCAGGGAATCCTTTGTGCATCAATTGACAGCCACCTACACCGACTAAGACCTGGGGAAAGACAAAAAGATCTTTCCTCAGGTCCTAAAAAATAATCCAATCTAAACATTCTAGTTATCCTCAATAATATTTCCATACCTAAGGACAATTCACCAACACACAAATACTTTAAAAATCAAGGGTTTCTAAATCAGAATCTGTCAGTTTGAGGTCAAAAGCATTTGCTTCATGTTAAATATAAAGCCCCAGGACCCCTGTTCATCTTAGGGAGAGAATCAGGACAAATTTAGCTTCACCCAGGGATCATTCTTAAGGAATCATTTGTGGTTTCTAGATCTTTCTGATTATACTCTTTATCTCTGTATGTAGCTAACACATTGATCTCCAAAGGTATACACATATATCTCCAAATGTAGAATGTTTCAAATTTTAGTTGAGTTTTGTTTCTCTTTACCAGCGTAGTCACACTGTGCTTCTGTCCTAGATACAGTACGTGGGCATGTATGACTGATGCAGGTTTACCTTCAATAAAAGAAACACAAGAACATTTCTAATTGATTCAGTAATTTTCTCTCTCCCCTAAGTCTGGCATATCGATTAGAAAAGGTCAAGTCTGGCTGTTAGAAGCAAGAGGTTTGGCAACTTTCAAACATTTTGGTAATTTTTGGATAGGGTTGTGCTGTGAAAGAAATAAAGGATAACTTATTCAATATTACCTGTTCAGGTGTGTTTTTGTATCTGTCTGCTATCTCTTGGACAACAGACAATTTTAGCATGGGTCCATGCGCTGATCTTGACCTCCTAAATGACACGCGAGGAGTGCCAGATTCTTCTCCTGATCCAGCATCAGATGTCCCACGGTTTGTTGTGGGAACTCCCAATGGTGTGTGAGCAGACACATGAATACCCTTCAACTGACAGAACTTTACCAATTCTTCTTGCCTCCAAAATGGATGCAATTCGACCTAGAAAAAGATATATTTCAATTAAGTATCCCATATCCAAAAAGTTACTCATCATCTCAAAACATTTGACTTGAATAAAAGAAATCTTAAGGAACACAAGCGAATTGACCCCTAGTGCTTATGAAGTAATGCTTTGAATGATAAGCTCAATTATTGGGTGACTAGCAAGGTTTTAGGAATACCAAATACAGTTAGATTGTCACGTTGAGAACTTTGAGCACTTGTTCAAAATATGAGCTCAAAAATTACAACTGTTGCATTGTAGGTTCAACCAAATGAAAAGGAGTCAAAGTAATGACATTCCAGATCTGATTATGTGTGACATGAATTTCCACTACAAGTCAACCCTCAAATCACTAGGGACAGGATGTTTGGTAATGGTGGTTTTCAATTAATGCCATCAAACAATTTCTTTATATTGGAAATAATTCTCAAAATGGGACAATTCTTTAGATCAGAAATAATTCTCGAGATGGGACATGTTATGTGTAGAAAATCTTGAATCTTTTCATCTTAGCTGTTATCTCAGAACTCTCAGCATTTGCTTGCCCTTATAAGATTCATCTGTTCATACTCGTTTTTCTTACATTAATCATATTGGTTAAAATTCAATTTCATAAAAGCTCATACATTGTAACTGTACTCAAAAGGTGCAAAGCAAATGATCAAAAAGTGTCCATCAAACAGAGCACCTAATAGGTTGTTTTGATGATTGGATAAACTAATTGTGCATTTCTCTCAATGATCTTCACTTCCTGACTACAAAAGCAATAATCATCACATGCTTCATCCCATACAATGTTTTTTCCGCTCCTTGAATTGACTTAATAACTGCACATTCACTATCATTATTACCAAGCTAAATGCCTCGTCAATGAATTGTAAGATCAAGTTCAGATAATAATAATAGCACCCTTATATGCGGATCACTGGAGAAGATTCCGAGTTTATCTCCAACTTTCGTGTTGATGAAATGAATAGCTAATTAGATCAGCTCAAGGAAAAATTTGAAAAGCGAATGTGTACAGAAACAAACCAAATGAACATTAATAAGAATGAATTGGATAAAACCAACCTGGTTGACAGCAGGCACAACTTTTGCAAACTTAAGCAACTCTTTAATCTGATGAACACTGAAATTACTCACACCAATAGCTCTTACAAGACCCAACTCAATCAGAGCTTCCATTACTTTCCAGGCTTTCTTCAGTCGGTTCAGGAATTGCCTATACTCACTCCCCGAGTTTGAAGGAGGATCAGTTGCATCACCAAATGCTGAGCTATCAGGCCAATGCATCAAATAAAGATCTAAATACGACACTCCAAGATTCTTAAGTGAAACCCTCACATAATTCTCAATCTTATTCAGAGAATTCATAGTGCAGTAGAGCTTGGAAGTCAAAAAAACATCTTCCCTCTTCAGTGCCCCTCTGAATGCTTCAGCCAATGCTTCACCAACTTCAATCTCATTCCCGTAAAGATGAGCACAGTCTATATGACGGTAACCAACTTGTAATGCAGTTTTCACTGCTTCAACACACAGGTCACCACCACTCTGCCATGTTCCAAGCCCAATTGCAGGAATTTTAGCTCCTGTGTTCAGTACAAAGTAAACTCCTGGTGCCCCAGATTTCCCTCTCATCTTCTCTAGCCTTGTTTCAATTGATAGGTATGAAATGAAGACAGATTTACATAACCCAGAAATCAAACAACACCCAACACAAAACGCAAGCGGTACAGACGCCAAATCTCAAGAACGAAACTGAGGTAGGAGAGTCAAACAAGACCCCAGGAACAACAGCAGAAAAAAGAAGGAACCCAGATTAAGCTGAATCAGAATGATCCAAGAGAGAAGAAGAACAGATCATTCCGAGTTCAACGCTAGGAGGTAAAAGAAAACAGGTTGGGCAGCAAGGAAATACAGCTTATGTTTGCCAAAATTTTCCAACTGAAGCCAACATCAAACAAAGAAGCGATCTAGAACTAGCCCACCACCATTAGACAACAGTCTACTGCAAAATGATGGGAAAATTTGTAAGAAATAACGATAAAGATCAAACCTTTCTTGTTCCCAAACCCTTCTAATTAACTTATATCAGCGAAGAGAATGAGCGAATCCAGAAGCAGAAGAACACAAACATTACACAATAGTTTAGCGTTATTAGTTGAATATGACGATAAAGATCAAACCTTGCTAAGGTCTTTATATTAATCTATCAACAAGCCACCAAACAAGGACTTTCGTTACTATCGATTTTGTATGTATTTATGTATATGTGTGCGCATTATGAATATCATATTCAAAGATAGAATTTTGGTGGTCAAAGAACAACGGCAACAAGGAAAAGGAAGCAAGTATGTTATTGCTTTAGCTTAGCTGTAAATTCAAGCTTGTCTCTCTAGTCTCTACTCTTATGTTGTTGTTTTGTATGCATATAAGCATTACAAGATTTCGCCAAGATAAGCAAATAATAGACTATAGTTTTTTTTTTTTCTCAAACTCTATTTTATTTATTTGTTACCTTTTTATTTTATTTTACATCTTTTATATTTATTTAACTTTTTTTGTCTTATCTTCATGTCATATTTACATGTAGGTCTATTGAAAACAGCCTTTTCGTTATATAAGGATAAAACTGCGTACTATCAGATTTTCTTAGAGTCTGTTTCAATACGAAATTTCAGACTGGATGTGATAATGAGTCACAAAGATTTAACAAAATTACAAATTTTCAAATATATTAAAAACACATTAAAAAATTAAAATTTAATTAAAAAAAGAACTAGCAATTATATTCATAACCACCATTTA
>JANIPM010000231.1:14417393-14438664 GCA_027478405.1 Erythroxylum cassinoides
ACAGAAAGAACGAAAGAAAAAGAAAGAATACAAGCCGCTGGATTAAATAAATGGATAAATAAATGGACGATAGGGATTTATTCTGTGGTCGTCCATCCGGTCGCTCTTAGTATATATACTTAATAAGAAATTGGACCTCACAGCATTTGAGGACCAACTATTGGTATTTGAGTGAGCCTTATTCATTACGCAAAAAGTAGACATATATAATTCACCATTCTTCTTACGTGCCTTTTGAGCCCCAACAATTGGTATTCAAGTGAGCCTCATTCATTACATATATATTTTTAGTGAAGTTTGAGTAAAGATTATTATGAGATAACCTTATCACAAGACTAAGATATTGATATTGTTTTATTCTTTAATAGAAATGATTACTTTGTTTGAAGAACTAGGACAGTAGTCTTTCTTATAGCCGAAGATTTTGAATTATAAGATATTGTAGAGAATTGTTGTCACGACCCAACCTTCGATCGTGACAGGATCTAAAGGAATTGTAAACTTAAGGTTTACTGGATCTTTAGTAAGCCTAAATTGCCATCAAATCCTTATATCCATAGTAAAGATGAGATTTTAAAATGATCAAACTCATGTTAATAATAATCAAATAGTTCTAACAATATACAATTGTCAATTTGCTACAACATTGAGATAGTTAATGCAAGAGAAAATCTAACACATACAAGACTACTGCGACTCTAGAGTCAAAGGTCACCAACAAACATACATCAAATCGCCGGAAAGAAAGAAGACAGACAAAGATCTCTGTTAAATGAGATTTGAAAAGAAGATCCTGAAAAATAATTGAGGGGAGTCAGACCTCGCTGAGTGAATAAATATTATGGTTATGTTATGTATTCCTAAAGATTTCAAATGAAACATATATATTTATAATGTATTATATCCATAAATGCAATTTCATAACATAATGATTTTGTTTAAAAATATGCAAGCATTTCCTATGTCAATATCGTGTCACATAATCATCACAATCACAAATCACAAATTACAATTAATATTGGAGGATTAACGATTGACCCTATAACATACCTCTTACCCACATATTATAGCCATAAGGGTTCTCTTGTTCCACACAGTTCACTTGGTCCAATATAGTAGATTGCTGCCTGAGAGCCACACTTAATCAAACCGCCACAACTTCACTACGACATGATTACCGTTCGAGAGCACGCTCAACCGAATTGCCCCATCCACATCATATCTAAATCAATAGACCTAATACTAGCTCAAATATATACCCGATTAATGACTCATTGTGTGCACAGTAGTCCCCTTCAGTTAGAACAGTAGTTACTACTTAGCGAGTATTGTTATTATTATTAGTATTATTGGTTTTATTATTATTAGTTGTAGATTCATTTAGTATATATCTATATATTTATATAAATTTTGTTATTTTTATTGTTAACCATATTTATATATTTATGTATTTATTGAAATTTTAGTTACATATATTTTTTTCCGTGCTAGTTTTACCTTTTCTTTGTAACCTGTAGCATTCTTATATTGTCTCATTTGCATGTGGGTCTACCAGAAACAGCCTCTCTACTATATAGGGGTAAGGCTGTATACTATCAGACCTCCTCAGATCCTGCTTCATTACAGGATTTTGGACTGGGTGATGATGATGTGTGAACAACTTACCCACCAGGTAACTCATACTATAAGAATCCTCCACATCATCACATATTAAAACGAGATAACATTTCACAACAAAATACTTATACATGTGTCAATCCATAGGTATGAATGTCATGCGTGCATATGATAATGACAACGATTTTCATGGTAAATATGAGAATGAATTCTAATGCATGTTCATAACTATGAACATTAACTTACAGATAGAATGCGCTCCTTCGTGCCAATCCTAGTGTCTTAAAGTTGGGGGTTTAGCTCCTGATTGATTTATAGAAAGAAAAGTCGGAATGATCATTAGGATTTAAAACCTAAACCAATTTTAGACACTCCGAGAATAAGACCATGACTCAATATTAAAGAGCTTTATTTTCTATTTAAAAATGACTATGTCACATTTTACAAGGAGTCAACTGAAAATTTTGGCAGAGTTTTTCCTGTAAAACAGACATCCTCCTTCCGAAAGAAGAGTAATTCCTGCAATAAAAAGAGACTTCTATGACCACTAATAATCATAACTCAATTTAGGTCTCCAAACCACATGTCCATGATCAATTGAGTCTATATTTATATCGCAAAAATTCATAATACATTTAATCATAATTCAAGTGTACCAACTTCTAATCCATACACCCTCATTTATACTCAGTACATTAAGATATTCTCAATTCTAATAAAGAATAACTCAACTTAATCAATTTCATAAATTTCTATAAGAACATAACCCTTTTTAAATTTTTATCTCACAAACTATGAAAATTTTCAATACATTGCTTTTATAAAAATTGATCTACATAATATTTACGAATTTTTAAAATTATTTTGACTATTTCTTGGTTGGTCAAAAAAATATCATTGTCGCTAGAGCATGGGGTATACACGCCAACGCCAGAGGGGCGATGATTTTCACCACCTACCTAAAAATGACGAACTTACCTCCAGCAATCCAATGAAACTGGTCTCATGTCGAAACTCTTCCCGATTGTGAGAATCAAAAGTTTAAAGCTCAAAAATGACTCATTTCTGTTCACTTGCAAAATGGGTCAATTGGTATCAGTTTCCTTCTTTTCCTACATTTAATTTCAAAATGGATATCAAAATTTAAGCAAATTGTTATGATTATTCTTATAACCTTATTTTATTTATTTTATTGAATTATGAACTCAATCATTATATGATCATTTGACATAGGAAATATTACATCCAATTTGTCATAGTCAAGAGGAAATTTAAAAAGGTTTTAAAGAAAATCCTTTTTGTTGTTAATATTCAGTTTAGGGGAGGATATGTTGACTTGTTATGTTGCTGTTATGCTGCTGAACGAGTCTTAAGGGTCTTTTCTGTTGCTTTGTTTGTTAAAATAATCCCTATTATTTGGGATGAGTTTGTTATTTTTGTTGTTATCCACGTTAGAACGTGGGTTAGTAAATCAGGTAGTATATAGCCAGTAAATTTCAGCTTATTCAATAAGAGAACATATTTTCTGATAAGACCAAATTCTTATACTGTGAGTTGTTAATATTTTTAACTTATAAAAATGATTTTAAGAAAACTTTGAAATGGTTTTGAATCAAGTTTTTTTTTGTCAAAGAAATGCATTTTGATCGAGTAATATAATGATTTAGGTGACTAATATTAAAATTTTTATATAGAATGGTTGTTCAGTGTAGCAATACAGTTAACTAATAATGTTAATTTCATTGTGTTACTTAATTACTTTAAAATTAATTTTGCTTTAATTTATTATATTTTTTACCCATTACTATTCTTCTTTCTAAGTCTGACAATAAAATAATGTTTATTTCATTTTATAAGTTTCCTTATGCAGTAAATATCACATTAAAATATTATGAAGATCATTTTGTTACTAAAAAGATTTTAATAGTGCTAACATTATCAATTTATGAGTTTGCTTAATAATATTATGAAAGTTATTTTATTATTAAAATAAAAGACTATCATAGTACTATTATAATAATATTAAAAAATCATAAATCTTGAAATTAAAAAAAACTTGAGTCTGACTCGAAACTTGGTCCAATCAAGTTGGGCTAACTTCAGGCCGAACGAGGTCGGATCTAAACTTACATGCCAAGCCTAAGTAAATCTATTAATTTTTTGATATATTATGATCTCACACAATATTTATCACATAATTTGATAGCTAATTATTAAAAATATAAATTTGACAAAAAAATCAATTGGGCGTTGATTTATTTTATTTACTAAAAATTCTTAAAATTTGAAAAATTATCAATTATAATAAGATATTAACTTCAAACAATAATATCTATTAATGTGTTTGATACGACATGACCATATCTTACTAAATTAAATATGTTTTTAAAGTTAATTAAAAGTTTAAAATGATCATAATTAGAATTTTATTTTATATTTAGAATTATTTAGTTATCTACTGAAAATTATCTCCTCTAGATACTTTTCTTCTTAGTATTTGTAAGTGGGTGTCTTCTGACCTATCTTTTTTGCTTACAAGTAGATGACATTGATTATCGTGTTTCTGCTACCATTATGCCCTTGGCTCTTACGGATAGGAGCCGTACGATCGAAGCAGCCAAGCCAAAATCAAAACTTTTAACGGTCAGATCAGCCTAAAGTAACTGCCTGCACTACACCTTTATGTAGGGAAACGTTGCCTGTTACAGAAACCGCAACTCTGAAGCCAAAAGCTAGCAGCTGCCAGTTCTTGCTCTCTCTCGCTTTCCCACTCCCTCCTCCGCCACCGCCACCGCCATAACCACAACCACCACCACCACCTCATCAGCCGCTCTCTGACTGAACGATAAACTCAACCGAACGGAAAACCTATCGATTTTAGACCCAGTTTCCGAACACATGTACTGTTAACTATTATTAGCCACGACCACCTTGCTGTTATGATATGAAACAAAAATGACCCATTTGAAACCCTAATATTTGGTTTCTTTATTCGAATTTTCTTCGAAACGCCCCAAAGTTCTAATCAGAATGATTGATTGTTGTTGCGATGATGATGCAGCAGAGTTCATCTGCACACCCGACCTCTACTTCAACGGCCGCTCTTAGATCATCGCTACCACCGCCTCATACGACGCTAGCCCAATCCCCTCTCCCTCTGGCCCAAACCTCCGATCATGTGATCGCGCCGATGCTGGCGAGAGTCCGGCTGTCGGACATAGAGCCGTACGATGGGTCGCCTAGTGAGACCTATAGCAGAGCAGTGGAGGCTCTGTCGGGGTCGTTGACGAGGCATAACGCAGCAATAATTGAATTAGGTGGCCAAGATGGTGCACTCATCAAGTGTGGGTTGGAAGCCGCGCGCTTGTACTTTAGGGCTCGCAGCAAAGGAAGTAGTAGTAATAATGGCCGCGGGGTTTATATGTACAGGGCTGGAAGGTAAGCTTTCATCTTAATGTTTTGACTTTTAGCTGAGTAATGGTTTATTAGCTTCGTTTGTTAACTGAAACTAAGCGAAAAAGAGACTCTTCTGATTATAAGGGATATTTGTTTGTATATATTTATATGTGCGTTGATGATTCGGAGCTCACTTTGTACTTATAGTTGCCATGGCTCAAGCTGGTGGTAAATAAAATATGATATTTCTTTCTTTTTCGAATTAAATGATTCACTGAATTCGACTTGTTCATCAATAGGTTACACTTTTAGAGGGAACCGAGGTTTTCTCAATGTTTCGTTTTGTTTTGGAAGTTGGAGCATTTTCATAATTAACATCCCCTGTAATCTGCTTACTGTTTTTACCATATGCTTTGATCTTGAAGGGACTTCCATATTGTATTCCATGGAATAATAAAGCTCTAACACAGGCTAATGAAGAAGTCGCCTCCTTATATTGCAGTCAACCATGAAGATATTGAACAAGTTGATATCAATTACACTTCCATTTTTTGGGGTATTAATGATTAGGGGGTTTCCATGTATATGGTCTTCCTTACTACTAGGATAAAATTTCACTTGTTTACCTTTTCCCTAATTCTGTTATTTCTTCATGTGTTTTCCTTTTTCTCTCGTTGCCACATTTTCCTCTCTTTCTTTCACAAGAATAATTCCCTGCATTTTAACCACCTCATAAGCTGTCCTACCTAATAGCTTATAGCTGCACAAATTCGGGTGTTAGTTTAAGGTTGATGATAGAACCTAACATAAGCAAAACCAGTTCCATGCATACAAATAAGTACCTATTGTAAAGCAATTCAAATAAGTACTGAATGTAAGGCATAGGACCAACTAAAAATTGATAGTTTTGCAGAAAAAGTGTCTTATATTCAATCAAAATGTAGGTAACTGTCCACTGATTATTTGTATCTTTACAGAGTATGTTTAGAAACCAAAATTCTACAATGTTCTACTGTAATTTGAATGATCAGTTAAAATTACACTACAGGGTGATTTGCGTCAATCATGCGGACTTTGACACTTGTCAAACAATCCATCGTATACCTCAATATTTCACTATTTTGGAAACTTTGGTTGTTGCATTATTTATGGGCTAGTTTTTCTTTTTTTATAAGTAGAAATGAGAATAGCTGTCTAGCACATTTATTAGGGGATCACTTTGTATCTATATTCCTTGGCTGAAACCAACTTTGTTTGGTCTTTTCTCAACTGTTCAACTTGAGATTTGGAGTTGTATCTTCTGATTGGTATCTTGCTATGTCAACCTTGGTCACATTGATAATTTAAAATCCCTGCAACATATTTACTGTTCAGCATTATATACGCTGATTATAAAGAAGTCCTACTCTACGGATTGTCATGAAATATCTACAAGATAAATATGAGAGGCTATCTGTTATATTGTAGTCAACTAATAAGATATTGAAGAATTAGTAAATGATCATGTTCTTTTGGAATATTTAGTCATTTATGATATTTTACTTAAACTTAATTAATTATATTAGTAATTGTATCACGTAGGGTCTACTTACTATTAGAATGACCCTTGACTACTCTTTTCCTAGTTTTGTTATGTATCAAAAACTTTTTGAAATTTTCAAAATCTTTTCGCTCATTCTTTCTAGCCAGGATTCCTTTTCTTTCTGTTTTTAACACCAATAATAACACATTGCATTATTGGTGGTTTAATGGAAACATCATAATTTGTACTAACTAAGAACAATGGGAAAACCATTATTTTGTGGTGGTTGATAAAGCCAATCGTATGCAATATAAGTTCTGCAAAAGCAAACATCACCTAATATAAAAGAAAAACATGTAATTTTTCTGAAATGAAAATTGAAATTTGCAGAGAGTTAAGCATTGTTATTAACATCATCTCTGTTCTATATTTTGATTGCAATTTAGATAGCTGTTATCAATTATTTTCTACCATGATATCTTTGCAAAGCTTGTTCATAAGTGAATATAACTAAAATTCTACAAACTTTTATGACAAATTGTGGACACCTGTCAAACTCCCCTCCCTTGATACCCCCCTCTCTTTTTAAAGATATAAGTCAAACTACCATTAGACTCGATATTTTATATTTGGAAGCTCTAGTTACTGAATTATGTACGTATTAGTTGTTCTTCTTTTAGAAGTGAAAGCCTAGGTGCCCTACCATTGTCTTTTCTAAAATATGCAATTCTTTCTCCTTCTGACATCAATGTCCCTGCAGTATTTATGCTTTATCTATTAGTGGGAAATTATTTCGGCACCAATAGATCCATAATCTGAGTTTAATTGCCAGAGCATGAAAAGCTCAAAGAAATGAATTATGTCTGAGCAGTGCAAGTTCTGAGTCATTTTCTTTTCCCTCTTTCTTGTTTTCTCTCTGGTTTTTGCTGTCTTAATCAATTTGTTTGTTGCATGAAATATGCCTTTGGAGGCTTGAATTACAATGTTACTCCTTTTGACCATTGTACATTGATTTTGGTGGCTCCATAGACCTGTTTTTTAACTTTTACTTTAAGAATTACACGGTTGCTAATTTTTATATGAAGATTGACCATGCATATGGGTGTTTTACATGAATAGTGCTTGTGTTGTGGCAGGGCTGTGGAAGATTGGGACTCATGTCCTCCGTGCATGGCTGAAGTATTTAGGTGCATGGGAAAGGCTGCTCGTGTTGCACTATGCTCAATAGCAAGGCATCTTCGCCTGCGAAGCGAGTAAGGATGCTTATGTTGGAGATTTGTAATTTTGTGAAACTTGTTCCAAAATTTACCTATTAAATGATGTTTAACACTTCAAAATGTAGTGTGTTCAACCATTTACTTGATGACACGCCGTTACCTGCAAATGAAGTGTCCTCGTCAGTACTTGTTGCGACCTATTCTCATGCATCTTTGCAAAATGGAAAAGGTGCTATAGGAGGAGGGAAGCCAGCTGTTAATGGTGAAGTCGAGAAGGGATTGTTAACACTGATTTCCTCAGACAATCCTGGTATACAGGTGTATTCTCTATCTTGGAAGAGCATAATACTTGTGAAATGGTTCTCCAATGAGGGCCTGTTTACAATTTTTGTGATGTTTGTGATACCTATCTGTTTTGTACATAATCATTGACCTTTTTAAGTTATGGTTGCTTTGTTGTTTGATTCATATGAACCTTTTCTAATTTTCCCTGTAGGTTTGTGATCCCAATGGTCGCTGGTATGTAGCTGATTGCAGTTCAGCTCCAAGGGATCTTTTACTGATTACAGGCAAAGCACTTAGTCATGCGACTGCTGGGCTCCGTCCTACTGCTGTTTATAGGGCCGCATCTGATTATTCATCAAGCAGTAATAGTGGTGGGAGGTATAGCAAACTATGCTTGTGACATCAAACTACTTGTGACATCAAACTATGTTTGTGAATTAACCAATAAATTAATGTTCATATGTAGCAACTTGGTTCCAGTTACAGCATTTTTGGTGGAAGATGTCAGTTTCTACAATTGTAATTTTCACTATTAAACTGATCAGCAATCTACCTGATTTCAGGACATCACTGGCATTTAGACTTATGCCCCAGAGTAATGCTATATTAGATTGTTCTCGAATGGTGGCTGCTGGTCATGTCATTCCCCAAAGCTATGCGCCAATATCTGTGAGCCAGTTTATGGATGAGCTTTCTGCGGAGGAGGATGTTATGTGCAGTAGGCTAGATGACAGCACTGTAAGTAATATTTTCTCTGACTAATATGTAGAACTAATGAAAGTGCTTTGCCCATTTTCTTAGAAGGTCATGACTTCATATCCATGGTCTGTTGTTTGTCTTTCTTTCTCACTTGAGTGAGATCTAAAACAGGTTGCATAGTTTGTACTGTCATTCCTTTCAACGTTAGTTTTTCATTGCTAATAACAATCCCAAGTACAGAAACCAGAAAAGAAAGGTGCAAATTGAACCAAAACTTGAATCAATTATAATATTAACTACTTCATATTGCATGCTTTTCCCCGCCACTATTGTTTCCTTTTGTTGCCTTTTTCTCTGCTATCTTATTCATCAACAATTACCTTATGTTGTCAATTGTACAGCAATTTTCAGTGAGTGAATTCAAGTTGCTAGATTGGCTGTGACTTGT
Source organism: Erythroxylum cassinoides (assembly GCA_027478405.1). Lineage (NCBI taxonomy): Eukaryota > Viridiplantae > Streptophyta > Magnoliopsida > Malpighiales > Erythroxylaceae > Erythroxylum > Erythroxylum cassinoides. The sequence continues at coordinate 14,426,578 of JANIPM010000231.1, forward strand.
ATGATTATATCATGCTTTGCAGGTGGAGAGGAGTAACTTTAGCAAAGAACCATCATTGAGAAGTGTTCTTTCAGATCCAATATCGTGAGTTATTTTTGGTCCTTACTCAGATGTTTCAGTTTGCTAAGTTTTTAAAGTCCAAAGAGCGCAGAGAGTGTTCTTTCTTTTCTCTCTCTGACTTTTCAGTTTGGCATAGATATCCTAATTTTCTCATTTTATAGGGGAAGAACTTACCAATAAATTTTTACTTTCAAGTCTTGAATTTGATGTGGAAGTTGTTGTGCATTCTGTGTAACTTGCATCACTCCATGGAAAAAATATTACATTTAAATCAAATATCACTGTCGCTTTTCTGAACTGTTTATCAATATAAAACGTTATGAAAACTTCAAAACTGACAATGATAGGATGAGACAGAATTACGTAGATTCATAGAATCAAATGCTATTGCCATTCAATTGACTTCTAGGACAATTACCATATGATAGTGATTGGGCAGTTGAGAACATTCTTGTAAATTCCATTCTGTGTATGCAATAAGATTTGATCACACATTAATTTGCATGTTCATTTCGTTCTATGCTTATATCTCCTCCTATTCTTTTGTCCTTGATACGATATATGTGCTTTACGGCATGAGAAGTTCATCTCTCCCTGCACTCTCTCTCTCGGCCACAAAGACACACACATTGACACACATATAGAACTGCATACATATACTACAACACGCATGAATTCTGAGAAGTCAAACTTGTAATTGGATGTTTCCTGTCAATCTTGAGGGTCCTACCAGATTCATTAATGCTTTTAGTTACATCAGCCAGTTGTTATCTCTTCCAGTAATGTGTTGATTGTTGTGATCTACTGATCCTTTTTAATACTCACCATGAGAATATGTGTAGTTGCATTGGTGAGACCAACTTAACGTATCTTTGATGTTGGAATGTTCTGAATCCCTAAATTGTATAGTACAATGTTTCATTCATAATCTTAAGAATATAATCATTTCAGAGGATCCCTTTAGAGGATACTCATACTTTTATATATATACCTATGGAAATAATAAATTGTATGTACAAGTTATTCCTATTCTCTAGACTTGTATCTTGTTAGCTGACGAAAACTATGGATGCAGCCAATTGTAATCTAACCATTCTAAGATTCTTCAGCCACTTCTAACTTGTAGAAAACGAGTATTCTACGTATTCCTTCTAACCAATCACCAGCTGATATTATTAATGTAAGTTACATTACGAAGTTTAATGTTAAAAAATTTGAGAATGGTTTCAATCTGTCATTGCCGTGATCAAGGGTAAAGTCAAGTTTGGCTATCTTTCTAGAGCATATTCAATGCATCTGGTGATGCAAACAATTATATTACGTGAGAGGATGAAAACTCAATTGTTATGGCATGACTTATTAATTCAATGGAGCCAAAGATTGAAAGAACCTATCCCTTTTACAAGACTACAAAAGGAATATGATATGCAGTTCAAAAATTTCAAGATCGAATCTGCTATTCGGACTACTTGACATGGCGCTCAAAGTGTCACCGAGTAGTACAATACTTCATTAATACTATGGCAGGAAATGGATTTTTTATGTGATCCAAAGCGGGATAGGTCTAATGATAGTATGGAGTATAGTAAATGGTCAGTAGGAAAGATATTTGATTTCTTTAAAGGATTGAATGCTGATTTGGATGAATTGAGCAGTCGAATCCTAGGATGAAGCCACTTCCATCACCCCATGACGTCTTTGCCTTGGTTAGAAGAGAAGAAAGCAGACTAATGTTAAATTCAGCCATAGATACTGCCCAAAGTTTTGCACTTGCAAGCAGTGTGTGACCACTACGATAATAAGATTCATGAGCAACCAGCAAATTGGAAGCTGAGAAATAAAAGGGAAAATAAGTTAGTGTCACCTCTAATAATGGGAAAGGAACTGAGCTATCTACTGAACAGGTTGAACTTTGTCACTAGCTGTTACTGTCCAAATTGCCTGAAAATCCACCAACATCTGTGGCTCTAAAAGGTTACATAAAATGTGGTCTACCTTTTAAAATACTTGCTAATAAATGTTGGATTGTAGATAGCGGTGCATCAGATCACATGACAGGTTTTATGAATGCAATGAATGATTTCCGGATATGTGAAATCACTGCCTAGTCCTTACCTAGTGAAATTACCAACCAAACAAGCCTAACAACCATCCCAACCCGTCAAACTAGAGGTGACTATTCATGGAGAATCATATCATGAAAAACCTATTCTAGTTTATTCTAGAAGTCAGAGTTATTACTCCTCATCAGATCCAATCATTGGAAACAAAGACTAGTCCACCAAGAGAGGAAATAAATGTTGACAATGACTTAGATGTCCCAATTGCTATTCAAAAAAAAGTTAAGATCTTGTACAAAACGTCCTACTTTGAATTACTTAACATAGTTTAGATTGTCTAATCAAAAGTTATAATATGCAAATTCTGGAAGACATTGAGGGTTCATTGAAGGATCCAAGGTGGAAGCCGGATGTTATGGAAGAACTGAAGGCTTTAATAGGAAAAGATACATGGAATATTGTTGAACTACCTAAGAATAAAAAGGTGGTAAGATGCAAATGGGTATTTACTCTTTAAGAATAATTCGGACGGAAGTATTGAGAGGTACAAGACAAGGCTAGGGGCACAAGGTTTGACACAAACTTATGGGATAGATTATGAAGAAACATTTTATCTAGTGGCTAGTCTGAATTTTATTAGGGTGCTGCTGTTTCTTGTAGTTAACATGGAATGGTAGCATAGGCAATTAGATGATAAGAAAGCATTTCTTAATGGTGAACTAGACGAAGAGATTTATATGAAGATTCCTCCTGATTTTGAAGCAGGGCAAGGAGCTGGGAAGGTTTGTAAGTTGAAGAAGTCTCTCTATGGCCTCAAACAGTCACCGGTGAACTAGTTCAATAGATTCAGCTGTGTTCTTTTTCTTTTTGGATAGAAAAAGGGACAAGCTGATCGTACTCTACTTACAAAGCACACAGCAAATGGAAAATAGTACTTATTGATCGTGTGTGTGGATGGCATCATAATTACAGGCGATGATACCCAAGAAATTGAGAGACTTAAACATCTGTTGCCATCTGAATTTGAAGTTAAGTATCTGGGCACTTAATTTTTTTTTTGGCTGGAAATTTCCAGTAGAAAATAACACATTTCGATCTCTCAAAGAAAGTATGTTCTAGGTCTCTTAGAAGAATCCAAGATGCTTGGTTGCGGTTCTATTGGACACCTTTAGAAAGAAATTGGAAATGTAGGGAAATCGAAAATGATACACCTGTTGATTAGGGAAAATACCAAAGGCTAGTCGGGAGACGCATCTACCTTTCAGTTATTTGCTTTGATATTGCTTATGTTGATGGTGTTGTGAATCAATTCATGCATTCATCTACTAAGCAACACTTGGATGCAGTATTTCACATCCAGAGGTACTTTAAGGGGACACCTTGGTAGTGATTCATTGATACTTTTCGAAAAAGTGATTCTATAGGAGCAGAATGTTTTGCTCATTCAGATTGGGTTGATACTACGGACAGCAAGTCAATAGCCGCAATTTGGTTACATGGAGAAGTAACAAGCACTCCATAGTTTAAAGCAAAATTCAGGGCAGCCGCTCAAGGGATATGTGGGCTAATCTGGTTGGAGAGGTTGATGGAGGATCTATAAATGCCACTTACCTATCCAACAATGTTGTATAGTGATAGCAAGTCAGCTATAAGCATTATTAACAATTCAGTACAACATAATCACTTGAAACATAAGGATTGATCGAAGTTTCATAAAATGGGAGATTGAAGATAGAAAAATGGAGTCTAGTTATTTGCCTACAACAAATCAAGCAGTGGATGTGTTCACGAAGGCAATGCTGAAACTGGGAATGATAGACATCTATTCACCAGCTTGAGGGGGAGTGTTGAAATGTTTGAAATAATCTAAATCCCTAAATCATACGGATCTATATTATTTAGGAAGTTAAATATTTCATTGATAATCGTAGGATTATAATAATTTCAGTCGATTCACTAAGAGTATGCTAATAGTTGTGTGTGTGCGTGTGTGTGTGTGTATATATATATATATACCTATAGAAATAATGAATTGTATGTATCATTTATTTATCTAGACTTGTACCTTTTTACATTGGCTTTTTTAATGGTTAACATCATTCAAATCAGAATTGGCTCAAGTCATTTTCAACATGGTTGAGATGATGGAATGATGGGCTTTTTTCTTCTCTCTTTTCTATATACATGGGAACCATTTTAGGGCTGTTTCTACATTTAATTTTACTACGCGAATTGACTTTAGTTTTGAATACCTTTTCTTTGTCTATTCCTAAATTTAATTTCTTTATGTATCACTTATCCATTTAACAAATTTAGTATTCACTGGAGACAAACAAACAACTGCTGTTTCCTATACACTATCTACTGCTCATGTATCTTCCCTTCTTTTTCTTTTTATTCACATGGTCCAGTGGTGCATTCCTTGAAGATGCGGTGGTTGTTTCATGTGGACATTCTTTTGGTGGTCTCATGCTAAGTAAAGTCATCGATATGGTAAGTAGAACTGTCACGTTTTTCACTCATTCCATCCAAAGAATTGGAAACAGTAATCATCATAACTTCTTATTTTTATTGCAGTCTAGATGTACCCTTTGCAATGCAGAAATTGATACTGGGTCTTTGATTCCTAACATTGGTGGGTTGAATGTTTATCCTGTCTTTTTTTCTCTGTGTTCAAATTCTTGAAAGCATTCCCCTCCTCCCTTCATCCCTCTCCCACTGTGTCAAGCTCATTAATTTAGTCTCCTCATTTCTTATATGTGATGGTTCTTTAGCTCTTAGAGCTGCAGCTTCAGCCATAAAACAGGAGGATAATCGAAGGCTATTCCATAATTCATCTCTTCGTAAGCGTCGCAAAGAAATGGGTGACCAAATAGATGCTTTGAGAAGACCCAACAGGGTATGTTTTAAACAAATTTCTAATGTTCTAAGTGCTTCAGCTGTTTTTGTAGTGAATGCAAAGTAGGTGCAGGGAATGCTGATTCCTCTACTTATGAAATAACTGAATATGGCAACAGAGGGGCAAGTGATCCATGTCTAGAACTCGTAACATAAATAAAAGTATGATTCACCACAATCTTTGACCTTAAGTTGGCTGTATAGACACATCTGACCAATTTACTGTTTAAGCAGAAGCCTTTTTCATTATAACAGGGTGTTATTGAGGCCTTTAGTGGTAATTAGGTAAAGTGGCATTACTTTAATCTTTAAAGAAGAAAATGCTGATATTCTGAAGGCTGAGAACCCAGGTAGTCTGATGGCAAATAGTTATGTCTGACTTGAAATTTTAACAAGTTTTCTGGACTATTTTCTTTTTTTTAAATTTCTGATTCTTTTGTCTAAATGCTGCCTATTGAAACATTTGCAATCATTCGTTTATTTGGGGAAAGTTATTTTGGTTAAGTTTTTATTGACTGAAAACTAAGTTTCTTGTCCTTGCAATAGTTTATATGCCAATAACTAGAGTTGGCATAAAAGCCCAAGCCCAGCTCGAAAGTCAATAGGTAAAGTCCAATTTTGCTAAGCTTTGGGCCGGGCTGAGACCTAGTGGGAAAATTTTTGGGCTTTGCAATTGGGACATGGCCCAGTCTGGCCTATTGCCAAGTCGACAAATCACCACCGGTCAAATTGTGAAGTTAATAGGGATGTTTGTTCAGTTTAGTGGATAGTTTTTGGACCAGAATGATACGATGAATGATTAATCCTACCAGTTCCTAGTCAATTTATGGATGTCAATAACAAGGCATGAAGTTGAATTTTGTGCATATGTTTGTTATAACTAACAAATTTTAGTTACCATTTAAGTGAATATGTGAGTCTAACTCAGGAAATCTTCAATTGTTCTATCATGAAATTTGGATTCTGATAAAGTTATGCTGTGTATTTGATGTTTGAATTATGAATGGAATACTTATCCTCTAGCAAACATAGGTATAATAAACAACATTTCTAGCAAGTTGCATTCAAAGAAAATAAAAATATTTATGCTCTATCTATTGCAACATGACGTGTGTCAAAAGAAAGAGTGGTAGTTTCAAACCAATGAGCTCATGCCTTAATTTCCTTCAGGAGAATGGAGACTTAGCTTCTGGTGATGGATTACCTAAAGGTGTGCAATATCCTTTTGCTGTGAATGAGAAAGTAATAATAAAGGTTTGTTTTCAACGGTTTCTTGACTTGTTCTGTTATCAGTTGCTTTGTTAGATGACTAATTTGAAGGATGTCAAATGTGTACAGGGAAATAGAAGGACGCCTGAAAAGTTTGTTGGGAAGGAAGCAATCATTACATCTCAATGTCTCAATGGTTGGTAAGTTGAAAGGGCTCTTTATTTTCCACATTTAGCCTAGTAATGCTCGATTGAATTACTCAACATATGATGATATTAAACACTTGGTTGGTCGTTTTGCATCTGTTTTGGCTATTCTTCTATATTTCAAGCCAATTATCTGAAAGTTAGTAAAACCAGGTGGTCCAGATTACCCCCTCATTTGTCCTACTTGGTAATGAAATTGGTGATCATTTATGTTCTATCCTATTGTTCTGCATTTTGGGTGTCAAACTGTGTCTTTCAATCTCTGCATTTTTTCCCCCCGTCAGTGGTATTGTGGTGGATCAATTCTTCTATAATCCTTGAGTTTTTTCCATACTTAAAAATAAAAGTACGATGCCCCAATATTTTAAACTGCAAACGAAATCCTCCCTTTATGGACTAACCTCTGTAATGGCTCCCTTCTTTGAGTGGAAACTCAGGCCTACGTCTCATGGCAGTAAACCGATAATCTTATTAGTTGGTTGTGGGATATTTCCTAACAATATGCTTGCTTTAATTGTAATTTCTGAAAGAACATTTCCCATGACTGCAGGTATTTGCTTAAGATCATTGGAAGTGGTGAGAATGTTCGCCTGCAATATCGTTCTCTTCGAAAAATCTTAAGCCCTCAGATTCTTGAAGATAGATGTGTTTCACAGGCCGTGCAAAACAGCAGTTCATAGATTTTGACCATTGTAAGTAAAATCTTCACCTAAATAGGGCCATTTAATGTTATGATTTATGAAGGCTTAACAGACATTAAAAAAAAGTGAAAATAGGAAAGAAGAGAAGGAAGGTGCTTGTTGTAACTTACTGTATCCGAGTATTTAGTTAGAGGCGAGTAGGTTTTTGAAACCCTTAGACCAGTTTAGGAGGTTGTAAAGAGAGAATATTGAAGGTGAGATAGTACATGTAATATGATGTTCGTCAATTTTATGTATCATCAGGTTTTTCTCCTGGCAGGAGAGAAATCAACTTCCTTTTCTCAAGTACATGGGAATGATATCTTCCATAATTATATATTTGAAAGTGATCCAATAGCCTCCATAATTCTGTCTTAGCTATGCTACTCTTCCATAAACTTTCATTCATTTCAGGTGTTTACCAAGCAGAAATTTGGGAATACGTTTCTTCACTAATAACATACGAAAGCATTTTAAATCTGTTCTGCAGTTTCACCAGATGGATGCTCATTTTGGTAAATATTGTTCATAATAATTATTTCATAGAATAATATAGTATCATGATTTATAAATTACTGCTTCTCCGAATATTTCTGAAATGGTCTTTATAAGTTCGATCTTGAAGTCTGGTCCAAAGCAGTATATTTGGCTGAGTTGTGTAATTTTATGAAAAATCCCTATTATTAGGTATTTTACGACCTTAGTAAGATATCTTAGTTTTAGATTTAGGTCCTATCCAACTATCTTAAACATGCTGACATGTTAGAATTAAACATTTTTAACAAAAAATCCAACTTAAAATCAAAATCAAATTCACGAGACACAAATTGAACTAAGTATAAACTTGAGATGCTCTATGGATCCCATTAATGGTCCAAATCGACCTCTTTGTTTTACTTAAAGGGACTCCCTTTAGGGCTTCTCTTTTAATATTAGAACTTTAAACATATAATCATAGTTACTTTGTGCAAGGCTAATTTATAGTCCATCACAAAATAAAGAAAATTGTATCAAAAATCAAAGAATGAAAGTTCAACTTTCACTCTAATCAATTTGACTTCAGAATAAATCAAACGATACATCTGAGTGGATAAGCGTTAATTCAATTTAATAAAGTCCCATTGAATTGATGTTTTATAACATACGTCGTGTATCAGCACTTATTTACATGTACACAAGAAGGGAAACTAACGAACTCAAAAAGTAAAAGGGTTAATTAAAAAAAAACTTACTTTGTTCAATTTTATAATTATGGTCTGAATTTTAAAAAGTGATAATTAGATGTTCAAATTTTTAATTTTTTTTTCAATTATAACTCGACGTTAAGATCCTCGTTAAATTTACTGAAATGACTTATCATGTGTTTAGAAACCCTAAGTAATAATACACATCAGCTAAAATTAAGATAACTAATGAAGATTAATGAAATAAAGTCATTTAATAACATAACTAAAATTGTTAAAAATGAAATTTTGTGATTAGAGAGCAAAATGAGCTTCTTGCGATGTGAGAAGGGCTGAGAGAATGAACTGAAAATGGAGAGTTTGCTCCTGCACTGCGATGCAAGAGTAGCTTCGAATATCGGGAAACAAACTCAAACAAAGGACTGAGAGAGTCGAGAGAACAAACTGAAAAAGAAGGATAAGGGCTCTGAAAAAATAAACTGAAAACAAAGAGAATAAATTGAAAACAAAGAGTGATGGTGTCGAGATAGAGTAAACTAATTTAGGGATTAAAGTTAAACTATGTCATTTTTTAACAATGACATTTTATTAGTTATATGATTAAAAGATGTTGTTTCGTTAATCTTCACTAATTGTATTAAATTTGGCTGAATTATTATTAGTTAGGGTTTTTGGAATACGTGACACGCTATGTTAGCAAATTTAATAGAAACATTAATATCGAACAAGAATGAAAAAAATTGAAAACTTAATTATTTAATTCACACTTTTTAAACTCAGGTTATAATTGTAAAATTGAAAAGTTTGATTTTTTTTAATTAACAAAAAATAAAACACTTCCTTTTAGAGCTTAGCATTATGAAATCCAAGGTTGAATCTCTAACATGCTTAAAGAAGAATCGAGCATGCATTACCTTCATAATAATCAAAATTGGGAATACTGTGATCGGATAATAATCAACTATGCTGTCAATTCAGGAAACTGCATCACCTGCAGTTGTCAAATGATCAAAGCAATACTGTCAAGAAAACTTGCTAGCACTGGGTTCCCCCCTAGTTTTCTGATTACATTCGGAAGACCCTGATATTAGGAAAGCAAAAGAACTCTCTGAATCATTGAACAAGGTTCGTGGGAACTCTTGAAATCTTCCAAAATTTAACGTGTCATAGCTCAATGGCAGGGAATAACTTGCATGATCATCTAAACTCCCTTTCCCATCTACAATGCTTTGAACTTCACTTCCATTGGCATCATTAGAACCAAAGCTGAAATTCATACTTCCAACTGTATCACCTACTTCTTTGTTATCCCCTTTGTCGGATAAGGCAGCCTTTCCGTTAGTTTCATCATTGGGAATTGCTGGGGTGTGCCCTTGGAACAGAGTAATGTGTCCGAAGAGCTTATCTTTCCTTGAGAAGGTGGTGCCACAGGAACAGAGCCATTTGTCTTTGCCACAATGCTTCTCATGAGTTTTGAGGTCTGCGAGGACGGAGAACCTCTTGTTGTTGCATCTGCTGCAGGTGTAGCTTTTATCACAGTGGGTTCTCTTGTAATGATTTTTGACACACGATATCGTCTTCAGAGGCTGAAACTTTTTGTGATCTTTGTTCCTCTTGCAACCAGCAAAGGGACAGGAATACCTCTTAACAAGGACTGGTTCAGAGCCGGGCTCCTTGTGGGGTTTAGCAAGTGCAGCAGGAGATTTATACTCGTCACCATGACCCCGCATGTGCATCCTCAAATTTGCATCTCTCTTGAAGCCCTTCCCGCAGATGGTGCAGAAGTGCGTATGTGGCGCAAGGATTTCATCTTTTTCCAGTTGTAAGATCTCATAAGAACCAGGTGGAAGGTTCTCTCCATCAGCATCTTCATCTTTTGGTTCATGCTCTTCAGCACAGTAGTTTGGTTCAGAAACGTTACTTGCACAACCATGCTGCAAGCTTTGTAATTGTACACCATTGTTCATGATCTCCCTGGAAGAAACATGAAGTCCACTAAGCTGTCCAAGCTGTCCATTTGTAGTGGTTGTAGGAAGAGTGTGCCTCACAGTCACTGATGGGAGAAGACTTCCTGCAGTAGAGATCAACTGAACAATTATGGAAGTGATTTCAGCAGTGATGAGGAGCCGACGCTGAGCTACAAGTTGATCAACCTGCCCTGAAACCTGGCCTGTCTGGCCAACAATAGAATTCACCAAATCTTGAAGCTGATGTATCTTTTTTTCAAGTAAAGAGAGATTGTTAAGTATAGCTCTAGGATCCCAATCTTGCATTTTGTGAGCTTGAGAATGTGAAGGTTGGCTTACAGATGTTCTACAGAAATCTTGAAAAGATGGTTTAATCTTATGCCCATTATCTTCCAACTTTTTCTGATTTTGCAGCAGTCTGAAATTTGTGAAGAATGTGTCCTCTGAGGACATTTCTTTTGTAAATTCATTTTCTGAAGGCATCGATTTGTCCCACGTATCTGCATATAGCCTCTCTCGATGGTCCATTATCAAGTCCTTCGGTATCAAGTTTCAGTGGTTATCAGAGCTGGAACTGATCATTGCATTACAAGATTAGTTTATGATCCTAATGGAATCTAAAATAAACATTGAAGATGATGCTCCGAAGAAATTGAAAATTTCAATTAAGATTATGTAGAAAATAGGAAGAAATTGTACAATTGTGAACTTATAACAACACTCGCACTGATGAATGGCACGTTGCAGACAAAATCTCAACCCACACAAATGTGATGGCCATTGATCATCAAAGTAGATAGAATTCAACTTTCATACACACGAAGCGATAGAGAAATTCAACAACTTGAAGAGCTAACACACGATAAATCTTCTCTTAGTTCTTCCAAAAGTATAGCTTTACGCTTAGTTAAAAAGCTATCTATCTGGAATTTTGACAAGTGATGTTTCACCAGCGGTTGACCGTTTCCTAAGATGATTGCAAAGTCCCCACTGAACCCATCTCCGGAACCGAAATCAAGGCTCATGTGATACCTATTAACTTCAATAAAGTAGGAAGAAGAATAGATAATGGCTGCTGATCATTGATGTTGGTTTCTTAGGACTAAAGGAGTAGCAGCTGAGTCAAAAAGCAGTAGCTAGTGAGCTATTCAATCGCTATTTTCATTCGTCTTTGGTTCATTTTGCCTTTTGTCCCACCCAATAGGGTTTCAAAGCAGTTAATGTTCTTGCTCAAAGCAATAAGAACTACCAGAAAGCCCCAACGTTTATCCTAAAACCGCTTGATCGATAAAGCACAAGCAACATGCTTGATTCAGCATGTTCAAGAGAAAATACATAATAATATTTGATTCAGCATCTGCAATGAAATATGTATCATGATGAAAAAGGATGATGCTTTACCCAAGAAAAGAGAATTCAAATGAAAGAGTCTTACAAGATTCAGAGGTTGAACGAAGACAAAAAGAAAGAGACTCTTCCTTTTTCATTATTATTATTATTATTATCATTTATCAGCTGTCAAAGCCCAAGGATACGCATCCTTGATTAAAAGAGAAGCATAAGCAGCCCATTGGTGAGGAGGATCGGTGGGTCAATCAATTTTATCTTTTTCTGTACGCTCTGCTCTGAGTGGGAGCCCATGAATGTGACGCAAAGGGTCTAGAACTTCATCCAATTGAATACTTCTCAAGTCGTATTTGAACTCAATTTTTATTTGATAGTATTATAAAAGATGTAAATAATATAGTGTGCTACTAATTGTGTTTAGTGCACCAAATGCACCACTTAATAGTTAGTGTACCACTTCCATTATCATGATAGTA
>JANIPM010000231.1:14503748-14514348 GCA_027478405.1 Erythroxylum cassinoides
CTTATACAATTAATTTTAACACTAAAATATCACTTTTTTTCTTTTTTTACTTTAGACCATTCTCAATTATAATTTCTTCAATCGATCTAAATAATTTAAAATAACGTATTTTTTTAGTTCTTTTTAAAATTAGAATCGATTATATTAATTAATCATATAAATTAATATTTTGGAAAGATTTCACCTAATTTCATTTTAAAATCATAGCTTAGAAATTCTTTAGTGTTTTTGTTTTGTTAACAATAATAAGAATGTGCTTATGCAATTTTATAATTAAAAATATGTTCTTGATTTAAGAAATATGATAATGACATGATTAAGGTTGTCAAAACTTAACTTATCTTTCTCTTTTCTTGCTTAATACTCTCTAAATTTTGATATTTTGAATAGGATTAGTTACATTTGAAATCAAGAATTTTACTTGATTTTGTAATATTAGTCATAACTACTAAAAATAGTAATATAATGCAAACTTTTAATTTACTACCAAATTATCCTTCTGTTATCCCTCTAGTTAACATGCCATGTTAGCAGAACTTATTGACAACAAAGTTTTCATATGAAAAAAGATTTATAGGTTAGTAATTTTTTTAAAAATAAATTAAAATACCTATCACACCAAATTTCCAACAACATTAACCTAGAGGCAATGAAAGCGTAAACTCTGTATATAATACTTTGCCTAGCCTTAGCCAACTTGTACATCCATTTCCAAATAGTCTGCAACACATTATGCTATAAGATTTAATAAATAACACAACTAAGCAAGTTCCTTTTCAATTTTATAACCAAAATTGTAAAACTAGTAAATACTTACTCTATAATTAGATATGATAAGGTAGAGACCTTCTTATACCTTTCATCCCTACTTTTGAAAGGCATCAACTCCTTGTAGTAAGAGTGCTTAGGGAAATGACTATGGCCTTAAACTAAGGCATGATTTTCATATTAAAAAAAGATGGAGCTTAATTGGTCCAAATTCGTGTAACAGTTGATGTTAATGTGGCAAAAATATCAATATTGAACCATAGGAGGTTTGAATCCATATTTTGATGATAACACAACATAAGTATTACTATTAATCCTTTAATATCTTAAAGGAATGTAACATAAGATGAAGTTAAGAAACAATTTGGAGATAAAATATATTCAAGTCTGAAAGAAGACCAAAACTGAAAAAGATCACGGCATAATAATAAATTTATTTGTAATCTTTCTTGTATCCCTTACTTGGTTATTTTGACTTTTTGGGGCTTTTCATTTATAAGCATATAATGTAAACAAGGTTTTAATTTTAGAGAAAACCAAATTGTTCTTTAACATACTCATTGGAAAACTTTTGGAATATTTTTAGATTAGGTTTTTTTTTTCAAATAAGTAAAGATCTTTGAAAGGAATTGAACACTTTAAATTTTCATACATATTGGTTGATCAATATGTAGTTTTGGTTGACCAATATAGTGATCTTAAAGATATTGGTTCACCAATGTTAAGGTAATGTATCATATGTTAAGAAAAATTAAGTACCATAAGATTTTGTGACACTGGTTGATATATTAGCGAATCAATATGCTAGATTAGTCAACTAATATCTTTTTCTTTTGTCTAACGATATTTTGGAGCTAGTATGGGTATAAATACTTGTAATTTTTGTTGTTGAACATCTTTGTGACATTTAGGAGCTACAATAGCATATTTACAAGAGCTTTAAGCATTTACAGATTTGCATTCGTTGTTTTTGAAGTGATTGGAGCCTTTGACCATAAATGTGATCAAGTAAGGTTTATTTAAGTTAAAAACATCAATTATGGTTTCCTTTCTTATATTTTGGGTGTGTAGAGAAGTTTTGAGGTTTCTTTTCACTCTTTAAGAAATATTATACAAGAGTTCCTCTTTACTTACTTAAAAGAAGAGATTGGTGGAATCTTAATAGAAAATTGGAGAATGGACGTAGGTAAACTTTGTTTATTGATCCACTACAAAATCATCTTACAACTTTGTTTATTGATCTGCTACAAAATCATCTTACAACCTCTCTTTCTAGTACTTTTATTTTCGTTTGATTGATTGATTGAGTGTATTTAAATTCCAATTACATTTCATATTCAATTTGAAATCTTTTAAGGGTCTTTACTAAATTTCAAAATTTTTCTTAAAATTTGTTAACATCTAGTTAACTCTCCTCTTGAATGCTATTAGACAATAATAAGAGTTACAGGTCTTTTTTATTGTAATTTTAAATAAAAAATTTAAGAAAAGATCTTCATGTAATATCTAAGTGTGTCTACAACTTCATTTATCCAATATGACCAAAATATTAGTAAGACTCCTTTATAATGAAAATTATTACCTTTATATAGGACATTAGAGTGAAATTCTTCATGATGGACAAAATTTTAACTCCTAATAAATTGTTTCAAGTAGTTTGTTCATTCATATTAAATTTATAAATGATAGACAAGCATCCAAACTAAAAGAAGAATGTGATCCTCAAGATAAGAGACTAATTTTAGAAATAAATGAATTCAATAGTCTCTACATGTAAAATGACTTACAAAATTTGTAACACTTTAGAAGTTATGCATGAGGGAATAAATTAAGTAAAGGAGAGGAAAGTGAGCATGGTAATAAATAAATATATTTCAAATGAAGCATGATAAAAGCATATCTAGAATGTTCATTAGATATATTAATATTATCAATGCTTTCAAACGCTTATACAAGATATATAATAATGTTAAAAATGGTAAGAAAATTACTTTGTCTCTTCCAAATTCCTGAGAAGCCAAGGTGATGGTAATCTAAGAAGTAAACGACATAAATTTATTACCACTAGAGAAACTTATTAGATCGCTTTTCACCTATGAAATAAGACTCATGTAAACTCAATAAGAAAAGACAATTGTCCAAGAAAAAAACCTAGCTTTCACAGCGTTAAAAGAGGAATTAAATGAAGAATAAAAGACATTAACTAGATATTGCCCTTATCACTAGAAAATTAGAGAAAGAGCTTCTTAAACATAAAGGATTTTAAGGGTGGTAAGATAAATTCAAAATTCAGATTAAATAATATTAATTTTTTTGAACGAGGATACCTAAAAACATGATGTCTCAATTCCCTCTCCTTAAGGACAGTGATAAATATGAAAAACAATGAAAAGGAGAATAGAGATAAAAACAAAAGGAAGGCACTTAAAGCCTCCACTTAAATTGATAATGATTTTGAAAGTGGCATTTATAAAGAGAAATAACTCACTTGTGCTTTATAATTAAAGCACAAGATAAATTACTCTCTAACTAAATCTTATAACAAAGACAGTGATATTAAATTGTCATATGAACTAGCTAAGAGCATTGAAATTATGAATATGAAAAGTAAGAAGCTAATTCTAAACTCAAAGAGGCTCAACTATATATAAATGCATGTATAAATGAAAATGAAAAGATAAAGATTGAGATAAATAACATCAAATCTTCTATGAATGTGGCCATTATTGATAATCATAACTTAGAAGCATTAAAGTATGAGAATGAAGCATTAAAAAAGGATCATAATACTCTAAAAGACTCATTGTCTAAATTCACTAATATAAGTGGGAAACTTGAAAGCATGTTAAGACCTTAAAAACATTCAAATAATAAGCATGGGATTGGATATAACTATGGAATTTTATTTAATACCAAAGCTACTTTTGCTAATGGAAAGAATTTGTAAAATGAAGAACTCTTGCTTAGATGACAAATAATCATAGAGCCTCTAAATCTAAGCATAAACATAAATAATATACACTTGCTACATCCACTAGGCTTTACATTAAATGCAAGCCCTATGCTTTCATATATAGCTCTTAACTAAGGCCTAGAAATTAACATTCTCAAGGCAAAAATAGGCATAATTTATATATAAAGACATATGATAGTATGCAATCTCACTCACACTATTTTAGGCCTTTACATCAATCTAGAAGTAATCATCAATCTTCTAATTATAATAAGCTTCATACTAAGCATAATGTCATGATACATGTTTACATTCCTTATAAGTATTAACATAATTAAAGAAACATGTCTCATACATGCAATTATACTAGGCCTTTCCACTTCCTAAGAGAACTTTTGACATGTTTAATATCCAAATGAGGGATTCTTACTATTTATATATACATAGAAGACTAAGGAATGCATTTCTGCATCAAAACCTTAAGTTTCATTATCATAGCACCAACTCATATAATTTATATAACATGGTATATCACTCTTCTAGTAAATGTGGGCACATTAACAAATTTTTTTAAACAAAATAAAGCTTTAAGTATAAACCTTATAAAAGTATATTGAAAAAAAAGCAATGACTAATAACTAAGGGTCAAGTTTATTTTGGGTACCTAAAACATATTGATTGCCTTTTTGTATAGGTATCTTACAAAATAAGAGCAAATGGTATATGGATAGTGGATACTCAAGGCGTGTGACCAATGATGCATCCCAATTTACAACTCTTAAAAACAAAAGGATGGATGATTTTTTCATTTTTAAAGACAATACCAAGGGTAAGATAATTAGCATTAGCAAAGTTAGTAAGGAAGATCGTATTATTATTGATAACGTGCTTTTAGTTAATGGTTAAAGCATAACTTGTTAATTGTGAGCCAACTATGTAACAAAAATTATACAGTATGTTTGAAGACAAATCATGCATTAGATATAGAGTAATTGATAATGACATTGCATTTCTAAGCAAAAGAGAATAAAATATATATGTAGTTGATCTTGATAATTTCTTTAACCAAAACATGAAGTGTGCAATGTCTATTAATGAAGATGAATATATTTAGGATAAAAAGAATTGGACATGTAAGCATATACCTTATCTCTAACCTTAAGTCTAAGCAACTTATAAATAGACCACCAAGGATCAAATTTAGGAAAGATAAGGTGCATGGAGTATGCTAAATAGGAAAACAATCTAAGAGCTTATTCAAGACAAAAAAGGTCAGTAACTTCCATTATACTTTTGTAATTAATTCATATAGATTTGTTTGGCCTAAAGGTAGTAAAATTGATGATTTCATCATATTGAATGGTTTTAATAGTCTACATAGAATTTATTCTTAGCTAGTAAAAGTGATTGCTTTAAAATTTTGTTAAATGTGTAAAGAGAGTGAAAAGGACCTTTAAAAAGTAAGGTTATTAAGAGAAAAAAAAAGGATATTATAAGACATTAAAAAATGGAGTTATTAAGAGAAAAAAGGATATTATAATACATGACAAGGACTATGATAAATGAATATGATCTTCCAAAATAATTTTGGATGGAATTCAAAGCAAGCTGATATCGCCTTTCTAATAGAGTTTACATAAAAAAAACTTATGGATATTGAGGAAGAAGGCAAAGATTATTACTTCAAAGTTTTTGGTTGTGAGTGCTATATTTTAAATACTAAAGATAACTTAGGAAAGTTTGATCCCAAAGTGAATGAAGGAATTTTACTTGGTTATTGCTCTACTGGTAAAGCATATACAGTTTTTAATAGGAAGAATGTTGTTATTGAAGAGTCTATGCATGTTTTTTTAAATAAATTTAACCCCCTTGTATCTAAAAAGGTTTTGAAGATGATAATGAAGGTTAATCAAAGAATTTGGAGAAATTAGCCCATGAAATGGACAAGATTGATCATTAAGACACCTCACATGAGTCAGATGGAAATATTAAAAACTATGTTAGGGATACAAAAATGATGAGGTGCTTTTAAAAGAATGGAAATTCAAGAAGAATCATCCTTAAAAAATCAAGTTATAAGTGAATTTTAACAAAGGTTAATCACTAGATCACATTTTAGATATCTCATATTACTTTTATTTCTCAAATTGAGCCTAGGACTATAGAATAATAGAAAAAGCCTCAATAATGAAAGTTGTGTTCTTGCTATGAATAAAGAGTTGAACCAGTTTAAGAGAACTAAGGTGTGAATTTCACTACGTATACCAAAAGACTACCAAATTATAGGTACCGAGTGGGTTTTTATAAACAAATTAGATGAATTAGGTACCATTATGAGAAATAAAGCTAGATTGGTGGCTAAAGGATATAATCAAGATAAAGGTATAGATTTTGAGGAAACATTTGCACGATAGCTCTATTAAAAGCTATTAGATTATTACTTGCATTTACATCTTTCATGAATTTCAAATTATTCTAAATGGATGTTAAAAAGTACTTTTAAAATAGTTTTATTTAAGAAGAAATTTACGCTAATCAACCTCCTAGTTTTGAAATTCATGATACACCTAATCATGCTTACAAACTGTTTAAAGCTTTATATGGTCTGAAATAAGCTTCTAAAGCTTGATATGATAGGTTAAGTATATTTCTTTTTGAAAAATATGTTTATTAAAGGCAAGGTTGACATAAATATTTTTATTAAAAAGCATAAGTATGACATTCTAATTGATTAAATTTATCTTGATGATATTATTTTTGTATAACTAATAAAAGCTTGTGTAATGAATTTTCTAAATTTATAAGTTAAGAATTTGATATAAGCATGATAGGAGAGCTCAATGTCTTTTTTGGACTTAAAATCAAGCAAATGAAAAAGGAAATCTTTTTAACTGACAGGGAGTTAACCCCATCAACTCTTCCATCCATTTGGGGTCTGTTCTAAACTTTTTGAAAATATTTGGGTTCATTTTGAAAGCTTCAAAGCGTTAGGGTTCAAGTTGTATTATGTTGTTGTAAACGTTGAGATTCATAATACGCTTTTTGATAATTACTACAAAAAAAGTTAGGGACTTGGACATAGTAAAATTCAATTAATTTAAATTTTAATTCACATTATAATAATAACAATAATGCTTTATTTTATTTAGTATTTATTCTCCTTTTCTTAATAGGCGGGTGTAGTATTTTTAATTCAAATTTTTACACTTTAAATTTGACTTTATTATAATATAAACCATATAATTTACTAAAAAGAGTAGTTAATAAGTTTGTGATTTAATCTTTTACTTACATACTCCTTTTGATTTTTAACGTAGATCAACACAATATAATTAAGTGATTATCTTAATATATTTTAACATGAATAATAAAAAACAAATTACATTTAATTTTGATATTAGTTAGAACTATTAAAAGTAATAACAAAATGAGCAATTTTTTAATCTATTGTAAAATTAGAATGTCATTAATTCTTTAATTAATGATGTTAAAAAGACATACCACATTTGTTGATAAGTAAACTTTTACATAACAAAAAAGATTTATTTTGGAAATAATCTCTCTACTAGTTAGGGGTAAGGTTGCATATTACTGGACCTTCACGAAGTCCGCGTGTCAGTGAAATTTTTACTGAGTTGTTGTTGTTATGTCATCAATTTAATTAAAAATTTTAAAAAACTAATAGAAATAGTAGTTTCTTCCTTATTTGTTTTTGCACCTTCTTGAAAGACTATTATAGTTTTACTTAGTCTATCAAGAATCTCTTCAACATATGCAGACAAGAAAATAGGTCACCCTTTGGTTTCTAGTGAATCTTCCTTAAAATCTTGAAGTAATTGACCGTTTTCTATATCACCTAAAATAAAATTTTCCCATTCTTGTAATAAATCCTAAAACAATGCAAGTACAAAAGAAGAAGCATATAGCTAAGCCATGCTTACTTTGGCTAAGAATGATCATATTATCTCTTTTTTTTTTCATTTTATCCCTGATTCTATTTTCTCACCATTGTTCACCATTACATGTTATCAATATTGTTCTTCTTCGACTAGCCTAGTTGGAATTTTAAAATTCAAATCCTTTATTTCTCTTTATGATTATTGTCACCATCATCTTGGTTTTCATCACCACTATCATAAGTTACTCTATAAGTGTTCCCACTATTCTTGGATAAATGCTTGTACCTAAAAACCATCGATGTCTAAAAAGACTATAAATACGAGATCAAGTATTTTTTATGTACCTTGATTATTTTAGTTTCTCAAACCGCCGAAAATATCAGTTGTTAGTCCCTAATGATACCTAATATGCAGTGAATTAGGTGTTAGTGACTATTAAGAAAATTTTTACAACTTAATAAATATCCTTAAAAGATTTCAAATTGAATAATAAAATGTAATAATAATTTAAATAAGTGTAATCAATCAATTAAGTGAAAAATAAAGAGTACAGGGAGGAGAGGTTACAAATTGAATTATAGTTAGTCAGTAAACAACTCTTACTTAGATTCACTCTCTAAGTCTATTTTAGGAATTCATTAATCTCTTCTTTTAACTAGGTAAAGAGGAACCTTCTTACGTCAATCTTTGATTAGCAAAGAGGAATTCTTTTAAAGTCTGCCCTAAAGGGTGATAAGAAACCTCAATACTTCTTTGTATTGAGGTTTACTTGCTCACTTAAATGCTCAAAAGATCTAGTCATTTCACAACCATCGAATGAAAGAATGTAAATGCTCAAAACTCTTATAAATATGTTATTGTAATCCCAAATGTCATAAAGATGTCCAACAACCAAAATTCTAAGTATTTACACTTATACTAGTTCCAAAATATTATTAGACACAAAAACAAGTTGTTTTAATAACCAGTAGCATTGATATTGGTTGACCAATCGAGTATTGATCAACTAACATATCGACCAATGCCCTATACAATCTCATAGTACACATAATGTTTTTCAAAACTATAATATATTGATTTACCACACCTTAACACTGGTTGACCAATGTCTCCAGAATTATTACATTATTCAACCAAGCTTATATATTAGTTGACTAATCTATTTGAAACTACATTAAAGTTTTTCAAGTTCTTTTAAAGATCAAATCCTACTTCTTTGATCAAAACATAATTTAAAAGTGTTTCAAAATTTTCCCATTGATTATCTTAAAGATCAAGAGGGTTTTCTTTGAAATCAAAACTTCGATTCCTTTTGATAAAAGAAAAGATTTATGCATTAAATTCAAAACATGAAATTTTTATGTATGAAGAGCTCCCAAAGTGCTAAAATAACTAAGTAAGAAACACAAGAAACATTATAACAAATTTGTAGACTGGTTGTACAATGATCTTTCTTAGTCTTTATTTTCTTATATACCTGAATATATTTAGTCTTCATAAATTATTTCTTAACTTTATTTCATGTTGCTTTCTTTTAATTCTTCAGAGAACAAATCATTAACAATAACTATGCTTTGTTATCATCAAAACATGGATTGTAACCTCTCTTAGTTCAGTAATCTCCCCCTTTTGATGATGAAAAAACATATGATAATAAAAGACTAATAATGAAGTTAATCATTTAAGCAATATAATTTCTTAATATAAAAGAAATATGAATATTTGACTCCCTTTTAATTCATACATCACCAAAGAATCTCAAGTGTTAAAAATTAGGTCATTTTCCATTCAAACTCAAATCAAACTAAAACATAACCCTAGTACAATAAAATTTACCGCTAACAGCAAGTGCAATATCAAATCCAAAATCAATCACTAACTACAAATATAAAGTTAAAGTGCATCTAAATGAAATTAATAGAGGTATACTAAATTCCCTAATTACATCATCTTCTCCCTATGAACATATATAATATCACAATGCTCTCTCTCCCCTATTTGGAGCATAAAAAAAACCAAATAGTTTAGAAGGATATTGAGAATTAACTAACGTTACCAAGTCCTTAGTACGATGTTAGACAAACTAAACTTTACCTTAAAGTAATGCAACTTGAGCTTTTAGTACATTAAAGTAAGAGTTTATAGTAGAATCATAACATGGTTTAGAGGACGGAGCCTTGTCATTTGTAGGTAGCTTAATAGTATGAATCAAAAGAGGCTTATGGGTAATTACACCATGTGAGGGGCCTTATCATTAGAATATTGATGTTTTTATCATTGATTGGATCTTGTTAGTAGCCCATACGATGAAGAATAGTAGAATCAAATTAAAGTCAAAATCAAACTCATCATTAGCAATTAGAATATTGAAGTGCTAAAATATGAGGATGAGGATAAGAAGATATAACGCTATGTTTGGTTACTGTCTTCAATATGTAGAAATGAAACGAGACAAAAATTTGGAGACGGAATAGAACAAAAATTGGAGACAGTGAGGTGTTTGGTTGTGATTGACAAAATAGAAAAAAACTGCCTCCATCTCGAGGACAGAAATATATTTGGTTGCAGTGGACAGAACATAAAAATAGTATCAATGACGAAAATGCCCCTGCAGTATCATATGATTAGAAATATGTAATTCATTGATTATTTTAAAACGAATGATTTTTATTAGTAAAAAAATTAACAAATAATAATAATAACAATAACAATAAGAAATTAATTTCATATAATAATAATAATAATAATAAATGATAGAAGAAGAAGAGGAAGAAAATTAATAATAATAAGGAATTTAATAATCACAATAATAATAAGAAAATTAATAATGAATAATAATGATAATAAAAATAATAATAAGAAAATTAATTTTGCATAATAATAATAATAATAATAAGTAAAAATTTTATAACAATAATTAATAATCACAGTAATAGCAATAATTAATAATAATAATAACAATAATAATTCCAAAATTTAT
>JANIPM010000231.1:14785549-14803075 GCA_027478405.1 Erythroxylum cassinoides
ATGCTGAATCACATGATCATCTCTTCTTTTCTTGCAAATTTTCGAATCAGATATGGAGATGCATCATGATGAAATGCAATATCTCTAACCCACTATAATCTGGTCTAATATCATATATTGGAGTATTCAACTCAAGCTCCCCCAGGAAGGTGATGTATGGTTAATGCGTACAACTTTAGCTTATCTTGTATCTGGCATTTGGCAGGAGCGGAACAACCGTATATTTAGGTCTGCTGTTAGCACACCACAGCAGCTTTCCATAAGCATTCAAGATCAGCTTTGAATACACCTATTCAGTTACAAGCATAAGCATCTTGTTGTTCGAGTCTCGGCAGCGGCAGTGTGGGAGCGAACACTGGGCCGCTTTTTCGAAAAACTAGCTAGGATCAAACCGTGGTTTACCTCCTTCACACAATATCGAGCCGGAGTGTGGAGACGCCTAAGGTGAGCGTTCCACCTTTAGAGTCCAAGCATAAGCATCTTGTCAGGTAGAGAATGACCTCGTGGTGGCAGATACACTAAATTCAAATGAGACAACTTCGACGAAGGCCTTATTACATCACAGTCCTGCCAACTTGTAGTAGCATTAAGAAGTTTTGTAACTTTTGTTCAGATAGTGTCTATTCTTGCTTAACTAGATCCTTTTTAGGGGTCCTTAATCTGTATTATCCAATTTTGTAAACTTCTTGCTTCACCTTGTCTTTTGAATATATTACCTTTATTCAAAAAATAAAAATTATAAATCCTCTTATTATTAAACTAATTGTCATATTTGCATCTAATTACTTGTATCAAAAAGTAATTCAACGTACTCCGTATACAAGACTCAAAGCAGGGTTAAATTTTTTACAAAGTAGTTATTTCCGTGATTCGAACCTTTGATCTTATGATCACAAAAAAACAATTGGTAAGGTTCTCCCTCTACTTATATCAAAAGGTATAAATAATATTAAATTTAAAACGTTAGTTTAATTTTATTGATAATTAATAGTATATTAATTTATCATTTTTTATCAATAATTAATAATACATTGATCAATTTAACATAATAGTAAATTAAGTCTTTCTTTTTAGAAACAATTTCTCAACTAGTTAGGAGTAAGGCTATATATGTTGGACCTCCCCAGACTTGCATTTAACGGAATGTTTATTAGGTTGTGCTGTAAATTAAGTCTTGCATTAAAATTTTATTATATTATATAATAATATTAATAAATAAGATTATTAATTTTATTTTTATAATTAATAATTAGTTTATCATACTTACATATCATTACTTCGATTAAATAGTATAGGAATATTTAATATTGATGTGAGCTAAATTTGTGGTACAACTATTTGGCCAGTATCAAAATCTATAAGTTGAATGAATTAAGCCTCGAAGGCAAATCAAAAAGTCTTATAATACTAAGGATGAGTCAACCAAAATATTTAACTAAAATACAGTCAATTGAGAAAGAGCTTACAACTCTGCATAGGTGAGATCCCTTCATCTCTGTTTAATCTGGTAGTCCAAGTTTGAGCGCAAGTTGTGTATGTGATTCGCTGTAGGATCGACTAGGAGGCAGGAGCTGCGAACCTAAATTGTCCCTGACTTATGCAATGGAGACTGTGGCTAATGTGTCACGTTACACATCTCTTTTGTTGACAGACGCCATTGTTGGATTTTTTCATACATTCCAATGTTGAATAAATAAGAACCATGCAGTAGTTTCTAGTTTTATGCACATACTTACAGCCAAATATGATTTAGTATTTGAATGTAAAATTAGTCTTGGGAGGTGATTTGGTCTTGGAATGTTCTTAGATTTCTCTCAGCCCATATTGCAGTGATTATCAAAAATAAGGCAATCCAAAAGCATTTGTGTGTTGTGCTATTTCTGTATTTTGGTTGTAGTGTGTGCAAATTTTTCAGTTTGGTAATTACTCCATTTTGCAAGCACCTGTAGCAGATCTCTCGCCATATGTTGCTAATATAATCACAATCGAAGAATAAGTGTTCACTTGTTTCTTCTGCTTGTCTGCATAGACGACACCAATTTGGAAGCTAGGTGTATTTGGCCAATTTGTCCACTATTTTTAATTTTCTTTTCATAGCAAGCCATAAAGTGAATGATGCACAAGGTTGAAGGTAGTAAGCCTATGTGTTTTTAGTCTGTGCCAACCTGGGAAGATATTTAAAGAATAATCACAATGATTTTTTGGAGTGTTTGCATTACTAATGTGAATAAGTAAAGAGATAATGGATCTTTTTGTCGGAATCCTTTAGTGCTTTGAAAAAATCTGGTAAGTTGCATGTTCGTTAGTATGCTATGGGAAGAGGTGGTAAGGCATTCTTCAATCCACTTTATAAAAATGGCAGGAAATTCCATGGCTTCTAAGACATGAGAGATAAAGGTCCAATCAATATTATCGTAAGCTTTCTAAAGATCAATCTTAATGGAGCAGTTGGGCTTGCTTTTCTTCTTTGATTAGTTAGTAATGAGCTCTTGAAGTAAGAGGATGTTATCCCCAATTATTCTACATGGTATGTAAGCACCTTGAGTGTGATTGATGTGCTTGTGTAGTATTATACCTTTGAGCTTGTTAGCAATAAGTTTATAAATGACCTTGTACAAAGAGTTGCAACACATAATCGATATAAAATCTGCAAAGTTGGGCACCTCCCCACTCTTTAGGACAAGGGTAATGAAGGTCTTGTTGATTTCTTTGAGAAGAGAACCGTTAGCAAATAATTCCATAACTGCTTTGGAGACCATATTGCTAGTAAGAGCCAATGTTTCCTTAAAAAGGTTAACGTTGAAGCCATCAAGGCTAGGGGCTTTGTGAGGGTGAAGAGCTCCAAGCGCTTCCTTGATTTCTTGTGTGGTTACAAGTCTTACTAGTTGGTTTACTTCGTTCGGAGAAATGGTGTCATTAAAAATCTATTTAAGGAACAACATAGAAGATTATGTTTATGTAGGCACATTCATAATCTTGCTAAAGTAATCGTAGGCCACTTGCAAGAGTTGATACTCATTCGAAGTTCAAACTTTTCAAGTTTGGAAACTATGTATGATTTAATTTCTATCATTTATCTACAATTTATTTTTTCATGCAATGACCTTTCTAAGTTACCTTAAATTTAAGATAATTTTTTTTATTAGTCCATAACCTGACTTAATAAATTAAATCAATTCATGAACTTAATTCGGTTATTTTTTGTTTTAATAATTATATAAACCATACATAAAAAAACTATTTAAAGGACAAACGATTTCTCTCTTGTTATTAATTGATCCTTAGATTTCTTTCTCACATTCTATCAACTTAATCAGATTCAAGTTAATGTAATATGAATTTATGTTATAATTTAAGAAAATTTTTAAAATTATCAATTTTTTATAATCTTCAAATTTCTAAACACTTTTTTAAAGACTTTAGTTAAAAAATAATAATAAATTTCCACGTAAACAATAATTAATAGAATTTCTGTTGCTTAGAGCCCTAAACATTATTCGAGTATTCTCATATTCTCGAGTATGTTTACGTGGGGCAACCCAAACGACACAAGAAAGACGTCGTTTTCCCAAATGCCAACTTTACCCAACCCAATGATACGCGGAAAAACCCTAACCAAAAACCCTACCCCCCACTGCAGCAGCTGACGCGCGTTTATAAGCATAAGCAGCTTCCACCTCAATTTCCCACTCGACTCGTCTCTCTAACCCTTAGCAGCTTAACAAAATATATACCCACTAGGGTTTTAGAGACCTGTCTCTCTCTCTCTTCCCCTTTCTTCTTCAGTTTTCTCGCAGTTCTTGTCAAAAAGAATCGTTAATTTGTTAGCCATGGGCAGGTCTAGGAAGAAATCCACCCCCAATGTACAATTCTATCTTTTCTTTTTGGTTTTGTTTGCCAGTGATTTTATATCTTTTCTTTTTAATGGTTTCATGGTCTCCTGTTTGATCTTTTATCTTTTTGTAGGTTGATGTAGCTCCAGCTGTTACTCCTGCATCCAAGCCTGCGAAAAAAGGTTTAAAAATTAGAGTCTAATTCTTACCGATGTTTTTGGTTTTGTTGTTTGCTCTTTTTTTATGTGTAATATGTCCACGTAGTTGCTGTTATAGGATTTGATGGTAAGCGTGTCTACTTTTTTTCATATTGAGTTCCTACTTGTGTGTCTCCCTGCCTCAATTCATGGATATAATGTTTTGCTAAGTTGTTATTTTGGTAATATGTGTTGATTATAATGTTTTCTTTTCTTTTTGGAAATATTTGTTATTGGTTTTGATGCTTCTTGGTTTGTCTATTAGGAATCACCGTTCAATTGTTGACTGTTTGCCTTTTTTTTTTGACAATCCTACAACTTTCTAACAGATATATGCCTGTCAAAAGTGGTAGATGTTCAATTTGCTTATAATCTGTGAAGTAAGAGTGCCTGTCATTATTTTAATGAATATGACAAAACATGTCGTCAAGTTGTTCACTAATGAATGGCCTTGAACGACTTCCTCTATTTCTCCTGTTTTTTTGAACATTCATGTGAAAGAAATTTTAAGCATGTAAGCTTTTTTGTATATAAAGCTTTCCTGCTTTTCTTGCTATTTCATCTCTATTCTGGCGTTTTGTTGGTCCATTGATGTTTGTAAGATTTTATGTGATCAGGTAAAAAATCTTATTTTCCTTGTCTGTCTTTGTTATGATCAAAGTCATAAATTGTTGATGCATAGGTAAGCGAGAAGCCGAAGAGTCTCTGGAGAAGATAGTGAATGCAAAGAAGCAGAAGACTGGTGAAGTAGTGAAACAGGTCACTCAGAAGCAGAAAACTGAAGTGAAGACTCAGAAAAAGAAAAAAGTGGAGTCCAGTAGTTCTGATGACCCTAAAGAGGAGCAGGAGGTAAGTTCCTTGTACTTGCTACTGGTTGTTACTTCATTTTCGTTTTTTCTCATTCACTTTTGTTACATAATTTCTAGCTTTCATGTTTGTGTGTTGTATGCTTATCTTATTACTTTGGTTTTCTTAAGGTCTGCATGACAAAGTAATTTTTGTATATATTCAAACACATGCACGTGTATCCATTTTCTGATCGATAATTCCTTGAATGATTAGGTCAAGACAGTCACAAAGAAGGTAGTAAAGGAAATAAAACCACCTATTAATGAAAGCAGTAGTGAGGAGTTATCCCCAGATGACGTGAGTACTTGGTTTTTGCCTTTTCTCCCCTAAATTTTATTTGCCTTTTTCCCCAAAAATTTATCTGATTATTAATGTGGGTTAACTGTAACAGGAGCAACCGGCCAAACCTGCCATTCCTTTGAAGAAGCAGCAAGTGGCTGCTAAAAATGGTTCCATTGCTTCTGCTAAGAAAGGCAATAGGGATAGCAGTAGGTTGGATTCTTCAGATGATGAGTCTGAAGAAGATGAGGTGAATGTTTCCTTAAAGGAAAACTGTGGGTGGTTTATAATGCCTATTGTTTTTGGCATCATAGAGATAAAACACATTAAAGGAGTGACGCTGTCTTCTTTGTTACTTTTTTGTGTTAGGATCCTAAAAACAAAAAATTGCCAGCAGCTAGTAATGGCCAACAAAAGAAAGAGGAGTTGAGTGACGAATCAGATGAGACTTATTCAGATGATGAAGCTGTGAGTTTTATCTATGCCTTTTCTTTTATTTTTTTAGGCCGAACAAGAATGAAGTTGTGAGTTTGATCATGAAGGGTGCCACTGCAAAGGTTGCCAAGAAGGTTCCTGATGTGGCTGCTAAGAATAAAGTTGATTCAAGTGATAGCTTTGATGAATCGTCTGAAGATGGAAAGGTGCACTCTGATTAAACTGTGGATCTCATTGATATGAAAGCTTGATGATTAACCCCCTTTGTTGTTTACCATATTGGTGTACATTGATAAAGCTTAATTTCCGTTGTTTCTGTCCAGGCTGTTCTTGCCAAGGCTCCTGTTACTAGGACAGTTGGTGCCAACACTAAAAGTAAAGCTGAATCAAGTGACAACTCCGAAGAAAGTGACTCTGACGAGTCATCTGAAGATGAGGTGGAGCCTATTTTGTTTCTGACGATCCTTATATGTTTTATGTTCATTTGAACTAGTAAAATTTGTAAGAAATCTTAGGGATTGCAAATCCGTACCTTTTGCAGAGTCTTTTAATCAGTGGCCTGTCTTCTGTTGCATGTTGAGTTGTATTGATTTTGTCATAGGGATGGCAATGGGCCTGCCTATGGGCCAGCACGACCAATTTTCTTTAAAATAATTTTTTAAAATTAAAAGTGTAAAATCTTTTTTTAATTGGGTTCGGGCTTAGGCTGCCTAGGCCTAGGCCTACTTGACGCCCAATTCTTCTAATTAAAACGATGTCGTTTGACCTAAAATAGTTGAGCCTTGAGTTGATCTTGGCTTGGGCCTAGCTTGGCCCATGGGCCGGCACATTGAAAACACCTTAATCATTGCCATCCCTAAATTGTTTTGTATGGTCTTGTGCATTTAATATTTGGTCATCTGGAATCCATTCATTCAAAATTGAGTATGCATTCATCTATTGTTGTGCTCATATGAAGGTATTTATTGAACAAAAGTGGTTTCTTTTAAGCAGGATGCCGATGAGGAAATGGTTGATACTGAAACACCAAATACAACCTCTAACCAGAGTGATTTAATAAGAAAAACTGTAAGGGACTATTAATTTTCTTTTAGCTTTTGGTTTTCTTTCTACATTGAATGCAATCTAAGGTCTTTTCTTTTTCATATCTTTTTCAGCCCAAAACTCCTGCGACTGCTTCAGAGGGATCAAAGACTCTCTTTGTTGGCAACTTACCATATCAAGTTGAACAAGCTGATGTGTATGTTCTTTTGTATTAACTGTGAATATAACATTTGTTAAGGTGGTATCTGATGCTTTATTTCTTCAGGGAATGTTTCTTCCAAGGTGTTGGGGAAGTTGTGGATGTTCGCCTTGCTTTTGATGCTGATCAGAGGTTCAAAGGTTTTGGGCATGTTGAATTTGCCACAGCTGAGGCCGCACAGAAAGTGAGTGCTCTTTTCTTTCTTTTGCTCTCTCTGATATATGTTAGTACATGTGGGTATTTAGGCATGCATGTGCAAGTTTTCATGGATTGAAGTCCATTTTTTATTTATAATTTATATTTATGGGAGTTCTTTGTGGAAGAGCTTAAACTACAAAAACTCCAGTAGAGCTTTTCTGATTTATTATATCTGCCAAACCATCCACATTAACAATCCATACTCAGTTATTGTGTTGAAGCTTTGCAATAACTGCAGAAGTGATCACCTATTTTTATGGGGCAACAGAAGCACAGCTGGTGTCAGTGTTGTTTAACCTCTTTTTATGGGGCAACAGAAGCACAATGCGTGGCAGTGTTATTTTTGGAAGTGCTGACAGATCAATGATTCTTTAATGTTCGTTATGGCATTTTGGAAAAATGTTGGGAACAAATTAATGATGATCAATGGAGGCATTCTACTTAGATATTTGCCAAAAATCTCCCAGGCTACACAGAGACTTTTAGTTAGGTTCCTTGACAAACTTATAGAAGCCATAAAGTTGCAATGGATGTATTGCAAATAGAATCAAAGCATTATGTTTGTGAATGATTGCTTCAATATATGTTTTATTATCTTCTTTTGCTAAAGTATTTGTTCAATTTATGTTTTATAGGCTCTTGAATTAAATGGTCAAAGATTGAATGACCGGGAACTTAGATTAGACTTGGCTCGTGAGAGAGGTGACAGAGGTTCATATACTCCATCTAGCGGGTATTTCTTTCTACAAGCATTTTATGATATCCTGGTCAATAATTGAGTTGTTACTTACTTTTAAATGTGTCATTTGCAGGAAAGATAATAGCAACTCTTTCCAGAAATGTGAGAGGAGTCAAGCTCAAACAATTTTTGTTAGGGGATTTGATAAGTCTGTTGGTGAGGATGAGGTGATACATTATTTTCTATTGTTTAGTTGATTTTTCTTTGATTCCCATGTTTATATGCAAATTTAGAGTTAAGTTGGCAAAATTTGAAACGATAATTGCAGATTAGGAGTTCCCTGAATGAGCATTTCAAAAACTGCGGAGATATTGTAAGAATATCAATCCCAACAGAATTTGGGTCTGGTGCCATTAAAGGGTTAGTCTTCTCTTTTGCTCCCTTTTTTTTCTGTCTTCAACGGAAAGGAAAGAGTGAAGAGATCCCATTCTTTGCTTGTTATTTTATAATTGAAGATGATTTAACACTTCAAATTTACATGTATATTGAGATTTTACTGATGATTGAATATAAGGCTCAACTTCCTCTATCCTTTTTCTTTGAATGCCCTTGCTTTTCATTTCCCATCTTGGATATCTGGTTTGGCATTATGATGATGCTGATTGTGTGTGCATTGCAGGATGGCATACCTGGAATTCAAGGATGCTGATGGATTCTACAAAGCTTTAGAGCTAAGTGGTAGTCAACTCGGTGATGAGTGCCTAACTGTGGAAGAGGCAAAACCGAAGGTTGATAACCGTCATAGTTGGAGTGGTGGTAGAGGTGGAGGTCGAGATAGTGGGGGAAGGAGAGGCGGCAGATTTGGTGGCAGAGGTGGAGGTGGAGGTAGAGGTAGAGGTAGAGGTGGAGGTAGAGGTGGTGGTGGTGGAAGAGGACGTCGGACCTAATAAACCTAGTTTCACTGCACCTGCTTCAGGTAACTAACTATTATTAAATTTAATATTTCAGGTGGTTGAGAAAGATTGAAAGTAGGGACTGGCAAATTTATTTCAAGAATTGAGAGGTGGAAAAACAAAATTCACTGATCCATTTTCGTTCTAAACTAATAGATAAAAAGAACTCTCTAAATACATGTTTACTGTAGGACAATGCAGGCTGCTGTTTTGATACTTCCATAATTAATTGTGCTCTCCTATGTATGATCTAATTTTAAGAGGGCATTCTGTGTCCAAACACTGCCGAAGGTTGTCATTAGCATCTTCCGCTTGATCTCATTTTCCAATACTATGAGAAAGAAATGCTTAGTTATTCACAAGTGCTGTTTTCACTTTTGGCGTCCTGATGGAAATTGTTGCAATATCTTGCGAGAGCTTTTTGTTTGCCTTCTTTTTTTATTTTTATGATACATTTAACTCCCTGTGAAAGGCTTTGTTTCATTATAGTTAAGTCTTTGAGCTACATGTCTTGGTTGCTGAAGTCGCTTCATTTTTATGCACAACACAGGGAAGAAGACAACTTTCAGAGATGATTAGGGAAAAGAATGACATTATCGGATGATCATCCGCCAATCGGAGTAATATTTATGGTAGTTGGACCATTGTGTGAGGTTTTGTTTGTCTAAGTTTTGGATTGTTAAATTATTATTTTTAATTTGTCTTGTTATGACTTATGAAGCAACAATTGGTCATTTAATTTATGTTCTGATGCAAAAATGTTGTCCTAATATTTGGCTGCGGGCAAGTGGAACTGTAATACAATGCTTACGTTCTATTGCATTTTATTAGTAGGGTTCCAATTTCCAAACCTCACTTCAACAATATGAAGTACACACATTATCCTCGATAGTTTAAGGGTAATAATTTTATTTTGGTAAATTTGGAAGTACAAAAATAATAAAAAAGCCTAAGGCTTCAAAAAAGGAACGGAGCAAGCATCAATTTGTAAAAGCTGATGAAGACCTGGCACAAGCCTCTTCCACATAAGCTACTGATGTAAAGGAGAAGAATCCTGTTTTGTCAAGAAGTTAGCAGACTGATTCTGCTCCCCGAATGTATGACTAATGCAGAATAATACCCTAGAATTTTAGGGTGCAGGTGAGTTAGTAAGGGAATTTCCTAGTTTAAGTGAGGTCACAGGTTCGAACTGTATTTATGTATGTAGTCGTTTAAAATTTTAGGTCAGAGTTTTGCCTCTTGCAAGGGACTTATCTGGTTCGAGCGGGGACTAGTCTGAGAGTGGATGACTTAAAGGTGTTTGTCTATAATTAGGACCCTTTTAAGATACCTTGTGGGTAAAAAAAAAAAAAAGCCAAGTAAAGATGGGAGCACGGTTCCTAAAGTCATGATCTCATGTTAAAGAGATTCTATGAAAGATGGCTTGAAACTTAACCAACATGTTAGTTGCCAGATTAAGATAGTCTGAAAAATCGACAATCTACTATCAAAACTCATTCCTCAATAAACCACCAAAACCTGCATTACTTGGATTTCTCAAAGAGCTACCATCCAAATTAAGCTTAACAAAATCAGGACGAGGAACTTTCCAAGAGACCTATAGACTCTGTTTCTTGATGTGATTAGCATCACCTATACAAGCACGAATACATTCATCAACAGGCTTCAAATACTAGCATTGTATAAGGAAAGTCTCAAATTTTTTGTCAATTTCCTAATTAAAACAAAGTAAAAGAAACATGACCACACATGCCAAACTTTAACATCTTGAAATGGAAAAGTTGCATAAATATTCTACCTACCCTAGAATGTTACAATCATTAGTTTTACGAGACAAACTACATACTAAATCTTAAGTGTGAAGAGTAAAAGTCTTCATAAATCAAGTATATTTGCATGATTTTTTGTAATGCTTTTTTTTTTTCAGTCAAGTAATGTTACTAAAATTATGTCTAATCTGTTTAGTAAAATCTAAAATTTAAAATGAACAGGTACACAATATACTTAAGTACTTTGCTGCTAAAAGTTAACTAAAATAGTTTCTCAATATCAACGTCAAAATTTTGGTCAGCATATCAAGCCTTTCAAATTAATTATGATTCACTTCACTCTTGTAGTAGATGTGAAATTATGTTAAATCTCAAGAGAACTAAAAATTAGTTTCTTAATTTCAATTGATAAAACTAAGTGAGGGCTTAACTAATCAATTAAAATTAACAAGAAATAAAAATAAATAAACTAAGTATAAAAAATGAAAAATTTAATTTTACTTAACTCCAATTCAAGGGAATGATCTCATTCAATTATAACTTTGATCATTAGTTTGAAATAATAATTTTCACAATTTAATCAGTTAGCTCGAAACCTATTGTGATAGTCATAATACGTCTTAAACTTTTTCCTAAATTAATTGGTTCAAACTCAATATTCAAATTAAAACTTATAATAAATTGATTGAGTATGATTGTATTCCATATAAATTAAATGATTGCATTAAGCTTAATGAAAAAGACTAAACCCTACACTATATAATTAGGAAGCCTACAACTATTCAATTTAATTTTTTTGTTTCTCATAAGTTAAATATGTAAATTCATAAATAACTTATTCACTATTTGTACTACTCATTTATTATAATTATGAATTATTGAATTCATGGATAACTATAGAATAATCAACAACAAATTAATTTGTCAAATCAATTACTTATGAAATAAAAAAACTTGAAACAATAAATATTTGAATTGAAATAAAAATATAGATTCTAAACAAGCCTCATAAAGTAATAAAAAGGGTTTTGAATCCATTAAATCAATCAATATCAATTATTTATGAAATAAAGGAACTAGAAACAATAAATACTTGAATTGAAATAAAAATATAGATTCTAAACAAACCTTGTAAGGTTATAAATAGAGTTTTGAATCCCCTCAAGTAAAAAAAATAGATTTAATTATACATAACTTTAGTTCCACCATCAAAATGGAAGAAATAAGAAGAGAAAACAAAAGAAAGACAAAAGGGAATTATGTAGAAAGTGTCTGTAAAGTTTTATTCTTTTTTTTTTCTACCCAAGAATTAACTTCTTTTAATATTCCAGACATTATCTTTTAAACAAATCTAAATCCCTATATAATAAGGTTGGGAATAAGTCTCCTCATTGATTTGAACTTCATAGAGTGAATATGACTTTAGGCTTGATCTCGCCTTATATATCGCAATAATCTGTCATCTTTCTTCAAAACTAGTAACTTTGACAAATAATACTCCAATTAGATGTTTTAAGTCAATTTTGATCCAATCTCAACTTGTCATCTCTTAAAACCAAATAACTATTAATTTTGTCAATTAAGCACTAAAATCAATTCAAAAAACAAGAAGTAAATCCAGTTATATAACCAAATTACATCTTATCAAGGAGGAATGCATCTTAATTGTAAACATATTTATTGAAATTTAGATGGCAAATATTGTGACTGATGCATTGGTAATTAATATTGCGAGAAATGATATGGTTCTAGTTATTCGATAGTTATCAATATTGAATGATATTTTATGTAATTATCAAAAGGGAATAATGAAATTCTGGAGGCAAGGACAAAAGGACAGCAAACATTTATTAGGAGCTACAAAGAAGAAAGCAAAGAGAGTCCTTACCACATATCATGAAATAACAGACAAATATTTAATTAATAATTGCAATAACAATTATAAATTAATTTTATTATATAATCAGTTTAAAATTAATTGGTCAGGGAATGTGAAAATTTTTAAAATATAAGAACAAATTTTAGAGTTAATATACTTATTAATTGTCTTTTTATAAAAAATGTAAGAGAGAAGAATACTTATTAATTAGTTAACCACTTTAAGTTAAATTGTAATATATTAGCTTACATTCTATTACATTTGATTACTTGGGTCCCCAATCTCATGGCAATATCTTCAATAGTTATCTCATTAATTTGATATATTAGTCATTTCCTCCGTTCTTCAGTGACAGAATGCTTCGATCTTATGGCGTTAGCCTTATCACTATTCTTCCCATCTGCTACACACATCAAAGAGCAGTCAAGAAACTCAAAACTGAATAACCCTTTTGAGAACACACCATGTTAAAGCCCCGTAACCACGAAAGCTCGAAACTTTACAATTGGGCAACAGATAAAAAGAAAAACAGAGCTTTCTACATATCTCGACTCTTAAGAAATGAGGGACCCCATGAAAGAGCAGTCAAATTGAGGCGGATCTAAATTCAAACAAAAGCAGACGATATACCTTTGTTGTTGATAACGTTAGTGTGACTGTGATTGTTGCTGACTGATGTTGCTGTGACATTTGAAGATGGCCCGTCTTTTCTTGGACCAAAATCCTCGTCTTTGTACTCATCATCGTCTTGATATTGATTTGCTTTTCCTCTCATTTTCTAGTTATTAAAGAACCATAATAGCCTCCCAGAATTCAGATTCGGACAAGAAAATAAGGTTTTGGTTATAAAAATTGAATCTTTTTCTATAGAAGAATTGAGCAGAAGTTGGTGTGCATAATCCATAAAACAGATGACTTTGGAAGATGTTAGGTTGGTATGCGCTTTGTCCGTGAGCTCAATTATACATATCAAAAATTAATGATTAATAAATTCTAAAAATTTTGAACTGGTTGATCTTATTTTAAATTTTTAGTTTATTTTATTTTGATAATTAAAAATTATGTATTTACTGGAAATTTTTTATAAATTAATTAATATTTATAAATTAAAATAAATCAATTATTTTTTATTTCAAACTCTACTTTTTAATCAAATTTCAATTTTTTATAATTGTTCAATCTAATTTTAAATTTTAAATTTATTCAATTTTTAGCTTATTTTTAATATTTTAATATTAATTCAACTTTTAAAATTTAAATCTTTTGTCTTACGGATTTATTTAGTTTCTGATCTAATTTTTAAAATATTAAATATTGATATATATCCACTAATAATTTTAATTTATTTAACTATTTAACATAACTATCTAAATAAAATGATCCAAACTAAGCCTAGTTAATTCACCTCACTAATATTAGAGATATTTTAAAATTGAAACTCTTATAACTCTATTAAGAGTTGTAATATTAATCATTGAACATTGATTTAACATTAATTATGTGCAATAATCATAATAAAAAATGTTTTTATTGTAATAATAAGAAAGCAAAGCTTTAAAACATACTTAAAATTGATAGATTGAAATATGTTTATTCAATTTTGAGTTCTAATATTTAAATATATTAAGCAAACTAGATTTATCCAATTGTCATTTTTAAATTTAGTTTATATTATAAATAAATATATGGATGATAATAGATCGAGTCAGGCATTCGAAGTCTGATCAACACGAGTTCTCATTCTTAATCGGGTCAAAAAAAATATTTTTAAATTTAAAAATATAAAATAATGTCGTTTTACTTCGGAACAACATCGTTTTACTTATAATTTTCGAGCTTTAACCTGACCTTAGCTAAGCAGTACAAACTAGAGCCTAGCTCGAAGCTCAAACTTTTTAGAAAAACAGCTCCAGCTTGATCCGAAGCCTAGTTAAATCAAGTCAAACCTTAACTTTATTACTGTCTCTAAATAAATATAATCCAATAAAAAGTAGAAATGTTAAAAGTGATTAAGGATGAAACAAGCTCATTGTAATCAATTGGAATTGATGAGTATTACTTATAATATAGTTAAATATTTGCTTTAATCCATACTTGTAATGTAGTTAATGATTTTCATCATCCTATCTTTATTTATTGCATTACTTTTGATATAGTTAAAGATTTCTTTGGATCCCACAATTGAATATATTTATTGATTTATCAAGTAGTTTATAATTAAATTAATTTAGTATCATTCTTTTTTATTTTCGAATATAAATCATTCTAAATTCCCAATTCCATATAATTGTCTCTAATAAAAAAAGTTTATTTTCAAGCATTCAATATTTTTTAATATTGTGTAATTTTAGTGAGTTTGAATTCTTTGAATTTCGATTTAAAATTTAGCATATAAAATTAAAAGTCAAATTTGGGTTAATTAAATAAGCAGGGCCAACTTGAGGCTTGATTTGAAATGTCTAAATAGTCGGAACTCCAACTTAAAACGACATTATTTTATAAAATTTATGAAACGACATAATTTTGGTCTTAAATTTTTGTAAATTAAAAAAAATGTCACCATTCGAGATTTTTTTTTTCAAAACGAAAATATTTGGATGAGTCCAATCAAAATCTGAATAAAGGATACGAGTGTAATCAAATTTTGGCCATACTTGCTGCAAAAACGTTGAATCTCCAATCCAAAGGGGCCCCCACACTCCGGCCTGACGAAGCAATTGGGAGGATGTAAATCAGGTATTCAGCGGCCCGCTAAGGGAGAGGTAAACAACCCACAGGCCTACAAGGAGCCCACCCTCAAAACTCACTAGGGGTTCAAAAATGTTGCTCCCATATTGCAAACCGTAGGATTCGAACCTTGCACCTTGTTGCAAATCTGCCCCTTCGGAACCAACTGAGTTATACTCGGCGGGCAAATTTTGGCCATACTCAAACTATGGGATGAGGGTCGGGCTAACAATTCACCTAACTCGATCCAACTCATTCTTATCTTTATTAAAAATGACAATAAATGGAAATAAGATTTTAACCCGATCCAATCCATTGCCTTAATATCATATAATGCTTCATTTTAGGGGCACTTATTATGTTGATGTAGTAGTAAATTGGCAGCATGCCACTTATAAGCCACGTGTTAAAAATTTATGAAGCATTGCAGCTTATGTTTTGGTCCAAATTCATTGGAAAGACACTCTGATATGTAAGAGTAGAAAGATCTCAGATCTGTTCCGGAATATTTGGAGCACCAGAAGAATGAGTCCGGTAATCCCTAGTTCGGTACAAAAAGCTGCAAGCAAGCTCATCGACAGTAGAGGGCCAGAGGTTCAGATCCAGTCAACCAGCTAACTGGATCGAGACCAGACAACATAGGTTCGTTTTTTGAGGTTAGAAACTCATGGAACCAAACTAGAGAGTAGCTGTCTTTGTCCATTCTTAATCTCCACGTAATTAGACCAACTCATTAGATGCTTAAATCATTGATTGCAACTAGAGATGATAATTGAAGGTAATCAGTGATTGCAGTTAGAGATGATGATTGAATTTTATGATTGAATTTTGGTTTGATCTGAATGGTCCGACGGTCTAAACGTCTCCTTCTAAAATCGTTGATTATATTTAAAGATAATGATTGGAGCTTGATTCGGCTCAAAATTAGTTTAAGTACTCAAAATAATATTGT
Source organism: Erythroxylum cassinoides (assembly GCA_027478405.1). NCBI lineage: Eukaryota > Viridiplantae > Streptophyta > Magnoliopsida > Malpighiales > Erythroxylaceae > Erythroxylum > Erythroxylum cassinoides. The sequence goes on from JANIPM010000231.1 coordinate 14,801,543, forward strand.
TTGATTTGTAATTTTTAAAAAGTTAAGATTAAAATAATATTCTTTTAATTAATTATACCATTTAGAGTGATCTGGATCTACTCGAGCTACACATTTTAAGTCAAATAAGACTTTAGATCGAGCCTGAATCATTGGTAATAGATGGCTAACTTTACTTAACCTGACTCATTGTTATTCTTAATTAAAATTATAATATTAAAAGCAATTATTGGATTTTTTAATAATTGCACACAATATTTATTAAGCTTGGCAATTTTGGCTTATTGCGTTCTGACATGATCTTGACCTGGGTTGACTGGGCCACGGGCTAAAATAGTTAGGCTCGACCGAGCCATGGGCCAAGGTCGAGTCGAGCACGAGCTGGGGCGAGCACGAGCTGGGGCGACCCTTGTCCTAACTGGAAAAACAATCACCTCTCTAAATATCACATGTGAACTAATCAATTTTTTCTGATACGGTAGCTTAAATCACTTCTTTAATTCAAATAAATTTAATCGATCTAAATTAATAATTTAATATAATTATAAATTATTAGTATAACTCGTATTTAATTAGTTTAATTTAAGTTTAAGAGTTATGCTAGATTATCATATAAATAACATTTAATTGATTCATATATAATATTTGTACCGTATGCATTTGATCATTATTTTTTAATCGAAAACGTAAGAGAAGAGATTTTCTGATAATTTTAAAACCATAAAAATTTTTATCGATAATTTTTAAAATTAAAGATTTTTTAAAATTTTGCATAAACTTCAAAAGAATTTCATCCTTTTTACCCTAAATATAATAACATCTAATTTTTATAACAGAAACTTGATATTACAATTACTTAGAGATGTTAATGGACCGGGTCACGTTGAAGTCGCTTCTAGCCTTGCCCAACTCTACCCTATTTGACCCTAGGCTAGGGTAGCCCGTGTCTAGCTACGGGCGAGCCGAGCCAACCGACTTGTCATATTTTTTTATAAAAAATGTAAAAAAATAATGTCATTTCTAAAATAACAATTGAGCCGACTATGATCAGCCCGTGGCACGGGCAAAACCGAGCTTTTTTTGACATCTCTAGTTTTGCTTCTTAAGTTTATGAATTCAAACATAATATATATAAACACAGAAGTCTTTAAAGAATATTCGAGTTCCACTCAATACTTCCAAGTCAACGGCTTTTGAGAGAATGCTAAGTTGATAACCACTAAGTTTTATTTAAATTTTAATTATCTTTTAGTTTATTTTAATTACTAATATTATATAATAGTTTATAAATTATATATGAGATAAATTCGTTTAGATATCATCTTTCTAATGTAAAAAATTATGTTTATCTTAGCAAATAAAATAAATTATAAAGGACAATGAATGCATTAAAAATACAATAAAAGGTTTAAAAGTTTCAAACATTATTAGACCGTTGTAAAATTAATTAATTATTAAATAAAATTAAAAAAATTTGAAATATAATTGATGGAAATTATCATTTCTCATAAAAGAATTTAAAGTTTAATTAAAAATAAGATTGTTAAATAAAAA
>JANIPM010000231.1:14830430-14846397 GCA_027478405.1 Erythroxylum cassinoides
CTCAAAATCAATCAATTCTTTCCTCATTACTGTCCTTTAAGTATAAATACATTTATACCTAAATATATACATAATAACACTCATTTCTTTTCAATTATTATTTCTAAATTCTACTTAAAAATCCGGGTCCAACACTTTTGACTCACTTTCTCAATTTGTTGTGAAGGTATGAGCATGCACAATTATCATAAATACCAAAACTAGATTGAATTAAATAATGAATAAAATCACGAAATAAATCCATAATAAATCCTAATATGAGTTTAAAACTCCATAGATATGATACGAATCTTAGAAATCCAATTAGACATTAAGGATAATGAAAGAAACAAAAAGGAAAAGAGAAAAAACTGTTTAAGGCCTTAATATGGAATGTTGGAATGTCCTAATGCTCTTCCTGATCTCTCCACTTTGATTCAATTTGGTGTGTGGTTACTGCATTTTTTTATGTCTTTAACATTCTTAAATAGTGGTTTAGGATCATAGGGCTTTTTCTAGGGTTTCCTCACTTCATTCAGTTCCAAAAATACCCCTAAAAAATAAGAAAAAGGTCACGCTTGGAAAGTCCTGTCACTATCATGACATGGGTATCATGATCGTGCATCTGGAAACTTGCTTCTGTCACTATCATAACAAGTAAGTCACTATCGTGCACTGCTTCATTTAGCCTCCTTCTTTATTCTTCAATTTCCTAGTGTTCATCATTGTCAAACATATCAAACATCTCTTTAAACCTAAAATTAAGATCCAATTCTTGCTAAACCAAACAAACACTTAGATTACATACAAACATTAATAATAACATAATTATAAGCCTATATACATGATAATTATCTAATAAACACTTAAAAACAAACTTAAACATTTATCAAAACATATTATAATATACACCTATTAGGCATCATATCTCACTCATTCCATAACGATTCCCTCAGCTCAAATATGTATGTTTTATTGTAGAGCTAACACATATAAATGAACCTTATTTATACTATCATATGACCATTAAGGTGAAGAAGAGAGCCAAAGTGGGGTTGTAGAGGATAAGGTGGTTAACTTATCATAAAAATATAAAAGATGAAATAGATGATTAGGAGCATTGCATTCACTGATTCTTACACACATCGAGAATTATATTCAATGTTAAATAATTAATTGCCTCTCTAGCTTAAAATACCAAAATTTGAGAAGTATTATAAGTTTTAGACTTAAAGACGCATATAAGATTACTCTTTAGCAAGTTCATAATGAAGATCTTTTGGTCTATTGCCTTTCTAAAAAGCTTTATTAAACCAACAATATGTCAATTTCTCAATCTAGACTAATCATCTGTGAAACATTAAAGGGAATTTGTAAGTTTGTTCTTAATTCAATATGAGTTTAGCTAAGACAACATGGTGACTTGTAAGGACCTTCAATAAATAGGCAAGAAGTCCACTAAAAGTCTGAAGAAATATACGAGAAAGTGGCATTAAAAGTCTGAAGGACTATCCAAGAAGGTGGCATATGATGGCAATGAAAGCCCAAATTGCCTTTGTTAACAGAAAAAGAAATTATGGGCATATTTTTGGAGACATTAAAGAAGCCATACTATGATAAGTTATGTTAATTTTTAAAATGCCCTTTTATTGAGATAGTCAATCAATGAAAATTCTTGGAAATGCAATTAGAAAGGGGAAAATTAAAATTCTTATCCAAAAATCACTAAGAAGCCATTAAAGAAGAAGGAAGAGGAAGCAAATTAAATGGAAACAGTCTCTCCCATTTACCATCGTTTAAAAGAATAGAGAAAGAATTAAGATAAGGAAAGAGCTCCCATCAACCTTAACTTCCTTAATCCATATATAATTATCCTTGAGTGCCTCTAATGTTAATGTCTTATGTATCTGAAGTGGGATTTTCCCCAAGTTACACCAATCAATTATGTCTTCTACCATTCAATTCACCGCTTATTTTACAATAGTCATTGACTCAAACCTAGCATGAATGCTCCACAAGTGAATCAAAATGGGGTGGAACGAGGATAATATGATCAACAATAGTAATAGCAACATGAAAAAAAAAACTAGGGAGGTTGGAATAACAAAAAGGAGCCTTTATCACTAATAAGAATAACTCTAGTAGAACTCTACAAGCTACTTTTAATATGAAATAGGATTGTACTAATATATGATAAATAGTTTAAGTCACCATGTACTTGTTGATAACTCTAGCAGAACTCCACAGGCTACTTTTAATATGAAATAAGATTGTACTAACATATGATAAATAGTTTAAGCCACCATGTACATGTTGGTATAAGACAGCTAATATGTGACTATTATAATAGGGTCACACAACATTTGATCAAAATCTGTGTTGCCTTCTAAAATGAAGTCATATCTTTTCTTAAGCATTGTTGACTTAATAGGAAGTGGAAGGACCAAGTGTCAACAATTATTTGTTTCTTTCAAACTCATTTTAGGTTAGAGGATTTAGAGCTATTAAAGAAAGAGTTCAACAAAAATTAGATTTGCTAAAAAATCATGTTTATTCCACTGGCATTATTTTCTTCTCTTTCTATTTATTATCTGATTTGCTTATTGCTAGCTCCATAATGTAGGCATGTATTGAAATAGACTATTCATACGTTTGAACATTAATTTGGCTTGTATTAAAATTTGAATATTTTTTAGATAAATGATTTTTCTTTCTAATTGTTAAAATTTGAAAATTGTAGATGGTGATTGATGAATTTTTTTGCATGTTTCCTTCACTACTTTTAAATGCCTTTTAAATACTTATTCATATATACTTATAATTTGATAGTTGATTGACTTAATGTCGATTACAATAGTATACATACATACAATAAAAATTGAAATCTCTCACAAATTGATAGTTGGCCTAATTTCCGTTTACATGATCTTATCTTCTTGAGCCGTATGATTATGAAATTGAGGAAGTGGGAAATTTAGTTTAGTCAATTCAGAAGATGCTTAGGTGTTATTACTAAAAGCATCCAAATTTAGATGATGATAAAATAACTGTAAAACCCTTACTAGAAATACTAGAATAGTTTGAATGCAATCTCCATTTAAGTTAAAGAGACAAAATTTGAGCCTAAAATTTCATTGGTGAGTAAAAGAATTCCATTTGAACAAAAGTGTGAATTCATGTTGTGCAAAAGTGCTAGTGATTGATTCCTTCAAAATATAAAGATTATAAAAAGGAGTAAGATCTTGAGAAAATAAGTGCAGATTTACTTTGGGAAAGGATTTGACTCTTGCATATAAGAAGATGCGGTTGCATCACATAAAAAGTGATTTTAACAAAAGACATTCCTGTATGTTAAAAAATGCAACTCCTTACCATTGAACGCGAGGACCGAAGTCTAACAATAAGGGGTTGGTCTTCGCTTAAGTAAGGTTGGAAGTTTGACTCTCGCTTGTGTATGTAGTAGTGTTAAATATTTGATAGTAGTGCTAAGCTGCCTCTCGAGGTCCCACACAGTATGAGCGGGGAATAATTTGGGTGTGGTAATGACTTAAAAGTGCTACCAACAATTCAGGCCCAGACAAAAAATCTCGTGAGTTAACCCAATAAAATGCAACTCCTTATTTTAATTACCTTGTCAAAGATAACCAAGAAAACTAAAAAAGATTTATCTCAACATCATAATATTAAATCTATTTCTTTATCTTCTGTAGGTATGCTATTCCATTACTAGAAATTTATTCTTACAAATATTATATTTGTTATTTCATAAATTCAATTAAAAATAGTAAAGAAAGAAAAGGATTGTAAAAGGAAGTTGGAAATCCCTTTCATATAAGGGAAAATGCTCATCATAAAATCAAATTTTAAGATCTTATTAATTTCCTTATTTACAAGGATAAATGATCATTTGTCCTAATCTGGTTTAAAGCTTCATTCAAGAAAGAAGCGTATTTGAAGATTGACCGAACTAATGACCCCCAAAATTGTCAAACCTTATTAATAATAGAATTAGTTTGCATTCTTATTCTTCTTTTAAAATTCAACAGTAAGGCATATAGTTCCTATTATCAATCATGAACTTCAATTTTAAAGTTCTTCCTTTTTTCAACAGTTTCACTATTGAATATTGTCTGTCAATATTTCAAATGATACAAAGATTAACATTATTGTTTATATAAGAATTACTCAAATTAATTTATTTGATAATTGTATACATTTATTAAATGTTGGTTTTATTTAACATAGATAACATTTGGAGAACAAAAAAATTTACTGGTTAGGAGGTGGGGTGAACTTTACTGATTCTAAAAGCAAAATACCTTTCTTTTAAGAAGGAAAATTAAGAAAAAGAATATCTTTTATTGTTACCAATGAAGTACATCGATATGCAAGATTATACAAATTTGCAATTATTGTACTAATCTCATTTAATTGCTTTTGTTTGAACATATTGAATGAGTTTTGAAATCAATAATAGAAACTTATCAAATATCCTAACAATTACTCATTATTTAACAAAAAGGATTAATTATCTTTTATTACTTCGTGCTCATTTATTAATTTATATGAACACATTTAAAGATAAATTATTTGAAATTATATATCTGCACTATTTTAACATATGCCTTGATGCATTTTCAATCATCTTTCTTAGCGAGTAAAAACCCTAGATACCCTTCTAAGTATCTCTTCTCATTTAAGGTCAAAACCCTAGATAACTCTTTAGGATTTTTAATTTAGTTTTGATGCCTAAATGCTCCTCTAGGTCTCTTTTCTCATTTAGTAAAAATCCTAGACACCAATCTCAATATTCCTTTATTCTCTCTTCTTATTTGAGTCAAAACCATAAATGCCTCTCTGAGTTCTCCATTTTAGTTTTTTCTCAAGGTTTCTCTTCTCATTTGAGTCAAAACTCTGGATACCTATTTAGGCTTTTTAATTTGGTTTTAAGTGCTTATGTATCCCTCTAGGTCTCTCTTTTCATTTAAAGTCAAAACCAAGAAACCTCCATAGGTTTCCCAATATAGTTTTAAATGTCTCAATATCCCTTTATATCTCTGTTCTCATTTAGGAAAAAAAAACCTAGACATCTCTTTGAGTTTATCAATTTAGTTTTATTTCCAATATTTCTTCTCATTTTGAGTCGCATCCTATTATCCACATCTTTGATACCCTTTTAACCTCATAATTAAGAACCTAAAAATTAATTTAGGTCTATAATCCCAATCTTTAGTCTAAGTACATATAAACTACTCTAATTCGTATTTAAATTCCTGGAAATCCCTCTAGGTATCTTATCCAAAATTTCATCTATAAGCTCACAGTTAGGTTTCTCAAAATCCTTCTAGGTTTCTAATCCCAATTTTTAGTCAAAGTACCTAGTATTCATTCTAAGTTTGTAGTTAAATACTTGAAAACTACCATAGATCTCTTATTTTTAATTTCATCTCTAAGTTTGTAGTTCGATACTTATAAATCTCTCTAGTTCTTTAATCTCTATTTTTAGTCTAAGTACTTAGAAATTGCTCTATATTTGTAACTAACTACCTAGAAACCCCTCTAAGTTCCTTATCCAAAATTTCATCTTTAAGTTTATAGGTAATACCTAGAAACCCCTTTGGGTTTCTTATCCAAATTTTCATCTCTAAGTTTGTTAGTAGATACTTAGAAACCCCTCTAGGTCAATAATACTAATTCTTTAGTTATATACCTTAATACGATTCTAGGTTTGTAGCTAAATATCTGGAAATTCCTCTAGGTCTCATATCTAAAATTTTATCTATAAGCTCTTAGTTAATTATTTGGAAACCCTTTAAAGTCTCTAATCCAAATTTTAAATCCAAGTACATAGAAACAACTCTAAATTTGTAGCTAAATACTTGGAAAGTCTTCTTGGTCTCTTAACCAAATTATAATCTCTAATTTCATAACTAGATACTTGGAAACCACTTTAGGTCTATAGTCCTAATATTCAATCTAAATAACCATTTTGGGTTTGTAGTTAAATACCTAAAAGCCCTTAGAGGTTTCTTATACAAATTTTCATATCTAGGTTCATAGATAAATATTTGGAAACTTTGGTGGGTTTTTGTCCAAATTTTCATCTCTAAGTTTATATTTATGTACCTATATATCCCTCTAGGTGTCGTATATCAAATTTTAGTCTAAATCTTGTATGCCTCTCTAGATTCATAACTAAATACTTATATATCCATTTAGGCCTCTTATATCAATTCTTGTTCTAAACCTAAAAACCTCTATAAGTTTATAAGTGAAGACCTAGATTCTCTAGTGAACAAATAACTTGACAAAATATATATGCAAGAAGATAAAGAATGAAAATTTTTTGCTCAATGAATTTTAGGAAATTGAAAAAGAAGAAATAAATTAGGAAAGAAAATAATAGGAGTAAAGCCTAAACATCAAAAGACCAAAACCTAGCATTAGGAACAAACAATAACTTGAAACATAAGCTAATATAATTGATATAGTATAAGTAAGGTGGAGATCTCTTCCTCACTGGGTATTTTCTTTTTGAAGGTTTGGGATCAACACTCCATCTATTTCAAAGCTCTTCCTTATATAAATATTATTAACAAAAATAATTTGTCTAATCCATCAAAGAGTAGCTAGTGTGAAAGCTTAGATATTTTAGGATCCACTTTAAGAATTTCTCTTCCCCTTCCTCTCCAAATTGTATAGTCTCAATATCTAATCACTAATTTAAAGACTTTTAAGTCATTTGGTGTGTAAATCTTACGTTTTTAGCCTAAACCAAAAACTATGACTCATAACTTTTATAGAACTAATTTCTACATAGAGCATAAATCTAAAATTATTTTGAATAACAACAAAATTAGAGTAGACAATTCAATATTTCAAAGGCTTGGTTGCATAATTTGCAAACGATGTTAGAGGGAGAGGTACCTTTCTTTCTATCTAAAGTGTTTAGTCTCTATTTATTAGATAACCAAAATATGGAGGATGATTTAGGGGAATTGTTAGTTAACTAGATGTGCTTCCACCATATCACTATTAGGGTACATGCCTTAAACAAGTTTAGGTAGGATTTATTAGTGAAGCTCTTAGAAATGTAGCTTATCTAAATGAGTTTATCCTTAACCTCCATATTTGGCCTATAATTTAGCACATTGTTATTAAATCCTCTAAATTTATAATGCTACCTAGCATCTTCAATGTTCATATTAACTTTGGTTTTCAAGAGGAATAAAAGTTTAAGATTATCTAGGCCTTGAATTTTATGAAGGGGATAATATAATTTCATTCATCAAACCAAAAACCATTTTTTGTGCCCCTTCCCATCAATACTTTTCATCTTTTGATTTATAAAGTTTCTAAGTTTTAGCATTTGGTTAATCATCCAAGATTTTCTCATATTGGGCATAATGCTTAAGAAGCATTGATCTTTTATAATATATAAGTGCATCCACTTACTGTAAATGGTTTCAAAATCTATAAAATCTTTTATATACATTTTTCTAGAAGCATCTTATTTATATTACTAATTGAGTTTATCCCTTAACCCCCTTGTTTTTAGTTTTGTAGACCTTAAACCATCTAACATTAACTCTAAAGGATATTGATGTTTGTAATTTACATTGTGTTTTGATAGGTGTTTTAGTATGTTTATAGGTGTTGATTAGATGATTTTTCCATGTTTAGGCTTAAAATTATGATAATGTGGTTGTGTGTTTATGTTTTTAAGTGTTACGTAGATTAGGGCATGATGATGGACCTTAATTTTGTGCTCTTAAGGTGTTTTGATGTGTTTGTTAGTGTATGAGCTCAGATGATGAAGATTGAAGGAAGTTAGAGCAAGCTTGGACAATAAAGCTAGGTCAAGATCGTGATAGAAGGTCTCCCTGAGGGCCACGATCATGACAAAACAGATTGACATAGGGTCACAAATGTGACACCCATGTCACAATCATGACATAAGACATTTTCACTGGGTCACAATTGTGACATCCCTGTCACGATTGTAACGGACGCTCACTAGACATGGGGATCTCCTTTTATTTTGATATTTGAAGGGCCTTTTTGGACATTTTGACTTAGGTAAAACTTAGTTTTTATCCAAAATGACCAAACAACTATAGAAGACCATTAAATGACCCTAATTAGAGTTAGCCACCATTTTCCAAATTGAGAAAGAACATAAGGAAGAGTAAAAAGGAGAGAAGAGAAGAGGAGCATCTGCAACTACTGTCCAACCACTCCAACCCAGTCGTTTCAGGTTCTTTTCTACTTTCTCTTGTTTATTTGCTTGCTCTTGATGTATGACTTGGGTTTGAGAATGTTGAACACGATGTTAATTATGATCTAATTTCATTGTGGGATTTATTCTTAAATCATTTTGTGACTTAATTGCCTTTGATGTCAATGAAATGTTTGGGTACTATGATATTTATGGTTTTTGCATACTTTGATAATAAATTGAGAGATTGAATCGATAGTAACATGATTAGGTTGAGTAATGAGAATTAACAGCCTAATAGATCACATAAATTTCAAATCGATAATCATACGAAAAGAGATCTTATGTGAGGACCTAATTATCTAATAGATCGCTTAAGAACTAATTGAAGAAGCAGGCTATTTTTGTTAGTTGAGAGATTGCAAAATCATAATTTCGGAATCAATTAGGGATTATTAATTAGGTTTAGATGATTAGATCTTGAGAGAGAATAATCAACCATTTGAAAAATCTAGGATCAATACCGACTGAATCAAAAGTAGTTAAGGTAGTAAAATGACGATAGAATGAATCTTATGTTCTCATAATTGATTGATCTTGTTTTATTACAATAACTCAATTTTTAAGTGGTTAGTGCTCGGTTTGATTTAATTGTGTTAATTTTGGAATTTTAATCTCATTCAACTCATACTTGATTGCTTAATTTTATGGTTATTTTTATTTTCATTTAAATCACATTTTTACAACCTTAGACAAAGTTAAGACTCAATTAGTTTTAGCTAATTCCTCATAGGATCAATTACTACACGTTATGACATGTATACTTACAAAATATTGAGGATTTTATATTAGATAAAACTTGATCAACATATATATCTAGTTTGTCATACTAGAGAAGGTTCTTCACATTTTTTAATATCCTTAATCATATTATGAGGCGTGTGCAAGTGACAACATTAGTTAATGTTGAGATTGTTAAGTATAACTATGATTAGTTCTAATCTACAAATAAAAGATAGGAACTTGTTATTTTGATGATTAATTATCTTATGAATTAAATTGTAGAAAGGCTAGCAGTCTTTGTAAGTGATTCTGTTATTTGATATTGAGATACCCAAGCATCTAAAAGCTAGATCCTAACAATTGAGTCTTGAAATCCTATAGACCGATCCCCTCAATTTCTAAGCATCATTTGATACATATAAACATCTTTTATACCTTTTAATGATTAACCATGTATAAGGATGAAGGACTGCAAGCCATCCATTAGTATTTTGATAATATTTTAAATTAGCCCTATATAACAGTAGGAAGTTATTAGTGAAAGAAAGGTTGGCAACTTTAGTTTCTTGCATTTTTAATGGAATGTAAAAGTATTGTCCTACTCAATCTTGTGTGCAATCATCTTAGTTGGATCCTCAATACATAAAGTAAAGAGATAAGGGGATATCTCCTTGTTTCAACCCTTTGGCTCTATTGAAAGTTGAGATATATTTACCATTAACAAGTATAACAAAAGAAGTTGCGGAGATGCACTCCTTAATCCCAAAAATATAGAATCTAGAAACCTAAAAATATTTAAAGAATTAAGGAGGAATCTCTAGTTAGCTAATTCAAAAGTTTTATCTAAGTCGATTTTTATCAAGCAACTTTTTAAAGATTTTTTATTTTAATAGCTTTTAAAGAGTTTTTGAGCTATAAATAGATTATCATAAATACTCCTTCCTTGATAAAATTTCTCTAGATTAGATTTATAAGACACATTTCCATTAGTCTTATAGCAAGCATCTTTAAAATGATCTTTTAGATTACAATGTAGCATGATATCGGTCTGTAATCATTTAATAAGCTAGTATTATACTTTTTAGGGATAATGATTATATAAGTTTTGATGAGTTCCTTCAAAATTCTTCCATTTGAGGAGAATTATGTTTTTAGTAATCATATCTCTAGTTAGATATTAAATATTCTAAAAGAAACTTACATTTAGTTCATCTAGACCTAGGGCTTTATTATAGTTAATCATAAAGAGAGCTTGCCTAATCTCCATGGCAATCAAATGTTTAACTAGCATCTCTTTATGTTATTATGTTAAAAATTCAAAGTTTACTTCCTTGATGTCTTGCACGTATGAGCAAACATTATTAGAGGTCTCCAAGAAATGTTTAAAGTAATTAAAGTCATTTTTTTAAAAATTCTTCTTGATCATTGATGGCCTCTCCAATATAGTTTTCTAAGGACAAGATTTTGTTAGTATTTCTTTTATACAAGATTAAGTTGGGAAAGTAACTTGTACTCTTGTCACCATCTCTCAACTAGATAACCTCAGCGTTTTGTTTTAAAAATGAGTGGTTCTTCTCCAATGCCTAGATATATGTATTGAGAGCCTTCCTTTCATTGGCATTGAAACTAACACCTAATGAGATACTATTAATTTCTTAATCAAAAAAAATTCCATTCCTCTTTGGCCTTAATAATTACATCATCAGTATGTTTTATCTTTTCCTTATGAATCTTTTTCAGTTCACTCTTTATTGCTTGAAGCTTTCTTACACACTTATATGACTCAAAGCCCTCAAACTGTATAAACATAACTTTACTAATAACAATTTGAAAGTATTCAAGCTTAGAAAGAAAATTGAAGAACTTAATGAGCATTTAAGCTTTTTCCTAAAAAAGTTTCATTGGGATTATGATATAAGCAAAGAGGAGCGTAAAAATATGTATGCTATTAGAGTTTTTAGAGGGACATAAGGGATTAACTAAAGGTGTATCGAGTTTATTTCCTAATGAGCTAGCTTCCTTCCTATTTATTACTCTAGGTGAAAAAAACTCCATCGAATCTTAAATCAATCAAATATATATTATTTAAGCAATTCATAAACTCACTATTTCTCAATATCTTTTCAAGCTTCTCTTACTTAGCTTCTTAAGTTAAGGGAATTACTAAAATCCCCTAACATCAACCTTAGAGCTTGAATAGAGGAATTTATTGATATCAAGTCTCTCTAGAGATTGAATCTTTAGAAATTATGATTTGCAACATAAGTGAAAGTAAATTTAATGCAATCAAGATCCTAATCAAAACTAACCTCCAAGTGAGTGAACAGGTTAAAAATTTTGGTTTAATGGGCCTTAAATAGGTCACAGTTAAAAGCAACTATAATTCCACCATTATAGTGAATTTAATGGTTAATTAATATATTTAAATGTTTCCCAAAAAGCCATCCATAGTTATGAATCTTATTCTCCTTTATTTTGTTGCTAATATACCTACTATGCAAGGTTTTCTATCTCGTAGATAATTATGTTTACCTGCTTCGTTTTTGGGCAATTCATATCCCTCACACCCAAGCTACATTTATAGGGAAGAAATTGGGAATATGTGTCCTTTCTTGTTTAATTTCCTCTAATCTCCTTCTTAAACTAACCCTAGTAACTTCTATATCATCATACTTGCTTGAAGGGCTCTCTTTAGCTTTGCCCTCCTTATGTTTGCTAGCTTCCTTCTTACCCTCTGTTCCCCAAGCCTACTTTGTTGGATTCTTCTATATCAATTCCTTATTCCATATATCCATTAGAATCTAATCTTCAAAATATGACTCTTCAAAAGTTTTAGTATGGAGCCATCAATCTTGGATTATGTAGATTGTAAAAATAGTTCCTCATTCCTAGAGACATATTTGTTTTATAGAGTTTCAAAAGAAACATGATGTTTTACTAAAGGAAAATTTGGTTACAAATCATACTAAGCCTCCCCTTTCCCTTTATTCATTTGTGTATTGAGATTGAGCTCACCAATTCATAACTTTCTCTAATGATAAATTGTTCCCCTAAGTTTCCAATATTTTTTCCTTATATGTTATGCAAGTTTTCATTAATAAGTAAGTAATATATTAGACTCCATTAACTCCTTCTTCATTTAGTCTCTTTAGACTCAAAGTAATAGGTAATTTTTTTAAGCCTCAGCTTCTAGCAAATACAAGTATATATATAATTCTTTACAAGCCTATTATTTATTTATCCAAGTAAATAAGTTTCCTTATTGAGCTAAATAGATAGTTTAAACTTATTGTAGACCAGTATTCTAGTGATACATTGTGAAAGTTTACCCAAATAGGTATTTTCTTCATGTTACTTTCATTTGGAGGCATTCCTAGCCTACACTTTTGTAATAATTGGGGCTTACCTATATTGTGCCATTGTCCCATTTTAAAGGCTTATTCCTACCTCACTTTCAAATCTAAAGCCCAAGAATTCTTCTTCATTGATTAGTGTATTTTCTAACTCTAATTTTCCTTAGTTGGCTTTTATCTCGGTTTAAATATGGGGGAATGAAAATATTTTAGGTAGGAAATATCTAAATAAAACTATGTTACATCTCAGGGCTCTACCTTTGAGGACTTCCATAGGTGGTGATATTATAAAGGGCTCTCCATTTAATTGTACTGGAAAGAATTTCAACTTTTCTTAAGGGGTATGGTCATCTACTACTTGGCTTTAGTTATTCTTTATGTGATGAGATTTTGAGTTCTTCGAAGGCCTTTTTAATATTTACAGAGGTTAGGCTAAGATAAAGGAATTGGTTTTCATACAAGGGTTGGGTTGCTTGGTTTTTGGGTTAAGAGATGCAAGCATGAAGAAGGGTCACAAGAAGGATCAATTAATGAAGTGTCTAGTTGACTGGAATCACCATTTTATTTCTGATATGTTCTTGGTAATAGGTTATTCTCTTGTTTGGTTGAAGAAAACATACAGGATATATAATCCAAGGATTTACTTATTCCTTGAGTTTGGGGAATAACTAAACCTATCCTCTCCCTATCTTTATCTATTCCAAGTGGGTTGGGAATAAAAATGAGGACTTGTTGAACAAAAATACCATTAAGGAATCCACAGAAGAAGAAGAAGAAAAAGAAAATCAATAATGATGATGATGATGATGATGATGTAGTTAGAGGGGATTAATGGATATTTTGGTTGTTCTGTTAGTTATTCATTTTTCATTCTCAATTTATGTTTTCAAACCAAACATTGACATTACATTATCATTATAAATTCTTAGGAGTAAAAATAATACATAGTCTATTATATTCCTCATCTATTCTATTCCTAAAGAATTATCATTCAATTCCTTATCTATTCTTGCAGGTTAACCAAACGCTTTGAAAAGTTTAAAACTTTGGTGGGAATTGGAGAAGGGATAAGTTCGATGTTAAATGGTAAGGTGAGTGGGGTCGTGCATAGGGAAAGGCGTGAGAGATATGGATCTCCTAACAAGCTGGGCTCCATCATTGACTCTAAGTTGATCCCTATAATTTATAGTTTTCATTCTAATTATAAAAGTTTTGTAAACTAAATGAGATCAAATTCATATTAAAAAATGTGAAACAATCAAATGAATAAACCATAAAGAGAGAACTTAACAAAATAAAGGGATATAAAAAATAAGAATGTTGGATAGGTATCATTTTCTTGTCAAGAAAGTTGTACTATATATATTATAGTGAAGAGTATTAAATTACTATTGAGTAATAACATTTTTTTATCTGGTTTAAATGGAAAGGAAATAAGTGACACTTTAAATATAGGAGTGATTTAAGAATGTTCCATCAAATTTATTCTAAACTAGTTAGAGATTTTTTTTCAAATGTTAATATATTATTAATTCATATTTTGTATTTTTAAATTTTCTTAAGAAGCCTTTTTATGAACCTTCAAATATAATGAATTTTTATACGTAATAAAATTGACATCTTTATATTTATAGTGAATTTCTTTCAATATTATTATGTGAATGTAATAAGAAAAATCTTTATATAATATTTCTAACTTAATTAAATATTAAACATTTAGTATGATATCATATCATTAAAAAGTAAATAAATATTAACCTTACAATTAATAATTACTTCTAAACAAATATATGAAAATATGTTTCATTTGTCATTATCATTTATTAACAGGAGAAATAATTCTTTTTAAATTGAAAATTTTCATAATATAAATTTTGAAGTATTAAAATATCTTTTGATAAAAATTAGAAATTTCTAAAATAAAATTAATTTTTCTTAATAATAAAGATTTTTTTTATTTTTAAAATCCTTTTTCTAAGTGTTGTCTAAAGTCCGTTTATAATGTACAGCAATCTGCACATCATGTCTGAGACTGGAAGCCATGTCACTTGCTGTCCTCTAATTAATCGTACAACTACTAACAAACTATGTAGGTATACCTGCCCGTCTTGTCTGGAACTGAAGGCAAATCATTTGTGCTCTTCTAATCAATCTTAATTGAATCTAATAACTCTATAAAAGCATAGTATTAGGCAACATGCCAATAGTGAAATTTAATGCTAGTTTAAAATAATCCAACTCTTTTAGTAGTGAAATATCAACATAAATTTGTTAGATAGTATTACTAATTAATTGTTCCACTAGTTAATATAAATATCAATGTTTTGAAAAGTAGACCGGATATTGAACTGGTCAAACGAAATGTTTAAGATTTAAATGTTCAACCGTATTAAACAACTATAAAATCGGTATATATAATAAATAAGAAGTAAATATTATAAAAGTAAATAAAAATTAAAAAAATAGATCAATGTCTATATAAACAATAAGGATTGAGAAAATAAGTTATTAAGTAGGTCCTTCAAGTAAGATGATTATCTCATTGTTGATCAATAATATTTATATAGGGCTTATATAAATTTTCCTTCCTTTTAATAAGATTTATAATTATTTTGTGAGCTCTATATATACCATCATATACATGCCCTAAATATGGTTTTTCAAAAGTCAACAATCTACAATAATCTTATAAGTGAAGGCACAATTTTTACAATGATAAAACAAATATTTCAAAATTTATTAAAATTTATGATCTAGAATAATAATAAAATTTTTAATATCTTTTTTTGTTTTTAGATAACTTATGACTTAAAAAGTGTTTTTTTATCACTAAATTTTGAAATAGTTATTTATGTTTATAAATAATTTTTAAAGTAATAAATATAGTAGCAAATTTTGTTTATTTTATTATTATTGTTATTATTTAAACATGTATAATTTGTAATCTTAAAAATAAATTCGAATTAAAAACTTAAATTTAATTTTTAAATTTAATTTAATATATTAATTTAATTAATTTAGTCCAATTTTATGATTAATCTTAATTTTTTAAAATTAAGTTGTAACCAATCAAAGCTTAATTTGTTGACTTTATTGCTTTTGTTTAATTTCCCCCCTCCAAAGCAAAACCCCCCAAACCGAGCAACAGAAAAGGGAAAGAAAACGTCTTGCAACGGCATCGTTGAAGTGCAAGCTAAGACTGAATCACTGGCCAGGACCGCGTCAAACCCTAGTCCAAATCACCACCATGTGGGGAGATGCGACCAACTCGGATGAAGATTCATACATAGATATCATTTTAAAGGACCGTAAGCTTCAGTCTCTCATCGTCTTTAGAAGCTCCTGGGCACCGTCTCCGGACTCGGGTCCTGGTGCTATCGTCTTTGCCTTTAGTGACGGATCTATCGCCTCTTACTCTCTCTGTGGCATAGCTAGTTGCTCTCTCTTCTATTTCACCTAGCAAAAAGTCTACTTGTATGGTTGGTTTGCTTATCCTAAAGAACTGTTTGGTTTGAGGGTTAATAATGGAATGGAATGTAACGTAACATACTTTTATCGTTTGTTTGAAGGTTTTATAATAGAATGGAATAGACTGGGATAGAAGCGGAGGTTTTCATGTTACGTTCCATTCTAT